>CM026078.1:5331618-5779118 GCA_014839685.1 Anableps anableps | reverse complement strand
TAATTCAAGAGACAAATGAGTTAATAAAGCACTACAAAGATAAGCATTATGTACAACCCCCAAGTTTTCTTAAGCTGACATCTTGTCACTGCAGACCAAACTGGTTAACGGGTGGTGTGTAAGAAAGCTCTGAGGGGTTTAACTGAACTAGTTTGTATCCAGTATATTAGGGTCAAACATGATGTAGGTTCTCTGAGTGACTATTTTCACACAGAGGAAAATATAGTGCAGGATTGTCAATGTGGCAAATTTCCCATACTGGAGAGTGTTTTGATAACACCAGGAATCAGAGCCAACCTGAGGCATAATCAAGATAAGCTGCTGCTCTGGGCATCCAAACTATCAGAGGGCTCAAAAGAAAGCTTGAAAGATAAATCTGTTTCCTCTTTGATAATCAATTAGTATACTTATACATTTGCTTTCGTTCACATTTAAAGCAGCTCAATTTCCTATGTTGCCTCCAATGCGGATATATTAAAGATTAGAAAAGTAAGACTTTGTAGAACATTAACTCCTGTGACATTTTAAGTATGTGTTGGTTTTGATGTGCTTTTGTTCTGGCGTGTACATAATGCAGAGAGCATATATTGAGATGAACTGTTCGGAATTCAGTGTTCAACTGTCTCAGGACCAATATGGTATATTTACTGCAACATTAAGGTCTCATTGTTTTTTTTTTTTTTTTTTTTTTTTTTTTTTTCTCATTTCAGGGATTTCAGGGCTCTCTGAGTGCTCCCAATTGGTGAATAATTATTAGGTGAATTGTAGCAGAAAGTTAATACCACAAGTTTCACTTTGAATTTAAAGAACCCTGCATCCTGAGGTAGAAGTGTCTGGCGAACATACTGTGTAAATAAGTGAACAGAATTTTTCAACATGTTCAAAAATTGTGTGGCAGCCTTGCTTTAAAGCTGCAGTATGTAACTTTTATAAAATTTTTTTTTTTACATATTTGTTGAAACTGTCATTATCTAGTGATAGAATGGTATGAAATGTGTGAAAAAATCGAGCTCCTCAGCTTCCAGTGCTATCCAGAAACAATTAATCAGAGCCAGGAGTGAGACAGAGTCTTAGTGCTGTCAATCACCTTCTGAGTGGCGCTGCTCATCCCTCCCTCTCCCTCCCCTCCTTACTCTCTGCTGCGCTGCAGCTCGCAGAGACTGTTGTGAAAACTCAGGCTAGTTAACATGACCACCGATGACAACGGATAAACGGTTTTCCTGTAACGGTAAGTTGTTTCTCTGCCATTAGCACATTTAGCAGCGAGTAAATGAAGTTGACTGGCAGCGCTAAGACCCTCCTCCTGGCTCTGATTGGTTGTTTTAGGTCAGGAGCAGTGCAAAGTTACATACTGCAGCTTTAAGTGGTGATCAGATTTTGCATACTACAATGTTAAAGCTGTATAATAATATAATCACATCATCGTCCTCCTTTGCCCCCCACAAAGCTACATGAAACATCTTGTAAAGCTTTTTGAAAACCTGGTTGAACTTCTAATCTTTCTGGCTAAATGAGATTCAGTGAAGTAAAAGGGGCTGCGATTCCTTGGATAATACTCATTAAATTGAATGATAGTCAGTCACTGCTATTAAATGTCCATCTGACAGGAAAGGATGGAAGGAAATGGAAGATGTGATGAGATTAGATGGAGTGAAAAATGGGCCATTACAAGAAATACTGTTACCATGTAAAGTAGCTGATTGACAGAGATGGATTTGACATAGATCTCTGGTTCCAATGCATCACCAGTGGCTTGCTTTGTCCTTCGCTGTTAAGTCCTATCAGCTCCAGAGAGTTGCGAGAGAACACTTCAAGGGTGTCATTCATCTTCTTTACTATTAGAAGTCTCAAAAATGTCAAATTTAAACTGTTAATCAACCTAAGGATGCATGTTTAAATGTTTTTCAGCTTTGGATAAAAATATTTCAGTTGACATGGTTTTAGTTACAGTTTGTCACACAGCAAGCCCTACCTTCCATCTGCTTCGTTGCTCTTTATCTGACAAACCAACAGATAGCTGTGAAGTCTAAGGAAAACAAATATGGTTTTAAGATTTTTTTAACGAAAACAAAATTTGTAACAAATACAAATATTGAATACCGAATGAAATACAGTGCAATCAATTGCCCTCAGATGTGACCGAAATAGAACCCACCTGTGTGTAGTTTAAAACCAGAAAACGTAAACTGCTTTGTAAAGGTCTCAGAGGTTTATTAGAGAACAATCAGCATCAGACAGGTCAGGAAGGAGTTTGGGCAGATGTTTAAAGCAGAGTTAGGTTATTAAAAATATCTCGAGCTTTGAATATCATCTGAACATGGAAAGAGTAAAGCACAACTGCAAACTTACTTAGACAAGAAATGAATCAGAGAAATAGACAAAAGGCCTAAGGTTACTCTGGAGGAGCTGCAGAGATCCACAGCTAAGGTGGGAGAATATGTTGACAGGAAATGCACTCCACAAATCTGGCTGTTTTGGAGGTGTGGTGAAAAGAAAGCCATTGTTGAAGGTAAGCCATAAGAAGTCAGATTTACATTTTGCCACAAGCCATGTTGGAGACACAGCAAACATAGGGAAGAAGGTTCTCTGGTCAAATGGGACCAAAGTTGAACTTTTTTGGCCTCCATGCAAAATGCTATCTATGATGAAAAACTAAGACTGTGTATATGTCTCAACACGTCATCCTCAAAATGAAACATGGTGATGTCATCATTATGCTGTGGGGATGTTTTTCTTCTGCAGGAACAGGGAAGTTCATCACAATTGAGTGGAAATGATAAATGGAGTGAAAATATGTTCCAAGATTTGAACATTCTTGTTCATAGATGCTCGGTTCCCAAGTTTTGATTTCTTTATTTAACTCAGACATTCAATTGACAAAATGCCTTAATGTAAATATGTTGGAATTGGTACAGAAGCTAAATGTCAGCACCAGTCCTAAAACGGGTATTAAAAACATAAAAAGCATTTACATTTAAAAAACACTAAACATGGGCTGCACAGTGGTTGGTAGCACTGTTTCCTTGCATTAGGAGGGTCCTGGGTTCTTTCTGCATGGAGTTTGTATGTTCTCTTTGGGGGTTATCTCCACGCACTGTTTTGTCTGTCCAAAAAAATTACTGTAAGGTTTATTGGTCTTCCTAAAATTGTCCTGAGGTATGAGTCCATGTGCACGACCCTGCGAAGGATAAGCAGGCATAGACAATGAACAACATATGTAAATGTTCCCAAAACACTGCAGAAAATACTCATTAACGGTTTTAGATAAAAAGGTATTAACAATACAAAAAATGAGAGAAGTTGTTCCTATTAGAGGCTCTAGATATGAAAAGCTAGTGAAGCAATAATTACATATTGTTGTTCTTTAAAATCTTGATTCAGAATGCAAATGCACACAACACTTTTCAGATTTTTATTTGTAAAAATTGTGAAAACCTAAGAATTTAAATTCACAAAAAGTCACAGAAGTTTATAGTTTAACATGAAAAAATGACAGATTTTAAGGGGATATGAACATTAGATCTCAAGGACAGGTCTGTAATTACCTCACCGGCCTACTGTGTTGCGTGTCAGTGTTAAATGTAGTTTTCCTTTCAGACAAGGGCTCTGTTGCTAGGGATTACATTCTCAACACAGGTTTTTGTCCTCAAGCTTAATTTTTCTCCTCTTAGAAAACATAACCCTGAATTTTCTTGATATCTTACCATATAATTTGAGAGTTGCACACTCTCAGATTTACTTAAATTTTTAAGTACTCAACATCTTAGCAGAAGTAATCCTATCAGGACTTGAGGCAGTGTTTGCTGCCTTCTGCTCAGCTGAGTCTGAGTCTTGCTCTCGGCATTTAGAGATAAAGGGTGCTGGATTACAACAACTCGGTCCACTGCAGTGAAACTTTTTCTCACAAAAAGACGAGGCTGGGATAAACACGTCTGTGGCGACTCCCATTTACATGCCGATCCATCTTTGATAGGAGGAGAGCAGGTCTGTTTTGACCAGGAGTGGCGGAGCTTCTCTATCAAACACAACAGTCGCTTTTCTAAACACACCCAATTAGGATGACGAATGACTCGCGCCTTGCCGAGCGTCCCACGAGAGACATGAACATACAGCCTGAATAACAAGGCAAACAAAAAAAAAAAACAAAAAAAAAAAAAAAAAAAAAAAAAAAAAAAACAAAGGAGGCCATCAGAGAGCAAAACGGGAATATTTATTTTTCCAGGGAGTTTTTTTTTTCTTTGATTCCCTCCCTTTGGTCGATTGTTCTTTATCACACCTGACACTATTCTGTTTAAGGAGATTTGTTGTGCAGGTTTTGATGCATAATGGATGGCCTTTGAGTTGAAGCAGTGCCTTATGGGAAGATAGAGTTGAACCAGAGAAGGGCTGATTGCTTCTTATGGAACTCAAGCACCCCAGGGAATGTTGTTATGAGGCACTCAGCGTGCAGCAATCTGGCCTCCAGCTATGACCTACATGATTACAAACAGTGCATCAGGGCTCTGTATTAAAAAAAAGAGCTCAGATCTAAAGTCATTAATGCATTTTTACTGACATTAGTTCCACGTTGTTCCTGTGATGGGGGAAATCTCCTAGTCAACAATGTCAAAACGAGCTCCAGGAAGCTAAAGCTTCTCTCTGGCCTTCTGCAAATCTGTTAAGAAAACTCATTACTGAGAACCACTGAGAATTACTGGCAAGAATCATCTTTAATGAGCACTCAGTACCCAGAGGATCGCATGGCAGAGTGACAAGGAAATCTTTATTTAGTGTACCTATATTTATAAATTAACATTCCAGAGGTCAGATGTCGCCTCAGGGTTATGCAGGTAATGCAATCCCACACATTGCAATCCCCTCTTTTCTGATACTGTTAGGCTCCATGTGTAACACATATCCTTCCAGAGGTTTTTATACCTCTTGAGTGTCTGTGAACTTGATTTTTAACAGGTCTTAGACAGTTTTTAAGTTGGATTCAGATCCAACTTTGACTGGACCATTCAAACTTAAAAAAATATCTAAACTATTGTATTGTAGCTCTGACTACATGTTCAGGTTTGTTGTCCTGCTAGAAGTTGAACTGCCACCCCAGCATGAGGTCTTTTGCCCCTTCTAACAGCTTTTCTTTGAGAATGAATGAATGAAGTTATGTATTTAGCTCAATTCATCTTCTCATCAAGTCTGACCAGATTTCTTATCTCTGCTGAAGCAAATCATTCCACAGCATGATGCTACTACCACCATGTTACAGTGAGGGGATGCTGCATTCAGGGTGATTTTTTTTTTTTTTTTTTTAACCTTTATTAATACACAGGCGGTTTGTAACATTTTTGCAAACCACCTGTGTATTAATACTCATAAACCACATTTATGTGGCTCTACACAGAACTTCTCATATGATGCTATTTGGTCACTAATGCTCTCCTTCAAAGATCGCTACATTTATAAAACATACAGAAGGGGTCAATATTTTAATTTTTCTGTATTAGATTTTATTTAGGGATGTCTGACTAAGGGGGGCTGAATAGTATGGAAGTGGTAAACTGCCAGTGCTTGGAAGTAAATTCAGGAGCAGTATCATGTTTAAATGAAAAAATGTTCTCATTATAACGATATACAAAACTTGTTAAAACGAGAAAACGTTCTCGTTTTAATGAGCTTAAAAAACTTTTATAATGACATCTTGTATCATCATAACCAAAATATATTCAGTTTTAAATAAGAAAGGTCATAAGTAAAATGGAAACACCTCTTGGGATTTTTAGATGTCATCTGGAAGAAACAGGGTGAGAAGAGGGAGAGTCATAGTGAGCCTTTTTCACATGCCGTAATCAGGCAGAGGAGCTTAATTTTATATCTCGTTCAAACGAGAAACTTTTTCATTATAACGACATATAAAACTTATCTTGTTTAAGATATAAGATATAAAACTCTTGTTAAAATGAAAAAATCTTCTCGTTATAACAAGACACTGCTCCTGAATTTATTTCCAAGTTCTGGCAGTTAAAGGCGTCTGCAGAATACCAATGCATGCCGCAACTTTCTTTTTTTGTTTGTTTCATCATTAGATTGTGTCCTTTTACTTTTATTCTACTTCATTTTTGTGTTTTAATCTGTGCTGATCTGTCACATACAATCCCAATAAAATGGTTTGAAGCTTAACTTAACTAAATGTAAAAATTTCAAAGAGTAACGATACTATTGAAGTCTGTGTCATTTAGGCATAATCCCTGTTAATACGTAGGTTTAAGCAGTGAAACCTCTGCTTTCTCCCCTCTTCCTCTCGTCATGCTCAAGTCCACTTCCATATTTCTAAAACAGTGGTGTCTTTATCAAAGCAGCCAAAACTTTCTCAAATATATATGAGCCATGGCTCTGCTAAAAAGAGAGTTATGTCCAGTGATGACAAGAATTGATTTCCAATTTCCTCCACAATGACTGCATCGTTTCCAGCAGCTCAGGCAATTTGGCCTACATTACTGAGCCTGCTGGAGGCTGTAGATCAGGGTGACAGCTGTCTTCACCTGAGGCCCTGCTCTCTCACATCAGAGAGATCTGCACGGCTTGGTTCAATCTGAATATGTCTTTTAGAGAATATAACGTTGGCACCTCTTTCATGAAACAAATATACTTTTGTATTTATTCAAGACATGGCTCTAAGTAGCTGCATGATAATGATATATTTGAACTATAAAGTGAAACTCATATAGAGTCATTACACATAGTGGGAAATATTTCAAGGATTTATTTCTTGTACTTTTGAAGATGTATTCAGTGTCTCAAAAAAATAGAATGTTACATATGATCAATAAAAAAAAGGATATTTTAAATAGTAATGTACACTTCTGAAAAGTATGTTCATTTCTATGCACTTAGTACTTGGCGTGGGCTCCTTTTGCATGAATTACTGCATCAATGAGTGGTTTGACATAAGGAATGGGACATTTATAGCCCAAGTTTAGAATTTGCCTGCGCTTAGTGGCTTTTGAAGGGCCGACTCCAGCTTCAGTCCACTCTTTGTGAAGCTCCACCAAATTCAGTGGTTATTCTGTTGCTGGTTGACCTTTTGCTACCACACTTTTTTCTTTCACTCAACTTTCTATGAATATGCTTGGATACAGCACTCTGAACAACTAGCTTCTTTAACAATCACATTTTGTAACTTACTCCACTTGCGGAAGGAGTCAATGACTGTCTTCTGGACATCTGTTGAGATCATAAGACTTCTCCATGATCGTGTAGCCTACTGGCCCAAACTGAGACCGTTTAAATGAAATCTAACCACTTAAAGACAAATTTCAAAGGGTGGGAGACTGAACATTCAGGTTTTCTTCAGCTGATAAAGATTTAAAAGTTTCAAATAATCTCTCCCTGGAAAGGTAAACTCAAGGTTTATGTGCATAATTTGAAATTCTAACTTTTGGGAATTGTTTAGAAAGCAAATAAAGAATTCATCAGAGTAAGCCTTCAGCTTCTACAGCCAGAAAACAACCTGAGATAAACTGATCAGACACCTTGTGGCAGTTTGTCTCTTGGTAATTCAGAACTGAATTCTAAGCCATTCAAAAACCTTCTTACCAAAAGATAATTGAAAATATTGGCAAATACACCCGGTGCCACCAAATTTTAAACAAGTGGATGAAACTTGTTTGTAGAGTCAGTTTGACACAGCATCTGGTTCACTGGTTGTAGCTACATTATTGGGCTGATCAGTCTCTCTGGCTCTCTCTGGCATCTTTTGCACCACTAACCTTTCTTCTCTTCATCACATGTGCACTCAGCACAACTCTCCAAAGCCACAGAGGACAGTGGTTTGCTACATCTATCAAATAGCCTTCGAGAAAAATGGAATCTATTATGTTTTTAAAACCCTTTGTTTCCATTCTTGAGGACAGAGAATTCATAACATGCCAGATAAGAATATTAGTTCCTGGAACAGTTTATTACCTCAAAGCCTACTACAGGCACTTAGACAAGCACAGATAAGAAATGTGGATATTAACTTCAAAGGCCATTAATTTAACATGTGTTCACATACATTTTTATTTTCACATCATACAGTATTCATTTGTATTGAAATATGGACAATCTCAAGAGCACTGTCTGTGGATTTACAATATGATTTAGATCAATGTAATTTAACCTGAAGGTATTTTTACCATTCTTGCTCAAAGTTTATGTATGTATAAGAATAAGCATCTTCAAGGTCAGTTCTTAAAGACACAAGACAGTTCTTAAAGAAATGCATTAAGAATAGGGCCAGGTCTTTAACGCCTTAATTTTAATTAATTAATTACTTTGATTTTAATGCGTTTGTCATGGTTTATGGTGATGAAGTTGGACCCAAATGCAGAGACACCAGAGACGGCAGAGGTGGTGAGTAGATTTTAATATTTTAATAAAAATGATGATGAAAAAAACCCTCACAGGGAATGCAGGGAGCCAAAGCAAAACAAAACATAAGAATCCAGGATCAAACAGAGCAGGATGACAGGGAAGAATCAGGTAGGTAATGGAAGAATCCAGCAAGGACTGAGAGCAGGAGAGGGGTTTAAATACTGGGAGTGTGAATGATGAAACAATAGACTGGGCTGATTGGCTAATGGTTTGCAGGTGTGAGGGCAGAGGGCAAAAGGAAGACTGAGGAGAGAGAGTGAGAGAGAATGGCAGCGGGAGCAAGTGAGAGAAAACATTGGAAACAAAGAATAACTAGGAATAAATAGTTAATAGTCATGGAGGGAAGGAATAAACTAGAATAACTAAGAAAAGACTAAAGTAAAACAGAAACAGTGTTGACCTAATCAAAATAAGAAACTAAAGAACACAGGATAACAATTAAACATAATCTAAATTAACTAAGAGTAGATTGAACAGAACATGGCTGAGTAAATGGCAAAACTGACTGAAAAGATAAAACAGAGATGGAACCAAATGAAACAATAATAGAGTACTAACTAAAATAAACAACTGGACTAACAGAGGGAAAATAAGAAAGCAATACAAAAAAATAACAAGCAAAACTCGAAACTAACAAAGGATCATGACAGCGTTAAAAATTTTAATGCAGTTAAACAATTTTTTTTTTTACATACAAAGATTCTAGCAGGAACCCTTGTATTTGCACATTTCTGGAATGCCTGTAAATTTGAGGCACAAGCGACATCTACAAACAACAGTGATGGGTGACAAAGAGGGGAAGAATGTTCACATCATTCTGGTCCCACCTTGCTAAATGGAGAAACATGAAGGTGGCAGCACCATGCTGTGGTAATGGTTTTCTTCAACAAGGGCAGGGAAACTGGTCAGAGTACATAGGAAGATGGATGGAGCTAAATACAAGGTGAGAACACTTATTAGAAGCAGCAAAAACTTGAAACTGGGGTAGTGGTTCCCCTTCCAGAAGCCTAGACATACAACCAGGAGAATGAAAGTTTAGATCAAAGCGTAGTCACACACCTACACTGAAGATCTTTTGATATTTTGATCTTTGTGGTTTCAAAATTGGTAAATTGTACAACTTACTCAGACATGTGTTTTAAAATAGCTGAAGCAGCAACATTTCTATTGATCCTAGTTCTAATAAATTATGTCAGATGAAAATTTGTAAAAGATATTAAATATGTATGCCCAACTTTCCATCGGTTTTTCTGTACAAAAAAGGTCCATTGAGTATTAGATGTATCACTATAGTCATGAGTTAGTAACTCTGCAGTACGTTGTTCAAAATGTTCTCTCTCAGTCCTTCTGTTCTTAAAACAGAACTATGGAGAGCCGTTTCATTCAAAATTAAATAAATAAATAAACACTTATTAGTAAATTATTAAATATTCCATAAAATAAAACAAAATGAATATTTTAAAAAGAAATCGTTACCTTATTTGTTTATTTTTTTTAAATATTTGAAGATTTATTTATTCCAAGATTTATTTATTTATTTAGTTCAAGATTTAATTATGTATTTATTTCATTGTTTATGCATTTCATAATGGTGTTTTATTTTGTGACACTTTTATTTCACTGCATGTTTCACCCTCATGCAAATGCGCTGAAGTTTGGGGTCTCTGCTCACTCCACTCTGACCTATGGCAGCCCCACGCCACAGAGATAACGCAGCTCTTTCATTTGAATATAAGAACATGAAATAAAAGAGCCTGAAATAAAAACTGAGTTAAAAAATAAAACTCAATAAAATACGTAAAGTAGCTTTACAAAATAAAAGTGATTTGGTTTACATCCTGCTGAATCACAGACGGAATTATCCATTAATCCATTGTCTCCACCTTGCAGCCATAAAGGTAATTAAATTATGCTAAACTTCACCCAGCAGAACTGCGGCCATGTACATGAAAACCTCTTATTTATTTATTTATTTATTTATTTATCTTTTTTTTAAAAAAAACCTCTTATTCAGCTTGTGGCAGGACTAAATATTAGTTGTATTGCATGCTGGGTAAAGTCTTCAAATGTGTCTTTAAAAATGTAAAAATCTCTATTCACAGAACTTCCAGTCTTAATAATACAGGGTTTGATACAGTAAAATAGGGAATGAAATTCCATATCAAACTTCCTTCCTTAACACTTGATTACACCTCTCACGATCCATGTAATATAGCAAAGGGCTGGGAATTTTTATGGCTGTTGAGTAATGAATTGGTTAAGTCAAAGCATGTGGTGTTGGGATAAATTAGAAGTGCATTTTACACTTTGAGCAGCCATCCTTTGCACCAGTTTAAAGCTTGAAGACAGAGAGAGAAAGAGAGAAAGGGGAGTAAGAAATCAACATTTGAATTCATCTCTCGTATCCCAGGAAAGCTTGTGTTGTTAAACCCATTCCACTTAAAGCTGCAGATGAGTGCTTTTCTGACCCAAAATGAGTCATCAGTGAAACTCTTTTAGTGGATCTCCATCAGCTGTTAAATACTTTCAGGCTGTCATTAAGCTGCGTCTCATTTCTTGTCAAATTGATGTCAGCGGAACTGATTTATAGTCAGAAACGTCTCAGGGGCTCTCTACTGATGTTAAAGCTCTGAAGGGTCTCATCATCTCATCTTCAATGTTTCTAAAGAGCACCAAAGTAATGCACAACTCCAAATGCATAACATGAATCTGTGTAGATGGTCACAGACTGTCCTGTGGCATGTTTGCAAGCTTTGATCAGAGGAATAAGTTAAGACATTTGCACAGAGAAGTAAGAGTGACGAGGATGAGAGGTTGGAATGTCATACAAAGAGCAAAACCAAAAACCTTTTTTTTAGTCGCAGTGTCACAAGGAGCAGAAACAGAACAAAATCAGGGTTTGTGAAGGGTGAATCAGAAATATCAGTCCTGGGGATGCAAACCTGCTCCAGAGCCGCAACACAACGAGAGTCCTCCATCCTGAGGTGTGGGGAGAAGTGTAGCAGGATTCAAAACTGTACAGCGCTTAACAGTGATGGTGGTTATGTCTAAGAGGACAGATATGTGCATCTGAGCCAAAAACACTGAAAGATAAGGTTTTCCTGCTCCAAATGGGTGAATTAAGCTGAATGAGGAACAAGAAGAGTTCGAAGGCTGTAATCAACCATGTCAAGAGAGGCAAGAACAACTTGCACAGAGTAAGGAGCATATCGGAACCTCACCATAGATGAGGGCTCCTAGAGGGGTTTCAAAGTAATTAGGATAAAATTTCCTAATGAAAAAGAGCTAATATCTGGAAAATACATAAGTTGCTTCTTATTGGCAGGCTTGGGAATGTTTTGAACAGCAGAAACACGTTGTGAGGATAAAGAGCATCCCTCACAATGATAGTGTGACCTAAAAATGAATAAAACATTTTCCTATACAAATTGCAATTTTAACAAACTAACCTTGTGACCAAAAACATGTAAATGTTTCAACAGAGAAACTGTCTTTTGTGCTTTGTTTTGAGGTGGGGCTGCATGTAAGGAAGTCATCAGCATACTGTAACAAAGTAGTATCATCAGACAGCAAGAAAGAATCTAAACGTACTTTAAGTGTAGCATTATAGATTATAGGATTATCATAATAACCCCGACAGTCAGGTAAATGTCCAGGAATGGACTTTCAACTAAAAAAGCAATTGTTTCACAGATAAAGAAAATGCATTTGAAAGGTCAAATACAGAGCAACGTTTTGGCCTCAAACGGAATTTGGACAAAATTGGAGCTTGAGGTTGGGTAGTAATATTCCTTATATATTTTAAACATCTGTATATCTTTTATATATTTATATTTATTTTTAGTTCTTTTTTTTTGCTCTCTGAGTCGACTGCATCTTTCAGTTTTAATTTATCTTGTAAAAGAGACAATTTATCTTATCTTATTTTATTTTACTGCCTGCAGGGCTTGGACAAAATGCCAATCAGTGGGCTGGTCAGGGCCTCTGATCTCTTTAGTAGGGAAAAGAGGAGCGTGCACAAGAAAAGTTTCACATGTAACAATAATTCTGGCAGCTTTGTCCTGTATTGCTCCAGGTTTTAATGGGCATAGTTTTTTCAAAGGGCCAGTTGTTGGATTTCAGAAAGATCACAACTGGTTCACAGTCTTTTATCAGCCATACAACATAATTATTGGTAGCCTAGAGGTCAAATGAGATTTCAGCTAGGACTAGGTTTAAGAAGCAGTCAGATTTAGACATTAACATTTCATAAGGAGTTTCAAAGTTTGAGATCAGGTCTACAGGTCAAATTTTCAAAACAAGTTCTTTTGTAGGCTTTGAGTCATCTTAGAAAACATTACAGTCAGGTCAGAGGTAGCAGAGTCCAGTCAGTCATGTTCACACATAGTTTAACAAAATCGCTCCCATCCTTCCAAGATCATTACATGGCTTTCTAAAGGACACATGTGGGTGTGAGTTTGGGACATCAAACAAAGACAGAGGCACGGGGAACAGACAAAAAAAAATGCAGCAGCTTGTGCTGTCCAAACTGAGCAAGAAGTAGAGAGTTTTTCAAAAATGATGCAAAATCATTTCCACTCAAAATTTGCATCAGGGCCTTTTGAAACACAAGTGGTACATTGTAAGTCAGTAGCCTGCATGAAATCAGAGGAAGGGGAGACTCTGTCTCCAGCTTCTTGCAGGAGTTGTGGCGTTAGTTCAGAAGAAGGCTTCCACTGATTTGCACACAGGTGAAAGTTGTGGCTTTCACCTGTAATACACAGCTGTCATAAAAGATTTAGTTTGCAATGTAACTTTGAAACCTTCAGAGGTGAATGGAAGGATTATCTCCTATTAACACATTAAAACTTGTCCCATGAGATTAATGGGACATAAACTTGACCATAAATGTTAGTTTTCTCTTTCATTGTTTGTCCTGAGGGAAAAATAGAGTAGACATGATTTGGGAGTACTGGAAAAGTTCCAGTTATTACCAAACTACCAAACAGTTGACCTTTGTACCTATTAGTGTAAATTGAAAAGTGGGAAAACCTACATGCTACAAAAGCAAAATGAGCATAAGTGGTTGCTGGTTCTAAAGAACTTTTTTTCTAACACAGACTATGTCTGATTACAGAATGATTACAGAGTGTAATCTAAAATACTGTTTTTTCCTCAGTCACACAGGAAATAGGAGTACTTGTAAGATGTTGCTTCTTTGTTGCTTTCTCTATCTACATTGTGTATGTGGGGTCTCAGTACATCACCGTAGTTTTTTGTGTTAGCTGCATTATTAAAGAGTGCAGGCAGGCAGCTTGCGTCAAGCTTTGTTCTGCGAAAGATTTTCTTGGTTTTACTGTTTAGTTCAGCGAATAAATTATATTTTCAAAATTAAGTGTTGGCTATATTAGAGATTAAAGCCTCAAAACAGATATTAATATACAAAATTTAACACCAGGAAATAATGGCTGCTTTTTAACTTAATAAAGGTGATAGATCTAATTACATTATTTAGCAAAAGTATTCATATCCCGAAATGTTTTTACATGTCACCTTACAATTAGAAACTTCATTCTCTTTTTTCAGGACCATCTCTTCTGTCCTCACTGAAGAAAAGCATACCCACAGCATGATGTTACTGCCATCATGTTTCACTGTATGGCTGGTGTATTCAGGTTGATGTTCAGTGTAAGTTTCATTTGACCAGAGCCCCCTCTTCCACATGTTTGATGAGCCCTGTACTTGGATTATGCCAGCATTTAAAAGGGAACCTTTTATGGCTTTCTTTACTTCTTCAAATGCTTTCATAAATGCCAGATTTTTGAAGCACACAACTGCCCTGTCAACAAATTCTCCCACCTGAGCTGTGACTCTCTCAAACTTCTCCATAGTTATCGTAACTTTGTTTGCGACTATTCTGAGTAATGATCTCCTTGTTCGGTATGTCTAACGAGGTTGCAGCAATATCTTGTTTCCAGTTCACACTTCTCTTTCCATTTTGGGATGTTAAACTAAGTTCAAACATGACAACCACTGATGTTTGGCCTTTTAACCAGTAGTTAACATATGATTTTATACTTGCTGTTTTCTGAGCTTTTCGAGTAGCAGTTCATTCAGCACATTTCTGCACACAGATGCAGTTGGTTGTGTGCACTGTTGAAGAAATCATTTTGTAAGTTTATTCAATGTTAAAATGTTCTATATCAAATGACAATTTCCATAAATGAGAAAATAATATCATAAAATGAGTTTATTGTTTGTATATGACAGGATATTGTCCTTTTTTTTTTTTTTTAACAAAACGTAATTTCCATAAAATCTGTCACCATAGTTTTTTCATGACAAAATTTGAAGTGATGTAAAAAATTAAGACAACCCATTAAAATTTCTGTTCTTTCAAATATTAATGTTCACATCTATTTGATAATTATCTCTGGAAAAGAGTTATTGCAACACCAAAAATTAACCATGTTTTATTTAATGAACAAAAAATATAAAGAAAAATGTGTTTTCCAACTGAGGAAAATGTTGAGACACCCTACGTGTCATGGTGGATTATTCTACATCAGTGAGCAAGCCAGATCCTTCTGGACAAAAGCATCTCCAAACCATGACACTTCCAGCTCTAAGCTTTACAGTTGGTATACAGTTATATTCCTGGAAGTTGTACTTTGGTTTATTCCAAACATGTCCTCAGTTCTGGTGTTCAGGTATTGTAGTTATCAACTCATCTGTCTAAACAATATTACTCTAGAGAACCTGGTCTTTGTCTGCATTTTCTCTGCCAAACTTTAATCTTGACTTTCATGTTTTTCATTGAGACCAAATGGTGTCCCCTTGGACACCTCCCATGAAAGTTAAACTTGTGCAGTCTCTTTCTAATTATACAGCCATGAATTTTCACATCAACAGTAGTATGAGCATTCTCCAGGTCATTGACATTTTAAGGCTTTTGCAAACTTCTTTTTGCATCTTGTGATTTGCTTCTAAGATGGGCTTGCTCAGACTGCCAGGAATCACACACCTTTTTTGATCTCACTATGGTGGTAACTTCCTTCAGCAACCAGAAACACACAAAACTAAAAGGGAAAACCTTCAAAATGCTGATTAGTAACAAAGTTCTAATTACCCCCAACTTTATGTGAAATGCTTGTGTGATGTTAGCCTTTTTAAGTTGTAATAATCCAACAGAGTTCACCAGTATTATTTTGGCAGCTGTTTACGTTCCACCCTCAGCTGTTGCCTGACAATCCATGTGATGTCATCAGTTCAGTTGTTGCTAAGATACAGACACAACACCCCAATTCTTTTGTGGCAATATCTGGTGATTTTAATCATGCCTCACTCTCTGCTATGCTGCCAACATTTCAACAGTTTCTCAGCTGCTCTACCAGAGAAAACAAGACATTACAACAGGGTTAGATCAAACCCTATTTTCATCATGGGAGAAGAAGTGGAGGTGATGGAGGAATATAAATACCTCAGTGTTCATCTGGACAAAAGACTTGACTGGAGACTCAACAGTGAAACCATCTACAAGAAGGGACAGAGTAGACTATATTTCTTGAGGAAGCTAAGATCCTTCAAGGTTTGCAGCAAGATGTTGCAGATCTTCTATAAGTCTGTTGGTGAGAGCGTCATCTCCTCTGCCATCACTTGTTGAGGCAGCAGCATCAGAGCCAGGGATCTAAAAAGGCTCAACAACCTAATAAAGAAGGCTGGTTCTGTTCTGGGGATGACTGTGGAGATAATGATGCAAAGAAGGATTTTGCATAAAATCAAGAAAATTATGGACCATTCTATTTTCACACATAGGATAAAGATGTAATACATGTTTAAAGATTCTTTATTTAAAGTAGAGTGATCAACTTTACATCTGACAAGTATTTTCTAGCTGTGGTTACTCTGCTCAACACAAGAAGGTGTCAACTCCCTATTTGTGCTTTTGCATTTGCCTTGTCCATAAGGACAGATTCCGGGAGGATTTAAGCCAGGCTTTTTTCACTCTTAAATTGGTATTAAAATCTATTTTCCAGTAATTAAAATTTAGTGTGTTATCAAAACAGGTCATTAAAAGGGCATTATTTAAAAATATACCAACATTAGTTTTTAAAAAAAAGTTAAATTATAAAGCTTTGATCAAAACAAATTAACTCTATACAATGTATATGAAAAATATCTCTAAATAAATAAGTATATATGAATGTTTCAAAAATATGTAAATACATTTAATCAGTAATTTCATATGAGAGTGTACAGTTCTTCAATAGATTTCACATCTCTGTACAGCTGAGTAAAAACTGACATAAAAAGTATAAACAGTATAATATTCATAGATAAACAAAGGTAACAACATCCTTTAACCGTGTTTTAACATTTGAACAATTGCTGAACCAATACAAAGAAAATATGATAATGTCTGGAGTTTATCCGCTCTCTTCTGAGTTTTCTGAGTCGACTTCCATTGACAGATCATCTTCTTCAAGTGGAGAGTCTTGCATCAGTGATTCTTGTTCGTCCTTTTCCAGAAAGAAACATGAATTAGGTGAGTGTTTCCATATTTAAATTTCAAAGTTACAAGTTAAACTTTTTTTTTCTAATTAAAATAAAGTGGAAATGATTGGGAGCAACAGTATTTCAGTCGTAAAGTCTGAAAGAGCCATGTAAAACTATAGAGTGCAGTCAGTGGATGCTGAGGTGCATATTGTCCAGAGGTCAAGAACTTTGTGCACAGTCATCAGCTACAACACCTTAAAATTCACATGGACCTTAGATTAGCTGAAGAACAATGCATAGAGAGTTTCATAAAATGGATTTCAGTGGTTGAGCAGCTGCATCCAAACATTACAAAGTGCAATGCAAAATGCTGGATGCACTGGTGTGAAACACTGAACTCTCGAGCACTGGAGACATGTTCTCTCAAGTGATGAATTGTCCCTCTCTGTCTAGAAATCCAACAGAGTCTGGGTTTGGCAGTTTCCAGTAGAAGGCCACCTTCCTAACTCCATTGTGATAAGTGAAATTATGGTGTGGGACTGTTTGTAGGAGTCAGACTCAGTCACTCAATTCTAGCAAAAAGCAACTCTTAATGCTTTAGAATAACAAGACATTCTGGACAATTTCATGCTCTTGAATCTGTAGGAACAGTTTGGTTTCCCCTTTCCTGTTCTGACATGGATATGCACCAGTTCATAAAGCCAGGTCCATAAAGACATGGATGAGAGAGGTTGCTGTGGGAGAACTTGACTGGCCTGTACAGAGTCCTGACCTCAATCAATGGAATATCTTTAGGATAAATTAGAGTTAAGATGACAAGCCTATACTTCTTTTCCAACACCAGTGTTTGACCTTACAAATGTACTTGTGGAAGAATGGTTAAAAGTTCCATAAACACACTACTAAACTATTTGGAAAGCATCTCCAGAAAAGTTAAAGCAGCAGAGAGTGCACCCACATCTTATTAAACCTCAATAATCCAAAGTAAGGCTATCAAAAGTTATGCATGAGAGGTTTAAGCACAAATGGGTCTACTAAATGGACGATGAGCCTAAACACACAGACAGATTGGTTACAAAGTTGTTTAAAGGCAATAAATCTGTTGGAGCAGCCATCACAAAGCTCTGATCTGACAATCTCTGCACAAAGATGAAAAGGTGTGTATGAGGAAGGCAGCCGACAAACCTGACTCAGTTACACCAATTCTGATACGAGGAGTAGGCCAAAGTTACAGCAAGCTACTGTGAGAACCTGGTGAACATAAAACCAAACTCCCAAATTAAAAAAAAAAATCTAAGGGAAATGTTATTAAATACTAAGGAAACATATGTAAACCTCCGACATTAAAGGAATTCAAACATAAAAAAACAACTATAAAATTCCCTCTCTCATTATTCTGACATTTCGCAAGTAGAAATAATTTATGTGATCCTAACTCACCTCAAACAGGAAAGGATTAGCCTAATTCAATGTCAAACAATAAAAAAAGGCCTCTGTGTCTTTTTATATAGTACATATAAAACTCTGGTTTCAGTTGTAGACTCTCTCCAACTTATGTTGGTTCATAAATTTCACCTTTACAGCGGTGTTCTCCTCCAACGCCTGCATAATTACAGCCACCACCAAGTTTACGAGAACAAACTGGACTGTGATGACGAAGCTGGTGAAGAAGATGGGAGAAGCCCAGGACAAGTAACCGGAACAACCATCATAACCGGACTCGCAATCTCTTGTCGTGTCCTGCAAAGCAGACAGAGATTTTCTTTATTTACTAGGGTCATAAATGACAAAATTTGATAAATTAAATATTATAATGAATATTACAATTGAAATAAAATTATATTTGAACCCATGAATTAATTATATCACAAATAATTATATCCATAAATGCACACATCCTCAATAAAATTTCAATTGCTTATACCATATTAAAGAAATTGTATTGATTTTGGTATTTATTCTATTCATTTCATACTTCAGTTTGGCATGAATTAAATCTAAATTGTCATAGTAACTCATAAAAGACACAATAACAGACCAACCACTTTACAGCAGTATTGGCCCCAACTGATGACTTGGATAGGTACTATTGACAGATGAAGCACAGGACCATGAAATAATAAATAAACGAACACACAAAAAGGTCTTAAAATGTCTTGAAGTGAATATCTATTCATTTTTTATAATATAATATAATATAATATATTCGTTGGATTATAGCACTTTGGCCCTTAAAGAATAAAGAGGGTCTGCCACAACTACTGCTATAATTGAAAGATAAATGGTCTGAAGCTGACAGTCTATAACATTATAACGTTAAATTATATTACAAAGTGTTTGAGTCCCAGTCACAATTTAATTTAATTTGATGGCAGGAGCATCGAATGATTAAATAAATAATTATATCATTATACAAGAGTTTATATAACGAGTTTTAGTATGACATATTAATAGTACATTATAATATAAAAATACAACATATTCTTAATAAACCATGTTCACATGTTATTAATCATCAAGTCAGAGTGTATTCATACTTTCAGGATGTCGCTCCACTTATCTCCTGTGCTGACTTTGTACAGAGTCAGTAAGGCCTTTGGAAAGTCATTGAAGTTGCCGAGGCGGTGCAGGCCGAGGCATGGGAATTCTTCAGAGCATTCTGATCAACACAGACAAACAAAATTCTTGAAAAAAAAAAGTTGATAATCTATTGTGTGAGCATTTTCACATGATGATCTGTTTAAAGAGTTTCAGTCAGGTTTCAGAGATTATCAAAGGGTCAACAGCCTCCACGCCTGTGGAACCAGCTCCCAGTTTTAGTACATGAGGCAGGCACCCCATCGACTTTGAAGACTAAGCAAAAAACTTTCCTTTTTGATAAACCATAAAGTTGGAGTGGCTTAGATTATCCTAAGCTATCCCAGTAATTTTGCACCTCAATTATTTTTTTTCAAGTGCAAAAATAAACTAAACTTGACTATACTGTTTTATAACCAGAATGGAACTGGACTGTATGTAATTGAATCTGTCTGTATGACTGGATTGTAATGGATTATATATTTCTGGAAACAAATTGGATCCGTTTATATTGTAAAGTGCCAAGAGGTGATATTTGTTGTGAATACGTGCAATATCAATGAACTGAACCAATTTAAACAGAACAAATAAAATGAATTTTAAGGTGTATTCATACCAGTCCTTTTTAGACCACTTTAATCGAACTCTAGTTTGTTTGCCCAGAAAGTCTGGTTCATTTGGGGATGTGTGACTGCGCCATCTAACTCTGATGTGGACCAAAGAAAGGAAATTTGGTCCACCTAAAAACCTAGGATTTGGTTCAATCAAAGTGAACTGTGGTGTGGTTCAAATGCATATGTGAACGCTTAGCAGACCAGAGACCGCTCCAAAAGCAGGAAGTAGACTATAGCGCAGGGCATTCTGGGTAAATACAATCGAAACAAAGGTGCGAGTCTTGCGCCAGCAGGAGAAATGGGTCGTGGTCTTTTGCCAAAGACAAAGCAGAAGGACTACAAAATCTCACATTACTCCATTTTTGTTTACATTTCATGAAGAAGAAAGTTGTGTTCAGTTCAGTTCTTCAGAGGCTTTTATATCATTTTATTCAAGAGGTCATGACAGCAAATTTAATTTTTCTGTGGTTTTGGAGGTGTAACATGATCTGTTGTGCACTGATGAGGCCATGTGAATGTCAAGAGTTGGTATTAATAGCTCTGCTCATAGACAGTCAACTTTGTTTCTTTGGTCAAAAACAGACAAATCAGAGAACAGTTTATCTTTCTACATAGGTTATCTTTCTATGTAATTCATATTCTCCAATTAGAACACACCATCAAGCAAACAGAGAAGAGGATGGCTACTAAAAAGCAGAGCTGTTATGTCTCATGGAGCTCAAAAATGGATGCAAGTTACTCTCAAAGGATGAAAGAATCAGAAGAGTGAAAATAGAAGAGTTAATTTATGGGGACATACAACACCATTATAACCCCAATTTGAGACGATGTTCAGCACATTTTACTGAAGAGTTTCCCAAATATGGTTAGAGCCAATCAGAGTGGAGTCATCTTGCAAGAGCCACATATCATTACCGTATCAAACCCTTTTACCAAGGAGGGAAATGTGGCCTGCAAAAACAACCCCCTACAAAAAAGTGACCTTATTTTTTTAAATGAAATTCTTTGGAGAATTGACATATGCAGCAATATTAACTACATGAAATAGTTTATTCAGTGATGTCACCACCTGTTTCAGTGGTTCAGGTGATGGGTAAACATGTTTTTCAAAGGGTTTGGTTTGTTTGAAACAGTACAGTTTGAAAGCAAACCAGACCAGCTGAAAATGTAACAAATATTGCAATTTTGGTCCCCAACTGAACCAAGTCAACTGGACGATCAGGTGTGAAAACACCCCAACCTCCTGGGAAGCCCATGTGTTTGTGTTTAGGGTGTTAGTAGGGGGACTAACCAAGGGTGCCAAAGAGCTCCACTCCGAGTGCAGCATAGATGAAGAAGAAAAACAGGAACAGGAGACCAATGTTTCCAACCTGAAATCAAAGAGCAGGTTAAATGTACTGGTCAGGAAATTCCCACAGTGCAGAAGCAGGAGACTTGAAACACATTGTCCTGTGTCTTTAATAGGAAATACAGTATTTCAGTGAAATTTCTTCATCATTTGATCTAAGTAGTGAGGACCTAACAAGATTTACAGGTCTTCACACACACACAAATATTATATGACGTTGATATCATGACATATAGACCCAACCAAATCTATTTCCACTTTACTCAGAATTATACTACCTTTCTAAGACTGCTCAGGCTAAAGAGCAGACTGGACAATGTCTGTAGCTTTTTCTACCACCGGTTTGAATTTGTCCTGCTGTGCATGGAAACCAGTAAAATGAAAGGATTAAATCAACACTGCAACAATTACATGAGGTTTGACCATATAGCCTGTTTTCACTTTGACATGTTGGGCAAAGTTGTGGACATTTTTAAAGACTATAACCAAATCAGAGAATACTATATTGTGGCATTTTAATGTAATTATAATTATATCAGGCATGACATGTATGGATAACCTAAAGGTTTACAAAGAAAGAGCTCTACTCTAAATTTGCTCATAGAGTACGTCAAAAGTGATTATTTTCAAAATAGAAAAATTGTTTTACATTTAAAGATTTAATTTCCTCTTTAAAATAATAAACAAATGTTGGAGCTGCATGGCTTATTGGTAATCCTTTCTGCATGTCTTCTCCCTGTTCTCTCTTTGCAAATTTATTTTCTGATTCCTGTGAATACAGACCACTAATGTCACTTTAAGTATAAAGCACAATATCAGCCAAACAAGCAACAATAAGTCAAAAAAAAAAAAAAAAAAAAAAAAAAAAAAAAAAAAAAAAAAAAAAATCATAACATAAAATACAAAGTAGATTTGTCAGGCTCTACTTTCCTTCAGTGAGTAGAACTGAGTCTTTAGCCTTAAAGTTCTCCAGATGTTGAGCGGATCTGATATGGAGAGGTAAAGTATTCCAAATATTCTATTGCCACAAATCCAGTTTTTTTTTTTTTTTTTTTTTTAAGTTTCTCTGACTGAAATTTTGTTTTGGATCAAATTATTAAGGTTAAAATTACTTCGGGTTTAATTCTCAGAAACAAACACAATCAAATAACATTATTTCTTTTGGCAACAAAAGAAATCTTTTAACTTTTCAAGTTAAAAGCATTTGTGTTGTATTTGTTTTTTTCAAGTCCAACTTTGCAAAAGCTACCACAGTGTGTGTTTCACCTGTGACAGAGTGCTCATGATGGTTTTAAGCAGAACTTTTATCCTTGTGGTCTTGAGAACTAAACAGAAACACAGGAGCTGTCAGGAGAAGCAGTTTGTACATAAACACAACAGAAAGAGATTTCACTTCAGAGTGTGGGTTTGTGTTCGTACCTTGTGCAAGTCTGAAAACTCTCACCACACGGAAGATGCTGGGATTGAACGGCATCTTCTCAGAGAGTTCCATCTGAGTCAAAGCAGTGCTGATGACAGAAACCAGGACGATAAAAATATCCAGCACGTTCCATCTAAACACATAATAAAATGCATGAGGCACTTACAGGACTTGTGGAAACCAGAGTGAAAGGGAGGAACATCCAGAGAAAGTCTCTTACCCAACTTTCAGGAACCTCACTAAGCCAAATGCGATGAACTTCAGGACGATTTCAAAGACCAGAAAGATGGTTAAGATGTAGAAGGCCCACTCTAAAATCACTGTTACATACTGAACACAAGCACAACTTACTCAATCTCTTACCAGGAGCTGAAACAAGCTAATCTTTCAGTCCGTTTAAACCTGTGTGCTACCTGAGGCTGTTGATAGTGTTCTGCACCCATCATCAACACATTGATGACAACGAAAGTAGTAATGAAGTACTCCAGAGCAGGACTGGTACAGATGCTGTACACTTTCAGACGTATAGTGGAATAGTGATTGAAATACATTGGCTGTCTGAGTTCTGAAACACACCATTTAGCAGATACATGCACAGAGATATTTAAAGTACCTTACAGAAGTATTCACAACCCTTGACCTTCTTCACATTTTGTCATGGTACAACTGCAGACTCTAGTGTATTTCTGCTTTTTTGTATGTCAACATAAAGAAGAATAGAATTTCAATGTGGAAGGAAAATTGTGTATGGTTTTCACTTATACCTTACAGTTAAGAATCTGTAATGTATTAACTGCATTTGTCTTCAGCAATTCTTCATGACTCAATACTTTTTAGAATTCCTTAACACTGCTGCTTTCAGTGAATTATCCTATTTGTGTTTTTTGTTTGTTTTTTTACAAAATAGCTCAAGTTTAGCCAGATTGGATGAAGAACATTGCCTTTCAAGTTTTGCTGCATTATTTTCAAACTGAATTAACTAGCTTTGACCTTTGACCAGACCATTCCAACACACTCATGTGCTGTAAAACCGACATTGTATGTCTGGCTGTATGTTTAAGTTTGTTGTCCTGCTTCTTTTGTAGCCTCCAACATGTTTTACTGGCCATTCATGTGTCCATCCCAACCAGTCTTATGTTTTCCTCCATCTTCACGATGTTCTCGAGCAAACTTCTGAGGTGCTATAGAACAGCTGTCCTTACAGTGAGACTACACACGAGACTCTGCCCTAGGGGACTTCTAAAGGCAGTTGTTGCACTGTGGGGTTTTATTGAAGGTGAAATGGGCTAAATGCAAAAGCATGTCAATCAAACTAAACCTAACAAGATGTGAAAAAGTTTATACTTAATACTTTTTCTTAAACACAAAGAAAGAATGCAACACTCCTCAGTGTCTGAGCCACCTTGATGGACAGATCTCCATGAAAATGAAACATCATGTTTAGCTAGTAGAGATGTTTGCTTTGTGGCTATAATCCAGTAGTCATCATTAGGGTGTGATTGTATGTTTGAATAGGAATGACTAATTTCATTGTAAAGTGTCTTTGAGGGTTCTGAAAAGCGCTATATAAGTCTGAAGTCATTTCATTTGATTTGATTTCATTTCATTATTGATAAGCCAGTTGGTAACCAATCTTACCAGTGGGCTGGTTTGACTTCAGTTTTTTTGCTGTTTTCTGCTCACGCTGACATTTATGAAAAGTCTCCACCATTACCCCAATGAACATATCGAGCAATATAAAGCTCATCAGGATGAATGAGATAAAGTAGAGCAGCATCCATTTGTTGTAGTTGGGAATGGGCTGAGGAAAAAACACACACACAGAAAAATCTACATTTCATTACTGTTATCTGCGTACCTGCATGCTTGATGTTAATGCAATAACTTTTCTCTCTTAAAAACATTACAATTGGTAAGAATTTTGTTTTGCCATAAAAACAGTGCACAAGAGTCATTGGTCTCTGCTGTCTTTTTTTAAAATAACCAAATGGAAGCAACCTATCAGTACAGTACATGTCCCTATCTGGGCTAATTTTGAGACACTTCTACAGTTGCTGTGCTTTCCACTCTCCTCTGTTTAAACACAGCAAACAGGGGGACAGAATAGATAAACAATATATTAAAAGTTCCTATTCCCAACTTAGCCAGTCTTTTTTTCTCAGCTACCAAGGTGCACTTTAAAAAACAGAGCCGTGTTTCTTCTATAATTAAATCTTTCTGTGCACCGTTCTGTGAAGTTTTAGCTGCAAGTAAGAGTGAATCCAGATACCTGTTGGTCCACTCCAACAGCATCCAGCCCATCGTACATGATGTTGACCCAGCCGTCCATGGAGTACATGACAAACACTGATATGAGAGCCTGAGAGAGACAAAAAAAAAAAAAAAAAAAAAAAAAAAAAAAAAAAAAAAAAAAAAAAACTGTCATCAGCACTCTTTTGGTTTTTCATGAACTGACATTCAGCTAACAGCAACTAAAACAAGCTGCCTAACAGCCAGTGAAATGGTCTAACCACATTTCAACTTGGAGAGACTCACAAAAACAGAGCAGCAATTAAAAAGATTTATTGACATGATTGAACAAAGGCTTTTTTTGGGTCTCGGAACCCGGCAAAAGATGTATATGTTGTAAATTGCAATAAATATAGATGAACTTTAAGGTTTAGGATTAGAGACTTGACTCCCACAACCCCCGGGGTCTGGACACTGGTGGTGGAGTGGAAGCTGAAGGAAACCTGATGGAGCTGAGAGAAAACGAGGGTGGAGAAGGGGCAGAGGTGGGTTGTAGCTCAACTGGGAGCAGATGGAGCCATGGATGGAGAGCTTTATAAGCAGAGACTTGCACGATGATTGGCTACGACAAGGCGTGGTCCAAAGCTGATGGGCTCCAGCTCAGGCACATTGCGCAGCTTCATGTCTCCACATGTGTCTTTATGGGAGTAGTTTTGACTCACTTTTAGTCACCTGCTCCCTCTGCAAATAAATACTTTGTACTTTTGATTTTTTTTCCCACATTTTGTAACATCATCACAGCAAACCTTAATTTATTTTACCAGGATTTTATTTGTCAGACCAACACAAATTTGCACAAAACACGAAAGTGGAAGGAACATGACAAAGTTGTGGATAATTTTAAAGCAGGGTTAGGTTATAAAACAAAATCCTACTCCTTGACCATCTCATAAAATCCATCTTCTGGCACAAGTGCAGATCTTGCTAAACTTGGCTGTCCTACTAAATGACCTCTTACCTAAACCAGACCAGGCAAACAGAACATTAATCTAAGAAGCAGCCAGGAGCTTCTCATCAGTTCTTGGGGGGCAGCAGAGATCCACAAATCACATGGGAAAGTTGGTTGACAGGAAAGCTATTAGTTGTGCATTTCACAAATCTGGTCCTTATGCAAGAGTAGCAAGATGAAAGCCATTTTTTGAAGAATGCCATTAGAAGTCAAATGTGCTGTTTCCCACAAGCCTTGGAAGGGACACAGCAAACATGTGGAAGATGATGTTCTGATCAGATGAGACCAAAACAAAACTTTCACCCATGTATGGATAATTAACACTGCACATCCTCTGCACACTATGTTCTCATGACAGAACATGTTGGTAGCATTATTCTGAAGGAATGTTTCACTTCAGCAAGAACAGGAAGCTTGATCAGAGTTGATAGGAGGATCAATGGTGTTAAAAAAGGGCAATCAAGGAAGAAAACTGCCTGAAACAAATTTGAATCACAACTCTTTGACATGAATTAAAAATTTATGTTCACAGAAGCTCTCCGTCCAGTCTGACGGAGTAAAGCTATTTGGCTAAGAAGAATGGGCAAAAATTTCAGTCCGTGCAAAGCTGGAAGACACATACTCCATTTTGCTTTCAGGTCACGATTATTCACTACTTTGTGTTGGTCTGTCACATAAAGTCATATTAAAATATGCGAAAGTATATAATTGTTATGAGAGAAATTGTTTACAGAATTTTTTTTGTTTGTCAATCATAATTTGCTTTCATTTGAAAATGTTAAGACCAAAAAAACCCCACAGAGGTCATGATTACTGGAGGTCACTAATATCTTGTAGAGCAGGGGTGTCAAACTTGCTTTTATTTTGGGCCACATGAAGAACATGAATGTCCTCAAAGGGCTGGTTGTGGGAGAATGCACTGATAAAACTACCTATTATCAAACTATTAAAATATTATAGCTTTCTCTGCAGTTGATGAGTTCTTAAGACTAAATATTTATTATTTTTTCACATTGGTATGATTTGGCACTATGCAAATGAAATATGATTTGATTTGACTGATAAAATGGCATTTACTCATACAACTGTTGTCATGAAGTTCTATTTCTGCAGCCGTCTAGAGTCTAAAGGACCAAAGAAATAGCTATGGAGGGCCAGATTTGGCCCGGGGGCCTTGAGTTTGACACGTGCCTTAGGATGCAGCACAGTTCTGATGTGGATCAACAGAACATTTTTCCAGGTTACAATGAAAGTACTTTTGATAGCTTTAACAGGAACTTTTACCCTCAACTTATAGGTTTATTGAGCTCATAACATCATTAGTATGTGTTAATGGAAACAAAACACACAGTATTTTTCCATACTGTACGATCAACTGTTAAATAAAGCTAAAGGGAAGAAAAAAAACACCATAAATAATTCCTACCTCAATCAGGTTGTCAAAGTTGTACTCCTTAAGCTCCCATTCATAATTGGATGATAGACAGTCCGATTTGTTGACAATCATAGTTAAATTCTCACCATGGCAGTAGAAGAACTTCCCTTTGAACAGCTGCAGTTGGAGTGAAAGACACAAATACAACATTTAGTTTACTTCCTGAAATCCTGCAGTCTTTTGCACAACAAAAGGAAAGTACTCAGCGGCCAATTACTGAAGCTCTTTTCATACGCCTTGAACCGTTTCATGTTTCCTCACTTTATTTCAACAAACTTTAATGTATTCAATGAGGGTTAATAGTGATAGAGTAACACAAAGTAGGGAATTATCATAAACTTGAAGGAAAGTCATACATGGTATTCAAAGGATTTAACAAATAAAACAATGAAATTTGTGGCAAGCATTTCTCATTCTGTCCCCTTGAGTCAATACTTTGTAGGTCCACCATTTACTGCAGTTACAGCTGTCCTTTGGGGTATTTCTCGTCCAGCTTTGCACATTTAAAGGGATACATTTCTGCCCATTCTATATGAAGCTTTTGTTAGATAGAAGGTGAACCTTTGTCCCAGTCTCAAGTCTTTTGCAGCCTCTAACAGGTTTCCTTCCAGGATTTCTCATCAATCTTCCCTTCAGCTTTTTTTTTTTTTTTTTTTTTTTTTTTTTTTTACCATTACCACAGCATGATGCTGCCACAACCATGTGTGAGCATGCTGTCTCAGGGTGATACATCATTTGTTTTCCTATGTGCATAGTATTTTTATTTTTATTTTTTTACATGGGACAAAAAGTTACATTTTGATCTCAGAAAATCAGCACCTCAAACATGATCTGAATACATGTTTGCGTTGCCTCCTGCATGGATTGTTGCAAACTTTAAACTACTCACTCTAACGGTTTTCTTTCAGCAGCAGCTTTTTCTTGACAAAGCTGAATAAAAGCCAGATTTGGGCACCACTAAAATCTTTACAGCTCCTCCATCGTTAACATGGGCCTTTTGGCTGCTTCTCTAATAGATATTTCTTATGCCCAGCGGTCAGTTCAAGTGCAAGGCTTGAACTGACCGCTGGGTTTGCAGTTGTGCTATACTCTTTCCATTCTGATGGACTGAACTGTGCTTTGTGAGATGTGGAAAGCTTGGTGGATTGTTTTCTAGCCTTACTCTGATTTAAACTTCCTAACATTCTCCCTGAACTGTCTGCCATGTTCCTTAGTCTTCGTGATGCTGTTTTTCATTAATTTCCTCAAGCAAACCTCTGAGGCCTCAACTGAACAGCTGGATTTATAGAGAGATAAGATTACACAGGTGGGCCCTATTTCCCAACTAGGTGATAGATTTTATTAAGGGGTATCAATGTAGACAGTGCTGAATACAAATTCATGTCACACTTTTCAGGTTGTTATTACTAAAAATAGTTGCTATCCTCCATTATTTTGCATTTTAAAATGTGAAAAACTTTAAAGGGAACTAAAACTTTTGAAAAGTAGTATAGAAGTGGTCCAGGTCATACCTAGTAATCTTAAAAGACAGTTTTGCATTCGCTCCAACCAACCTGCACTCCAAGGATGCCGTAAAAAAAGAAGAAAATGCCGCAAATGAGAATGATGTTCCCCATGGGTTTAATAGATGCTAGCAGAGCCTCCACGGCCAGCCTCAGTTTTGGGGTTCGTTCAATCATCCTGGATCACAAAAACACAACAAATCAGTGTCTGTCAGTCGTTGCATGCCTCTACAGACACATTAATACCTCAATCTCCAAAAGCACAACCATGACAGGATGATGGACACATAAATGCACCTGAGGGGACGGAGCGTGCGTAGTAGGCGCAGTATTTTGAGGATGCCAAGAGAACTAATTTTTCCAGAAGTGCCCAGTAGGATGCCGACGTCTATCAAAGATGTGAATACCAGAAAGCCATCTAAAATGTTCCAAGGACTGCGGCAGTAGCTCCCCTTCCCAAAAATGAATCCGAGTGCTGTGATCTGATAAAAAAAGAAAAAAAAAACAACATAAAAAACATCAAATGTGTTTGAAATACAAATCATTTCTTTCAAATCTCACTGAACTCCAAAATGCAACTGAAGCTAAATTTACCTTCAGAACCATTTCAAGGAAAAAGATGGCAGAGAAGACATGATTAGCCAGATCCAAGTAGTATCGCTCCTGAAAGACATGTGTGCTTTACATGATACAACTTCTATAACACAGCTAATTTCCTTCAATGTCTTGTCAGTGAGCTTGGTGTGTTGGTACATCTGTCACACATCACAGGTAATCTGAACTGTGTGATAAGACTGTAAAACGTGTAGCTCGCCTTTCATTATCACGCTGTGTGTGTGTTTATGTGTGTGTGGGGGAGTGGGGTTCTGTTGTGTGTGAAATTTCTCTCACCTTGCTGTCAGCCTGGATAGCAGGCCTCTCAAGAGCAATAGTGATGCAGTTTAGCATAATGACAACTTGAATCACCGTGCTGAAATGCCTGTATGACACCAGAGCCTTGCAAAATCTAAGCCACCTGAGAACACACACATGCTGGTATTCAACATTTGGAGATGGCTCAACAGATGATTATTTTAACGAGGAAGGGGAGATAATTATTTCTGAACATACAACTCATGTTCATGTTCTTTAAAGTGTAAAAGCGTAATAATGCGTATCAGGTAGTGTTATTGCAAAGTAGTTTAGGTTCTTTCGGACTGAATGGAGAGCATTGAAGTTTAAAGTCTTGCTTTTGATTCTTACTTTGATTTATGCCTGGACTTTGACTGGGCCATTCCAACACATGAATATGCTTTAGTCTAAACCATCTGTTGTAGCTCTGGCTGCATGCTCAGGGTTGTTTTCCTGTTGGAAAATGAACCTGGACCCTTAGTTCAAGTCTTTTAAAACCAATAACAGGTTTTCTTCCTGTATTTAGCTTCATCCATCTTCCTATCAACTCTGACCAACGTCACCACCCTTGCTGAAAAAAAAAGAATCCCCACAGCATCATGCTGCTACTACCATGCTTCACCATAAGGATGATAAGTGCATTGCAGACATTTTCTGCTGTTTTCACACTTGAAATGGCATTTCTCATGGCTTTTTCTCAACAATGTCATTTTTTGCCACTCTTCCATGAAAGTCAGATTTGACCTGTGGACAGATTCTCACACTTGAACTGTGAAAACCATATGGCTAATGGCTGCTTTCAGATTAAAGTTCTCTTTACCTTAACAAATGCAGGTTTTAGCAGTATTACAGATTTTTTTTTTTTTCATGAAATATTTGCATTGAATTTTCACAACAAAATAATGCTACAGGTATCAGTAATATTCTTTTAGATTAAACCTTCAGAATCTAAACTATCATCTTAAATTTTATTTTAATTTTTTTGCATAATTGTCTACAAATATCAACATAGCATAGATGAAAATGTGTTCATTCTTTTTTTGGCAAAATTTTAATATTTTTCTTTATTTTCAAACCTAAAAATATAAATGAAATGGTGGTTCCCTAAAAGTGACAACAACTTTGCTAAAGTAGATGTTTATCAAAAATTATAAGTTGTCTTTTTTTTCCAAAAGGTTATAACATTTGGGGCTCTGACGAAGTTTTATTTATCTGGACTGAGGGCAAAATTAAATAACTATTGAAATTATAAAGCTTGTATACCACTGGTTTAGATGGATGACCATGGCTTAGTAGACCTTTAGTTGTGCCATGCTGAACAAATCTGCTTTCAGTATTCGACTCCTTTATAGCACAACTCAAACTTAAAAACTGTTATATGCTTTAGCCCCAACCAGGGGACCCACAGCCTTAACAGCTAAATGTAGTGTTTAACTACTGTTTTGACTGACTATTAGTACTGACACAACAGATATGATAGGAGGAAGAAAAAGAAGGGAGAATTATGTACCAGGGCTAAGCCAAAGCCCAATTTAACCTCTGCTCCATTTTGGTCAAGTTGCATCAATATGTATCAATGACATCTCAGCATATGTAGCATTTCAATCCTCCGTCCAGTGGATCCTGGATTGAATGCACTGACAAAGCATTTCTGTTTCTTAGTCTGTGTGCATCTGTGACTTACCTGTTCTGTGGAGACAACAAATAGAAGGGCCGATCGTCACGCTCTTTTAACCAGTACTTCGCCTTCTTCATCCACCCCACAGATCCCTACGGGGGAAATGAGTCACACACCAGTTATCCCAGCTTCTTAACAACATGAGTAAAAGAATTTGAATGTTTTCCAAGCCGTTTTATTTGGTGTTTTCAACTCAGGCTGTGTTAAATGCCTACAGGCTAGTAGTTCTCATGGGTATTTTTAAAGGCAGTAAACTCTGCATCCTTACTTCACTTTTATAGACTTTTCTTAATAGTTTGACATTACAGATTATTACATTTATTGCCCTGCCATTATCCTTCTGCTTTAGAATGATGTGCAAATTTGTGTTACTCTTTCACTCAGAATCTCAAGAAAATACTTGACATTTGTGGCTGAACCATTGAGAAATGGTTTAAGGCAGGGATGTCCAAAGTCAGTCCTGCATGTTTTAGATGTGTTCCTGCCCCAACATAACTGATTCAAATGGCTCCATTCGCTCCTCAACATGTTATGAAGTTCTCCTGGAGCATACCCATTCCTTTGATTTGACAACAGTCCTGACTAACTTTGGACAACACTAGTTTAAGGAGGACGAATACTTTTACAAATTCCTGTATTGGTATAAACTCAAGGAAAATAAAAAACAAATAAAAAAAAAAAAAGTTGGTATGGTATTCTATATTCTTTTTTTTAAATAAAAATAAAGCAGCTTTCAAATGAAAAATCATTAAAAGCCTCTTGATGTGCTCCAACAGCAGCCCTGAAAAACAGTCTTTGGCACAGACTTACCTGGTCCTGGTCAGTCTGCGTAACCCCAGCTTCTTCTACTTGAAGTGACTGAATCTGACCAGAGTTGGACTTAGAGCTCAATCGGTCTTGGCTTGAACCTCCTGGGACCTGAAAAGAAAGCGTTTGGAATATTTGTGAATGGGAAATAACGTTTGTTTGATCAGAGCTCATCATATGTACCGAGCATTACAAGAAGCATTTATAAACTATGTATTATGTTCCTTCTACGTTACAGTTATGTAATACTTTGTGTTGGTCTATGTCCATAAAATCTTTATAAAATATAATCAAGCTTGTAAATGTATTGTAACATTCTTGTAAGTTCAGTTGTTATCATTTTTATTTTCATTTTATAAATAATAGTCTAAAAAGTAAGGCATGCAATTGTATTCAGCTGTTTTTAATCTCACATCTCTAAATAAATTTCAGAGCATTTGCCTCCAAGATCATGTTATTAGCAAATACAATCCACTTGTGTGAAATCTAACCTTTGTGTCAATGCAGCTGTTCTCTGAAGGCATCAGGGGTTTGTTAGCAAACATTAATGAACAACCCCAAAAGATTGAGGACAAAGTAGTGGAGAAGTTTAGAGTGGGGTTAGTAGCTTGGGCAAATATCCCAATATATTTGAACATCTCATGGAGAAAATTTCAGTCCTTCATTAAAAATGGGAAGAGTATGGCAAAACTGCAAGAACAACGAGACATAACTATCCACCTAAACTGACAGGCGGAGCAAGGAGACAATTAATCAGAGAATCCACCAACGGGTCCATGGTAACTCTGGAGGAGGGGCAGAGGTTCACAGCTCAGATGCGAGAATCTGTCAACAGGAAACTATTAGTTGTGCATCCAGCAACCCTGTCCTTAATGGCAGAGCAGCAAAATGACAGCAATTTGCCACAAACCATGTAAGTGACACAGAAAATATGTGGTAGTAGTTGCTCTGGTCAGATTAGACCAGGGGTTCTCAAATCCAAGCCTCAAAGGCCAGTGTCCTGCAACTTTTACGTGTCTCCCCTTTAACACACCTGAGTTGAATGATCAGGTCATTAGCAGGACTCTGGAGAACTTGACTACATACTGAGGAGGTAATTCAGCCATTTGATTCAGGTGTGTTGGAACAGGGACACACTTAAAAGTTGCAGGGCCACGTTGTTAGACCATGAATACATTTTTAGGCCCATTTTGAAAATACTGCAATATGGTACATCACCGTGAATTGAAGCTAGGTGAAGTCAAATTCAGGCCAATCATGAAATCCTGTTAGAGGCTGCAAAAGACTTTAGAAACCTGGTTCACCTTGCAGCAGGACAAAATCCCTAAACATACACCCAGGGCGACTCAAGGGCAGCTATCCTGCAGATTTTAAATGCATCTATTCTCCAACACTCCTAATTCAGATGGCTAAATTATCTCTTCTGCATGTTCAGAGGCTTGCAAAAGTATTCACACCCCTTAAACTTTTCCATATTTTGTCACATTACAAACACAATTTCAGATATATTTGATCGGAATTGTATGTGAAGACCAACGCAAAGTGACATACAACAATGATGTAGAAAGAAAATTATAAATGATTCAAAATATTTTTTTAAAATAAAAAACTGAAAAGTGCGGCATGCTAAAGTATTCAGCCTCCATGAGTCAATACTCTGTGGAACCACCATTTGCTGCAGTTCCAGCTGTAAGTCTTTTAAGGTATTTCTTGGGATGGGAATTGAGAACCAGTTTTTTTAGAGAACTGGTTCTTGGAGAGAACCAGTTTCCAATAGTTCAGTTCCTTGGAATGGAACCTTTCTGCTTAACGATTTTGCTTGGCGGTTCCAGTAACGTGTGACGTATTTGCGTGATGACATATTATACAGGCTTCGTATTTTGATTTAGAAAATATCCAAGATGGTGTTGTGGCAGAAGCGTTCCAAAGAATAGTTACATTTGACAAAAAAAAAAATATGATAATAGGTCCAGTTGCAACATGCACAGAGCTATAATCACAATCAAAGGATGAAATACCTCCAACATCCTCACACAGTTGATCACACAGTAGGCAACTCATTGGCACAAAGGTGAAGTGTTTGATACGTTGCTTAGCGACAGCGTTGACTCTCGAGGCAGGGAGCTTCCAGCACAGCATCTCCTGCCGTGAATATCCCAGCTAAAATAAAACTCCACGTCCTGGTTACTGTATTAATGTTAGTGCCGTACTGTATAAATAATCTCCATGTCATATGAACATTTACAGTCATGTTCAGTAAATTAGAATATTGGTTCCGATGAGGCTCGTTTGTCAGATTAAAAGCACCTTTTGAAAACAACCTTTAAATCTTGAAAGATCCTTCCTGAAAAGGCAAACATGCAGATTTGTTTGCATAAAAACTGTTGATGAGCAAAAAGTTGCATTTCATATTAAAATGTTAATTTGATAGAGGGATTCTTATTTTTTCAGCCAGCTTGAATTTTGTTTGAATCTTATATAATATGATGCATATTTTGAATAAGAGTTTATTTCCATAATCAATGAAAGTTGATAAGGAGTCGGATTGATAAGTGAGCTAGAGAATGGAATCGATATAGATAAATTCTTATCAATTCCCATCCCTAGGTCTGTCTCTACCAGCTTTGCACATTTAATGATTGGAATTTTTGCTCATTCTTCTTTGCAAAACAGCTCAAGCTCAGTCAGATTAGATGGAGAGTGTTTGTGAACAGCAGTTTTCAGTTCTTGCCACAGATTCTCCATTGGGTTTAGGTCTGGACTTTGACTGGGCCATTCTAACATGACTATGTTTTGTTTTAAACCGTTCCATTGTAGCTCTGGCTTTATGTTTAGGGTGGTTGTCCTGCTGGAAGGTCAACCTCCACCCCAGTCTCAAGTCTTCTGCAGACTCCCAGAGGTTTTCTTCCAAGATTACCCTGTATTTAGCTCCATCCATCTTCCCATCAACTCTAACCATCTTCCCTGTCCCTGCTGAAGAGAAGCACCCCCAGAGCATGATGCTGCCACCACCATATTTGACAGTGGGGATGGTGTGTTCAGAGTGATGTGTGGTGTTAGTTCTCTGCCAAACAAAGTGTTTTGCATGTTGGCCAAAAAGTTCCGTTTTGGTCTCGTCTGACCAAAGCACCTTCTTCCACATGTTTACTGTGTCCCCAACATGGCTTCTGGCAAACTGCAAACTGGACCTCTTATGGTTTTCTATTAACAATGGCTTTTTTCTTGCCACTCTTCCATAAAGGCCATGTTAGCAGTGCATGACTAATAGTTGTCCTGTGGGCAGATTCTCCCACCTGAGCTGTGGATTGCTGCATTTCGTCCAGAGTCACCATGGGCCTCTTGGCTGCATCTCTGATCAGTGCTCTGTTGTTCAGCCTGGAAGTTTAGGTGGACGGCCTTGTCTTGGTAGGTTTACAGTTGTGCCATACTCTTTCCATTTCCAGATGATGGATTAAACAGCGCTCCGTGAGATGTTCAAAGTTTGGGAAATCTTTTTATAGCCTAAACCTGCTTTAAACTTCTCCACAACTTTCTCCCTGACCTGTCTGGTGTGTTCCTTGGACTTCATGATGCTGTTTTCTCCTCAATATTCTCTTAACCAACCTCTGAGGCGTCACAGAGTAGCTGGATTTGTACAGAGATTAGATTACACACAGGTGGACTCTATTTAGTCATTAGCAATCATCAGGCAACTTCTGAAGGCAACTAGTTGGACTCAGAGAAAAGGAGGCTGAATGCTTTTGTACACCACACTTTTCAGTTTTTTATTTGTAAAAATTTTTTTCGATCATGTATTATTTTCTTTCTACCTCACAGTTGTATACCACTTTGTGTTGGTCTTTCACATAAAATTCCAATGAAATATGTTTATGTTTGTGGTTGTAATGTGACAAAATATGACAAAGTTCAAGAGGTATGAATACTTTAGCAACCCACTGTATCCTAAGAAAAATGGGCACAAATTTAGGTCTCTAGATGTGGAAAGCTGGTAGAGATTTACGTCTATAAAGTACAGTCAGTGGGCTGAATACAAATGCATATAAACCCTTTTAATTTATTTCTACACGCAACTGTTCAAGGGGTTTAAAAACCTTTGAGAGACACTATAAATTGATTTTTGTAGAGGTGCAAAATCAAAAGGTTGCTTTTTCTATAAGAGGAAGTTAAACACTTACATCAGGGTTGGAGGTGACTGCACCAGATCCTGGACTTTGTGCGTGTCCTTCCGGCTTTTAGATCAAAGAGCAAGAAAAAGACAGGATGTATTTTTGCTATTGTTGTAAGTTTCTGAAAAGAGTGAGGAGGTAGGCGGTTCTGATTCTGACCTGGTTCTGGAAGTTCTCAACAACAATCCCCACCAGGATGTTGAGAATCACGTTCTTTCCCAGAATAATGATCACCACGAAATACACGGCAGCCCATGCCGAGGTGGATGCCATGGCATTGTAAAGGACAAAGTTCCAATCTTCTAGAGTCAAAACCTGCATGAGTATCAAAAAAATAAATAAATAGAACTATACAACAAAGCGTGCAAAAACGACACAATTACATCAGACTCTGACCTCGAACACTGTGACCATGGACCACATGAGGGTGTTAAAGTTCTTCCTTACGTCGATCTTTTCAACGTCGTTTTCGCTTTCATTTGGACCTTCGCTCTCAATTTTACATCCGAAAAGGCGCATTCCCACAATGCTACACAGACACACCAGATGGAAGTGAAAGTTACTCACCTGTCTGTTCCCTGCGAGATTTAGGATTCAGTGTGAACATGTACCTGAAGAGGAAAATCATTAAAAACAGCAGCCAGCAGAGCATAGACGCCTCCTCAATGGTCCTCTTCAGGACCATCAGCTGTCTCTGCAGGTAGGGGAGAAAGTGCACGAGCCTCCCAAACCGCAGGGCTCGAAATGCACGAATAACCGACAGCCTGCTGTTACTTTCGGCTCCCAGCTCCCACAGACTGAAAGGCACAAACATTTTAGTAACTGTTAACATCGAATATATAAATCTTACACAGAGAAACATTTGGAATTTAAATCCAGTAGGATGTTTAGTTGGGTGTCGTTGGATACTGACAGGTCTATGTTAAACCTATGGGTCAAACCATTTGCATGAAATCATACCTGATGATAACTATGGCAAAGTCAAATAGGTTGCTCCTGTCCTGGAAGTAGGCCAACCCCAAGGCCATCAGTTTTAGGATCATCTCCACCACAAACAGAGCGGTGAAGATTAAGTTACAAATCCTCAATACGTTTGTCATCATCTTAGGCTGCAGGAAGAGAAGTTACACAGAGTACGGAGACAGAGATGAGACAAGGCCTGACAAGTCACTTTGAAACTGCATTGAAGACATGTCAGAGGCAGAGTTTAACATGATCCCTAACAATAGCATAAAAACAAAAAATCTGACTCAGAATCACAATTCATATTAAAACATCTGCTCTGGACATGCAGACAAAAACACTTCAAAATATTTACAAATGCAAACATTTTACCTGGTCATGGTGCTCCACAGCCATGGTTAGAATGTTGAGGAAGATAGCACTTATGATAATCCTGTTGAAGATGTCTCCTGTTACCAGCTCCTCCAGCTTCCTCTGGAATGGCAGCCAGCACCGGGCCAGCTGGATAACAGAGTCAGGTTGAGAAGCTCTGGTTAATAGCAGATAAAAACTCCTGTTTGTGGCAACTTGTTTGTGCTCTCACCGTCGATGATCTGTCAATGTGGAAACTGTGACTGGGAGTCCATTTGCAACGCAGACTAACGATTAAAAAGAACAATAAAACCAACATGAATTACAGAGGAACCAAGAAGTGTTACTTTCAAGCTGAACTCATTTTACATATTGGGTGCTCCTGAAATTCCTCCTTGACAAAAACCACTTTAATTTGGAGTTTAACTTAAACCATGAAGTATTTGTTTGGTAAATCACAGTTTATGTATTGAAAATGCACACATACATAAATAAAACATTAATACTGTATATATCAGAAAAAATAACATTAAACAAAGACATACAACAAGCAGAAACATATATGTACAATTATGTCAATAATTAAAAAATTGTACATTTATGTATTCTCACATGCAATATTTAGCAACACATTATATCAGTTGTTTAAATAAAATAATTGATGTAATGCAGAACTAAATATTGCATTAGAGATTAAAAGAATAAAAATTCAATTCACCATTAATTTAAATAATAAATAGAAGTTTTAAATATTTAATTAAATATGCCATTGTTCCTGAATTGCAATATACTATGATATGATATAATATAAATTCAATATCTCTTGAATATATGGATCCATTTTTTTTTACTAATTATTGTTATTACTGACATGATAAGTTCTAATTTTTTATTTTATTTTATTGTTTTATTTTTTTTTGGGGGGGATTGTGGTTTTTTATCCTGAATACACATCCTTGATATTTTCATAGACTTAAAGTGAGATTTATGAAACTAGTATCTAACCTGTGGTAGCGTTGTAAAACCCAACTTAATAGCATGTTCCAAAGCTTATTCAAGTTCACAGTACCAGGGAGAATCTCTCCATGTTCATGTTTTCTGGCATCTGAGTAGTGGGTGGCAATAACAATTGCACATGTGTTCATTATGACGAAGGAGCCAAGCTGGATCAAGACATAAACAACAAATCATTAGGTTGTAGCTCGTATGAGACATTTACTGTGCAGTTCAATTCAGTGTACTCTTGTAGGCTCAATCCACAATAATTGTAGTATATTATAAAAGACGAACAGAACCATTATGGTGTGATATAGAAATATACTCTGAAAATAAATCCAATACAATCTAATCATGTGGGCAGATTAAATAACTTTACAGTCCAATTTGATTGTAGCAATCAAATAGAGGCAAATTCAGTTTGTAGACATTAAGATTAAGGACATTTTAATTAAAGTTTCAGGGAAACTAATGTAGCAACTAAAAGAAAAATTCTCTTTAAATGTTAGCTAATCTAAAAAAATAAAAGTGTTAAAGAATCATTGACAGAGGTAGGAAATCACTGTTTATGAGCATTGCATAAAAAATGTGTGTTGTCTCTACAACCTTTAGCCTCATCACTGAGGCTTTTTGAAACTTAAAATACTCCATGGATCGCTAACTGAAACCTAAAGACGGACACTTACAATCGTGAGAAAGATGAAATAGATAAAACTCCACGAAGAGAGTGAGTCCATCACATAGTACATTATGTCAGTCCAGCCTTCCAGTGTGACAACCTGATAACAACAGATAAAGGGTCAACATTTTGTGAAAAAATTGTCTGAAATGTGAATTAATTTTCTGATAGCTTGGAGTGAGATCAAATGCTCATTGGTCAGAGTAATTAAAAAAAAAATGAATGAACAAATATAAGCCAGAATAGCATCTTCTTTCTCCAGTTACATGACAAGATAGATCAGGTAATTGTAAAGATTAAATTCAGATTATCCTCTGGTAATGTTTACAGTAATTAAAATGCATAACCTTGTATGTCTGCAGATAAATGCAAATCTTGCACTTTTGTGTTTTTGAAGCGGTCCACTATGAGCTAAATATTAAAAAGTAAAAAGTTAAAATTGCCACTGTTCTTTTTTCTAATTTGGGGTGCGATATACCCACAACACTACTCAAAGTATTCATTCACCCACCCAAATAATTAAATTCAGGAGTTCCAAGCACTTCCATGGCCACAGGTATATAAAAACCAGCACCTAGGTATTGAGACTGCTTCTACAAACATTCATGAAAGAATGTGTCACTCTCAAGAGTTCAGTGAGCTCGATCCTGGTACAGTGATAGGATGCCATCAGTGAACCTAGACCACAGAGGTGGCCAACTTTATGCAGAGTCATTCAGAAGATATTTTGCAGAATTTGATGCTTCCAACTCTGTGGGAAACGTCTGGGGATGAACCCCCCCCAGTTCCAGTGTCACAAAGCAAGGTCAATACAGACATGGATGAATGAATTTGGTGTGGAAGAGCTTAGCTGGCCTCGATCGAACACCATTCGGATGAATTAGAAAGTGAGAGCCAGCTCTTCTCTTCCAACATCAATGTCTGACCTCACAAATTAACTTTTGAGTGAATACTTTTGACAATATGATGTATATGGGCAAAGTGAGAGAATGAGAAATAGAGGGAAAGCTTGGGTCTCACTCCAGAAGTGAGAGTTGGTAGCTCTGCTGGAACACACCTGGAAAATAGCAATCCAGGCGTAGCCGATGTTGTCAAAATTGATAGAGCCCATGTTCGGGTTTTTTCCACTAGAACGACACACGTTGTAATATGCGTTCCAGTTAATACAGCCGCTAACATTGGAGTTGAGACCAAGTGGATCCAGATGGGGAGGGGTCAACAAACAGATGTTTCCGTCTTTTTGGAGAGGAGGTATGTCCCTACACTGCCGCATGCCATGCTCGCTGAGGGAACAGATGAAGGGAACTGTCTCTCCAGGCATGGACAGGTAGTGCGGCTCCTGAGTGTCTTTGTACAGTCTGGGTTGATAAAAGCAGATAAAAGATTATCTGTTGCAATGCATCTGAAAAAAAGATTCCTAGCCAATAAACCTCAGCTGCTGCATCATAAAGTGGAAGGAAGTCTCTCATGGAGCTTTTAGAAAATTTGCAAATAAAACCAAATTTCATGCTTCTGAAGTATGGCCCTTTTGCCCCAGTTAAAAATGACTGGTGTGAAGTTGACAGATAAACCAACAAGGTATTAGGATCTATTTAAGTCACTGTGATGGTTTAATTTAGATCAGCTATGAAATAATGTGTTACCACGATTTTTATGGTTTCAATACATGATTTTAAAATATAAAATATATGTTTTTGCATTTCATTTAATGGTATTTTCCTTATTTTATTCACATTATGACATATTGTGCTCATCACTCCTTGATTTTTAACCCTCATTTTCATTGGCTTTTGGCCCTGTGCACAGTTCTTCTTTTAGCTCTTTGATTTCTGTGAGAAACATGAGGGACGAATCTAAAAGTTTTAAACTGGTGAATAATCTCACTGACTGAATATTTTACCTCAAGAGTTAATAAAGCTCAGAAAAAGAAGGAGGAAACATTAGATGGTTACTTACGCAAGCATATCATCAGGCATAAAGCAGCGGTTAAGCAGGTCCCCCGCCCACAGCTGGACTCCCACAATGGCAAAGATGTATATGACGAATGCATAGAGGATGAGGACGTTTCCCAGCATGGGCAGGATCCCTAGGAGAATGGTTACCAACTTGCGCAGCTCTGCAGACATAAACACAACTAGATAAGCTTCAGGATTTTTATCTCACTTGATAGGCAGACATTTATGGTTCCATGTTCAGCTTTAAGATCAGATTTACCATGAGTACATGTGATTTTTTTCAATAGAACTGGCATCACATTCACTCCAGGGTTTTAATCTCACTTTAAATTTAATCTATTTCTTGATTGCCATCTAATAATAATAATAACTGACGGACATATTATATGTCAAGATTCCATAAGTATTCCAGACGAATATATTTCTGCAGTGGTGAGACATTAAACATGAAATCTGATGGATGGATGGAGAAACCTGGAAACTATTTTCCTGAAATATCAATTTTTTAATGGAATGAATGGATGGATCCATTCATTCCAGAAAATATTTTACTTAGTTTAGGTTAGGGTTTCTCAGGATTGTTTTCCAGACTGCCAGACCACAATTGTTTTACATCCAGGCAGTATTGTGTACAGACTGTGATAAATGTCCAAATGACCATCAAGATTACCGTCCACTCTGCTGAACAGTCGCATCGGGGAGATTACATAGCAGATTTGTAGGTGGAACCCAAAAGCTTCAAGAAGGAAATCGATGAGTCTGAGAAGAAAGTCGCAAACACAAAAATACATATTATTCCATACATATTATTAACAACACTTTATATTTCATTTACTTTGTTTCAGGCATGTTTGAGACTGCAACATAAAGTTGGCCTGAAGATTAGAGGGTTACTTACTCTGTAAAGAGAATCAAGATGTCGAATTTGTGCCAGTTGTATTTCAGGTACTCCTTGACGCCGAGGGCCACCATTTTGATCAGCATCACCACCAAGAAGTAGGCAAACAGAATGCGTGCCATAATCTGGTGGGAAATGAATGAAACTCATGCTTTACTGGCAGACAGAGACTACAGTTCATGGTTACAAGTGGCCAAATGAGTTCAGATCTAAATCTCACCCTATGTATCAGATGATCCTCTGTGCAAGACTCAAAAGATCCTTCAATAATACAGCCAATCAGTATAAGGATGATAGAGAAACTGCTTAACCAAGTGTGAGAAGTTAAGGACAAAACACACCGAAATAATATAACTGCAACGGATGCTGAGACTTACAACTTTTGCAACCCAATTAGTCTAAAAAGTGTAGAGTAGTGTTAGACAGGTTAAATGTAAGAAAGCTTTTTGGTTGATACAAATGTCACCTGAAGTAATTATCAAAGGATATGGGTGAAAGACCAAGTTAATGCAGAACTGTCGGAAAGGTGCGCAAATCACAGGGACCTTGGTCTGGATGGGCTGCCCCTCTCCTGCTCCTGCTGTGTTGACCGTTGCATTAGACTGGGCCATCTGTGGGCCACTGGTCCCAGACATGATGAAATACAGCAGCTGAGCGTGTCCCTGTGTTGCAATAGAAACGGAGATACTGGTACTGACTCCCCAGTTCGTCAAGTAGGTTTAATCTGGAAGAATGTATATATCATCAATCAGACAGACAGACAGACAGACAGAAAGACACAGAAAGACAGACAGATAAGCAGAAAGATAGCTGAAAATTTGAACAAAATCAACTAATTCAAAGTTCCTGCAAGTATTTAAAAACAAACAAACAATAGAAATCTGTTGTCATGATAATATCGATGTCTGCACAATTTGGGATATCTTAAAGATTTTGTTATTTTTGTTATTATTTTAACACTGAAAATCAACAAAAATTGTCTCCAATACCAATTTCTTAGAACCATCTCCAGGATATTAATCCAATCTAAACCACACACTATTACTAATTTCTGCCTCACCTGAAGCAGCTTTATTATAAGACATTTGAAATAGCAGTAATTGATAATATGATAGAATATGCATAAATTACTAGCTTGTTTTTACCATGACAGCTTATGAATCAGCATGAAGTGGTTAACATTTTCAAATTTAATCCCTGTTTTAATTATATTTACACTTACCAGACAAGAAGGGAAGATTGTCTGGGAGAGCACTCACTGAAAGTTTGAACACAATCAACTATTTCAAAGTTCTTGCAAGTGTTTAAAAACAAACAAGCAATAGAAATCAAGCAAGTTATGTCTGTTGTTGTCATGGTAATCTCCATTTCTGTTCAATATGTGATATTTTAAACATTTTTTTCAATTTTCACTAAGAAAATAAACAAGCATTGTCTCCAATATTTTGTTTTTAGAACCATCTCCAGGATATAATTATAATCTAAAATACACAAGACTTTTGCTTAGTGAAACTAATAGGACATCCTGTGAAAACCTGTGTGTTTTCTAATATATTTGGCTCAATTTTAAGAGTCCTGCAAAATTCAGGAAATATCAACAAAATATTACAACTGAAGAAAAAATGTCCATTTCCATCTCCATTTTCTTTCAAAAATTTTTCTGTAAAACAGGATATGTTTTTCAGACTTTACACTGGATAAAAAGCAGGATTTTAGGGAGCTAACACATTAAATTGCTGTGGTGCTTGAGATTTACAGCTGCTAACAGGAGTTCTTTATCATCACTAAAAACTGTGAAAAATGGTCTTGAACTATATATGTCAGTGTTGCCCCCATAACCCCCACACCTGGGATCAAGGGGAGGCTTTCACATTTAAAGTAAGTTGCTCTGAGTCATACAAATGCTAATGAAGTAGCCACCACTAGAGACAATGACCTCATTCTAACAGTGATTTGTTGTCGCAACTTTGGTTCCAAACATTGTTGGAACCAAAGTTGTATTTTTAAAAAAATTTCTTTAATATTAAAGATTGGAGATTCATGTTCCTTGTAATCTTTTAAGCCTTTTTCCATCGAAATACATGACTACTCATAATATATAACACAGAGGAATCATTCAACCAAGGTTAAATTTACAAGAAATCATTCTGATTTGTTTTGCATTATGACATTTTAATGTAAGGGAGACCGGGGATGATTGTAACACAGGGTGAGTTGTATCGTCATCAGTTGTACCATCATTTCCACCATTTAGACAACAGATAGAAGTTTTGTGGTTCTTTCATTATTTATCCATTCCATCCCCAACATCAATAAACAACATATTAACAGATCGTCCATTTGATTTTAGAGAGAACTGATCCACATCAATGGCTTTAATGTACAGAACTGAAAAAATTATAAACAGCATGGACAACAAAAAGTTTTTATGTCATTGATTTTGTTTTGAATAAGATCAATCTGTTTGTGTGTTGTTTTATAGATAATATGTAATGAGGACTGATAATGTTCAACCTTGTTCATGTACACTCTTTCACACACACACACACACACACACACACACACACACACACACACACACACACACACACACACACACACACACACACACACACACACAAATTAAACAGAGGGTGTGTTTGAGGTATGGTTAGTCATAAAGAGTGACATACACTATTCTGGGTTGTTCTATGTCTCAAATACACTTGTAGAATGAAATCTACAATGTGGCATCTTTTTTTTGTCTTATTGTAACAACTCACCCCAGCATGCATTACAACCTACCCCAGTAGTGGGGCAGGCTGTAACAAAGGATATCTGTGTCTTTGACACTACCTCACAAAGTCTGTGATATACTTACAGGGTTTTCAGTCAGTACCATTTGTGATAAACTCATGTCGGGATTTTGTATAAAAGTTTGAGAACTCTATCTCCAAAAATCACAGAGTTAGGTATGCTGAAGCAAAAAGCATTACAATCATCTCCGGTCTCCCCTACTGTAAAATTAAGGAATGATAAAAATCTAATGACATATTGTCTACGAAGGTTATCAGTTTCCCTGTATTTCCCTGTATTTCCCTGTATTCCACTGAAACACTCAAATGAAAAACATTAGAATGAATAAATTTTTCCATAGTTCAACAAACTCCTTTAAATGGCGATGTAAATTCATGTTGGGAGTGTAGAGCAATGGTCCAAACAGGTTTACAATTGTTAAGAAAAATCTCTGCAGGTATAGAAGTATGCCTTGAATAAGTATGATTTGGAAAAGAATTTTCAAACAATGATCAGTCTTATTGGGTAAAAAATATCTTACAGAAGTGTCGGGAGTACAGCCAAACCAACATGGCTTTGGTTGGATTTGTAATATAAAAACTGAATATGCAGTTACATACAATAGATTTTAGTGCAACAAGATCTTACTTAGACATTCCACCTTTAGTGTCTGTTAACCCATCTCCAGATTTATCATTGCATAACTTAATCAAAAATAACAAAAAGTATGCTCTAGAGTGGTTTTATACAAAAATATTATTTGGACCATTTTCTGAACAAAATGTTATTTACTGATTGCTTAAAGAATAAAGACAGTACAAATAATTTATCAATATATGCAGGCAGAACCAGCTGCAATCCAAATTAAAGAACAATTTGGATTGAAGGACAAAATAATTGAAAGTATGTGATACCTTTAGAATGAGTAGAAGGCTTATTTTATTTTGATTATTTTCATTTTTAACCTTTTATTAAGTATTAAATTAAATAACTCAACAAGAAAGAGATCACCAATCAGATTTATTATATTCTGTACAAACTAGAAAAGAGACAGCTCAAAGAAGAACTGAGTTAATATTATCTACCCAATTGTTAAATATTTTTGTGATCAGTATGATTAAAATAAAAGAGTAAGTCATGTAACTTTTAAAAAACAAATCTTATTTGCTAAAATTACATGAATAAAACACACCCACTTGTGTTCTGGCCTAATAATAGACCTTAATAGTCAATAGACAGAGCTGTAGGTTGTTAGAAGGTCCAGTGGTAAAAAGATAACCACTATTTATATATGAAAAAAGTAAAAACTCAACTCAAATTGAATATTAACGGTTTCTATTGATAAGGTGGAGCTACAGAAACATATTGCTGTTACGGAGGAAAATACATTTTTGAACACTATCACGTTATCATGTGATAATTATTTTGTACAAATGTGATAAGTAAATTGTATAAATGTGATAGTTATATTGTACGATCGTGATAATTATATTTTACAATCGTTATAATTACATTTTAAAATTGTGATAAGCATATTGTATAAACATGAAAAGTATATTTTACAGATGTGATAAGAATATTGTACAAAAGTGACAGTTATATTGTAAAAATGTGATAAGTATATTGTATAGGTAAGTAAGTAAAATTTTTTGTATTGCACCTTTCACAGATAAAATCACAAAATGCTTCACAAAACACTTACGAAAAGCACATGAAAAACATTACATCAACATAACATCATAAACGTGATAATTTCATCCAGAAGGTGGCGGTAGTGTGCTTTTAGTGCATACATACTAAAGGCCAGTAGAATGGCTAACGGGAATTGGTCAAGTTTTACTTCATGCTTGGTCTAAGACATGGAGAGATACAAACCGACCACAGTTTGTGAGACTGAAGGACGGTGTGTCTAACCAGGTGGTCAGCAGCACAGGAGCACCACAGGGGACTGTATTCTCACCATTTTCACTCTATACACTTCAGACTTCCAGCACAAATCAGACTCCTGTCATCTACAGAAACACTCAAATGACTCTGCAGTTGTCGGGTGTATCAGAGATGGACAAGAAGCTGAGTACAGAGCTGGTGGACCGCTTTGTGTCATGGAATGTGAACAAAACAAAGGAGATGATTGTAGATTTCAGGAGAAACAGGGTCAGATCAAACTATTTCCATCATGGGAGAAGAAGCGGAGGTGGTTGAGGAATATAAATACCTCGGTGTTCATCTAGACAACAGACTGGACTGGAGACTCAACAGTGAAGCCGTCTACGTCTAGAGCAGACTGGACTTCTTGAGGAAGCTAAGATCCTTCAAGGTTTGCAGCAAGATGTTGCAGATCTTCTATAAGTCTGTTGTTGAGAGTGCCATCTCCTCTGCCATCATCTGTTGGGGCAGCAGCATCAGAGCCGGAGACCTAAAAAGGCTCAATAACCTGATAAAGAAGGCTGGTTCTGTTCTGGGGACGACTGTGGAACCTCTGGAGAAGATTATGCAAAGAAGGATTTTGCATAAAATCAAGAAAATTATGGACAACCCTGGACATCCACTTCATGAGACTGTCATTGGAAAACAGAGTCTCTTCAGTTTGGTTGTAAAACGGACCGCTACAGGAGATCTTTCCTGCCCACAGCCATCACCGTCTATAATAACTCCTTAATTAAATGAGTTACATCAACAGTTCATTTCCCTTTGGGATAAATAAAGTAGTTTTGAATTTGAATTGAATTTGAATTCTGCTCCGCATTGTGGGTGAAATCATTTCGTATGCGCACTTTGAGAAGGATCCTAAACAGAATGGAACTGCACAGAAGGAAAAATCAGTCCGATCCTTTAGATTTGGTGGCCTTCCTAACTGACCAGCTGGAGAGTTATGGGAGGCACCTGTTTCACCACCTTAGATATGTTCAGCATGGATATGTTGTGACTCAGAGTACAATAATACATTTGTTAAAATTTATTGATCCCTGTGGTGTGGAACAAAGGGAAAAGAGGCAGCTGATGTGACCTGTTTATGTAAATCCTGGACCTAATGTCATACGACATTAGGTCCAGGTTTCTATAGGAACAGCAACAACGGGCCATCCATCCATCCATCCATCCATCCATCCATCCATCCATCCATCCATACATACATCCATCCATCCATCACGAAGCATGCTTATCCTTGCAAGGTCAAGAGGGGTGGTGGTGGGCCTATCTCCCAAAAGGTTATCCATATTTATCACATTTGTACAATATAGCTATCATGTTTATACAATGTACTTATCACATTTGTACAATTTAAGTATTATGTTTGTACAATATATTATCACGTTTCTACAATATAATTATCTCAATATAACGTGATAGTGTTCGAAAATGTATTTTCCATCGTGACAGCAATACGCTTCTGTAGTGGATCACATAGGCAACCTATAGAGTATATAAAATTCAAAATATAACACAAGCACCCATCTTTTTTTTTCACTGTGTGTTCCTTAAATATCCCAATGTTTTATTTGAAGACTTGAAGCCAAGGAGGCTACATTCTATCACTAATTTCTGCTTCACCAAAAGTAATATTTGTAATAGAAGTAGGCTTAATTGATAATATGATAAAATATGCATACATTTACAGTTTGTTTCTAACATGATCGCTTATAAATGAGCAATTATTGGTTAACAGATACATTTTCAAATTAAATCTCTGTTTTAATTATCTTTACACTTACCAGACAAGAAGAGAAGATTCTCTGGTTGAACAATCACTGAAAGTTTGAACACAATCAATAATTTCAAAGTTACTGCAAGTATTTGAAAAAAACAAAAAAAACAAAAATAGAAATCAAGCAAGTTAAGTCTGTTGTTGTCATGGTAAAAAAAAAAACCCCAGAACATTCTATGAAAGCCCTGGGTTTTCTAACATATTTGGATCAATTTTAACAGTCCTGTAAATTTCAAGAAATTTAAACAAAATATTATAACTAAAGGAAAACACCTTATTATATTTTCAACAAAATTTGATTAAAAAAAAGGTTATTCAGATTGTAAGACATTACATTCATTTTTAAAGACATTTTTAATAGGAAAAATCGATATTATGACAGAACATGCATAAATTATCTGTTTGTTTTTAACATGAGAGCTTATAAATTAGCCTTAACTAGTTAACAGATACATTTTCAAATTAAACCCCTGTTTTAATTATCTTTACACTTACCAGACAAGAAGAGAGGATTCTCTAGTCACACAATCACTGAAGGTTTGAACACAATCAACAATTTCAAAGTTTCTGCAAGTATTTAAAAATAAACAATAGAAATCAAGCAAGTTAAGTCTGTTGTTGTCACGGTAATCTCCATTTCTGCACAAGATGTGATGTTTTAAACATTTTTTAAAATTATTTTAACAAAGAAAATAAACATGCATTGTCTCCAAGATTTGTTTTTAGAATCATCACCAGGATACACATTCAGTCTAAACTATACAAGATTTTTGATTAGTGGAAACAAACAGGATGTCCTTTGAAGGCCTGTGTGTTTTCTAACATATTTGGATCAATTTTAACAGTCCTGAAAAATTCAAGAAATACACGAAATATTACAACCGAAGAAAGCACATTTTTTAATGTGCTTTAATGTTCTGTAAAATGGGATACAAACTGTTTCAGACTTCTATTTGCCAAAATTACGCAAATATAACACACCCACTTGTATTCTGGCCCAGTAATAGATCCTAATAGTCAACATTACAGAGCTGTGGATTATTAGAAGGTCCAGTGTTAAAAAGATAAATATTTATGAAAAAAAGTAAAACTCAACTCAAATAGAATAAATTTTCAAATTGCCATGTCTACTTACAGAATCATATTTTTTAATTCCCATGTCTCTCAATGAAATTTACTGAAGTGCATTGCATTCACCAAAAAAAAAAAAATAGGCACCTTATCTCATTATTATGAGATCTGGGTTAGAAAGCTGTACTGTGATTGATTTAAAATATGTCCTCTGGTCTAGTGTTCAGGTATTTTAGTGTTAGACTCATATGTCTAAAGAACATTACTCCAGAGTCTTTGTCTGCCAAACTTTAGTCTGACCTTCGTGTTTTTCTTTGAGACCAAAGGTTTTCCTCTTGCACAACTCCCATGATACATTTTTAAAAATGTTTTTAGTCTGTTTTTTGTTATCTGGTCGGATAGCTGAAGCACTGAAACAGTACAGCAGGGAAGAACTATTGAAAATTAAGGATCAGACTTCCCAATTTGTATATCCAAAGCAGGATTTTATCCCACCAGAGCTACAACGGTGAGAGCAGGTTTTTACCATCACCCCTCTGTGGCCCAAGAGACAGAGGAGATATTGCAAGCAGAAATTGGGCAAACAGAGCAGCATATGGGCTAGGTTACGAGTGAAACTACACAGACTGGTTTTGCCCAGCCTTTTCATTGCTAACACCAGGTCTTTCGCCAACAAGGTAGATGAGATTTGGCTACAAATCGCCTCCCAAAGTTAAACAGCTGTGTTATGATAATTACTGAGATATGGCTGGATAACAACATCCCCGATGCTGCTTAAGGAGTGCAACTTTGTTCCGGGCAGACAGAACTGCAGCCTCAGCTAAGAGTAAAGGCAGAGGTCTGGCCCTGTATGTACACAACTCCTGGTGCACAACCACTAAAACCATTGGAACTTTTTGTTCAACTGACCTGGAATATTTGGTGGTTAGTTGCAGACCCTTCAAGCTTGTAAGAGAGTTCTGCTCCATTTTGATTGTTGCTGTCTACATTCCACCAAAAGCTAATATTAAGATAACTCTGGAGGAGCTCTACTGCCTGATAAGCAGACAGATGAATGCTCAACCTGAGGGAGTTGTGATTGTGGGTGGAGATTTTAATCATGCAGAACTTAAGACTGTGCTACCCAAATTCCATAAATTCATACATTTTCCAACAAGAGATAAAAATATCCTGGATCAGGTCTATTGTAACATCAAAGGGGCATACAAGGCTGCTGCTGGTCCACATCTGGGCCTGTCTGACCACATCACTGCTGAACTTATCCCTGCATAAAGACCGCTGATCTGCAGATCAACACCCATCATTAAAACTGTTCACGTCTGGACTGAGGAGGCCTCCTCATCACTCCAGGACTGTTTTGAGCTTAGTCAATGGGAGGTTTTAAAAGAGGGCTCAGATCTCAAGGTGCTAAGGTGATCTCATCTGCTGTTCTGTCTTATGTGCAGTTCATCACTGATGCTGTTCTACCCACTAAAACTGTCAAGGTTTTTCCTAATCAGAAGCCGTGGATGGATGGAACTGTGCGGCCTCTACAAAAAGCTGATGCTGCCTACAGGTCATCTGACAGGCTGGCCTACAGTAATGCCTGAAGAGATCTGAAAAAAAGGAATGACTGGCAAAACTTAAGTACATTGAGGAACAGTTCAATACCAACAACCCATAGAACATATGGAGAGGACTCAAGACTGGCAGACGACAAGAGCACCAGGCAAATGATCAGTGACCAGGCAATGATCCCTCTTTTCCTGATGAGTTGAACAGTTTTTTTCTCTAGATCTGACACTCCTTGAGGCAGAGGAAGGAATGCACCCATCCAACTAGAGGAGCAACATCAGCCCCTAATCCTGCAGCTCAACCAGGTGACTTCTTCTCTGAAGAAGATTAACCCCAACAAAGACGCAGGACCGGACAAGGTGTCGGGAAGGACTCTGAGATCATGTGCTGACCAGTTGGCAGGGGTCTTTTTTAGACATTTTCAATCTGTCCCTGCAATTTTCCACTGTCCCTGTCTGCCTTAAGTCCTCCATCATTATGTCTGTACAAAAAAAAAAAAAAAAATTGCTGTGACTGGCTTAAATGATTTTCACCCAGTCACACTAACCCCAGTCATCATGAAATGCTTTGAGAGGATCATCCTAAAACTCATCAAGGATAGCCTTCCTGCTGGTCTGGACAGGCACCAGTTTGGCTATTAGAGGAACCGGTCCACAGAGGATGCTGTCTCCATTATCCTACACACAGCCCTGACAATTACGTTAGGATGCTATTCGTCGACTTCAGTTCAGCATTTCATATCATCATCCCAGAGAAGCTGATAGTGAAGGTCCACGATCTGAGACTTTCAACATCAATGTGCCTTTGGATCAGGGACTTTCTCACCAACCGACCTCAGGTGATGAGAATAGGGAACCAAACATCATCCACCCTGGTCCTCAATATAGACACACCACTGGGTGCTTAGTCCGGTTCTCTTTACACTGTTCACACACGACTGTGCAGTCATCCACTCCTCTAACAAGGTTCTAAAGTTTGCAGATGATACCACAGTAGTGGGTCGATAACAAACAATGAGGAGACCCTCTACAGAGACGAGATCCAGCACCTGTCCCAGTGGTGTTCATTGAACAACCTGGTGCTCAACACCAGTAAGACAAAGGAGGTCATAGTGGACTACAGGAGGTCCAGGAAGACAGTGCACACACCTATTATCATTCAAAGGGAGGTGGTGGAGAGCGTGGACAACATCATATTCCTGGGTATCCACATCACCTCTGACCTGACCTGGTCGCTGAACTCCTCTTTTCTGATGAGGAAAGCCTAATGAAGACTCTTCTTCCTCAGGAAACGAAAAAGGGCTGGATTCCCTGCTCAGTTGGTCAAAAATTTCTATAAAGCCGTGATTGAGGGCATCCTCTGCCTTAGTATGACTTTGTGGTATGGCAGCTGCACAGTCCAGAACAAAAATGACTTGGCGCAGGTGGTGACAACTGCCCAGTGGATTGTGGGAGCTCAGTTACTGAACCTAGACTTAATGTATGCTGGCAAACTGCAAAAGAAGGCCTGTCGTATTGCTGCTGATCCCACCCACCCGGGACACAAACTGTTTGTACCGTGGCCATCTGAGAAACAGTACAGGTACATAAAGACCACAATCACATGGCTAAGGAACAGCCATTTCCCAGGAGCTGTGAAATCCATCTGTCCATCTTCCATCCCCTCTGCCTCCCTGCAGACACACACCCGTTCGCTGCACCTTAAGGACTGATTGAAACTTCAGCAACAGATATATGCTTTATTATTTTATTTACCCATTACTGAGGGCAACACTGAAATTTTGTTATTTTCCAGAAACACGATAAATAAAAAAAATGTTATGTCTTAAAGTTAAACATGTGCTGTCTAAGCCATGAACTTTTAGGGGTTTTTTTTGCTGACTTATTTTTGCATCTTGTGATCTGCTTCTAAGGTGGGCTTGCTTAGACTGCCAGGCCTCAGACACCTTTTTTTGATCTTACCATGGTGTCAACTTCTTTCAGAATCCAGAAACACACCAAAATAAAGGGAAAACCATCAAAATGCTGATGAGTAACAGAGCTCTAGTTACTCCCAACTTTGTGATACACCTGTGTTTCATGGTTTTAGTAATATTTCTAACCAACATGCATAATCACTCTCAAGAAGCAAGTAAAAAGTTAAGAGATTTATTTATAAGTATGAATAAGATTATGGAAATGGTCTGTGATCCAGAGGGGTATGATTCAGGAACTGGGCTGCAGCTGGAGCTCTGGAGAGAACACAAGAAATGGTGAATATGATGAAGCGGGTATTTGAAGAAGTATTTCCAGAGATGCTTACTTGGGTGGATAAGGATATCTGCCAAGGAGGGTTCAGAGGTGGTCTGGGAGAATGGTGGGTTCACGGATGAATCCAGATAGTTTGATGGAAGGAGAAACCAGGTGGTACGGTGGAGGGCGGACAGGGTTCAATCTTGTGATAAGGGAACAAGGAAGAGGAACCAAGAACTGCCAGTCAAAGGTGTGTTACCTGAAGGTTTGCTGAAAGTTTGCATGTGACTTTCAGTTGCCAGGTGACTGAGCTGGAGTGTAATCCAAACTCTCATCAGGAGGTAAGTACCTTGGGAGCAGAACCACAGAGGGTAAGTTTTTTTTTTTTTGTTTTGTTTTGTTGTTTTTTTTCCACCTGGGAGGACAAAAACAAAGAACACTGAGAGCACTCAGAGGGCTTGAAGTTACCACAAGGGCTAAAACTCAGGCGTTGACGGACTGGCAGCAAGCTCCTCTAGTACTCCTCAATGATGAAGCTGATTTGATGCAGCTGTGAACCCCACCTGTTGAATCGCCCAGCCACCGTGCTTCATGACATCATTTGGTGGATGAATGATGGAACTGCAAAGAAGGTGTGAGCAAACTCCCAGACTCAAACACTGTGCGATGGTAGCCTTTTAAATTTTGAATAAATGTGCTGGTGTTCTACATTATTCCTTTCCAGAAGTTCAACCTGGAGAGACTCACAAAGACAGAGCAGCAATTAGAAAGTTTTATTGACATGAATGAATAAGTTTTTTGGCACTCGGATTCTGGCAGAAGACATGCAGTGAATTGCTATAGACATGGTTGGGCATTTTAGGATGAGGATTAGGGACGTCTTCCCCCCGGAGCCCAAACACTGGTGGTGGAGTGGAGGCCAAAGAAAGAAAGGGAGCCTGATGGAGCTGTGAGAGAATGAGGGTGAAGAAGGGGCTGAGGAGAGTTGTTGCTCAACTCGGGAGCAGATGGAGCCATGGTCCGAAGGAGATGGGCTGCAGCTGAGGTGCATCACTCGGTGATTACTGGGAAGAGTCTTCCAGTTTGAATTTATGCCGAGGCTTCATTTGTCCCTTTATTATATTTTAAAGGCTCTCTTTTTCAATTTTTCTTATTTGTGTTGTTTTGAGTTTCTCTCTATTCCTAAACTAGATATTAACTGTCTCTTTATTCAGATATATGAGAAAAAAAAACCCAAAACTCGTTATGCTTCATAAAATGACAGAATAGGCATACATTTACAATTTGTTTCTAACACAACCGCTTATAAATTAACAATTATTGGTTAAGAGATACATTTTCAAATTAAATCCCTGTTTTAATTATCTTTACACTTACCAGACAAGAAGAGAAGATTCTCTGGTCGAACAATCACTGAAAGTTTGAACACAATCAACAATTTAAGCTCCTGCAAGTATTTAAAAACAAACAAAACACATAAATAAAGCAAGTTAAGTTTGTTGTTGTCATGGTGAAAAAAAAAACCCAGAACACTATATGAAAGCCTAGGTTTTCAAACATATTTGGATCAATTTTAACAACCCTGCAAATTTCAAGAAATTAAAACAAAATATTACAACTAAAGGAAAACACCTTATTATATTTTCAATAAAATTTGATAAAAAACAAAATGTTATTCAGATTGTAAGACATTACATTCATTTTGTAAGACCTTTTTAATAGGATGAATTGATATGACAGAACATGCATAAATAATCTCTTTGTTTTTAACATGAGGGCTTATAGAACAATAGAATAAAAATATCCTTTATTGTAACACGATGGGGAAATTTCTGTGCAATAGCAGCAAATTGGGAGTGGCAGACAATAACAGAAAAACAAGCCTCACACAAAGAATATAAAAATATGTATGAAAAACAGAATAAAAAATAAAGAAAAGAAAAAAATACTGTACAGTAACTAAAAATTTCAACATTAAATTCAAATTCAAAAATATTCAAAGGGAAATTAAACAAAATTTGCAAAGTTAATCAGCTGCTCCCTGTTGTAAACCACACTGTTGCTATGGTTACGAATCATAACAAAAAGCAAAATATTGAAAAGTATTGGGGGAAAAAATCAATCCAGCACAGCATAACATCCAAGACAAGAAGGAATGTTTGTCCAAAAAAAAAAAAAACAATTTTCCAAGAAAAGCAGAAATGAAATTTTGAAAAAAAAAAAAGAAAAAAAAATCTCAATTAAAGTTACACAGTTATTCCAACGTGCTACAACGTGCCACCCTGAGCAGTGCAATTCTAGAATTCAATATGAATACTAGAATTCAGTATGAATACTGTGTAATACTGGAATAATTATTAAAAAATAATACTCCAGCCCAGAGGAATGTGCAGCTGAGTTGGTTAATTAAGAATGTACAAGATGTGCATGTCTCTGAGCATTAAAAATACAAACTATTTACAGTTAGTGACAATAGAAAAAGGTTGTTCAGATACCAGCATGGATGTAGACATGAATTTTGTTTGCAGCAGTGATGGTTATAGAGTCTAACAGCTGCTGGGAGGAAGGACCTCCTATAACACTCCTTTGTGCAAAACCAGCCTCAACAAGTTAACAGATCCATCTTCAAATTAAATTCCTGTTTCAATTATCTTTACACTTACCAGACAAGAAGAGAGGATTCTCTGGTCGAACAATCACTGTTAGTTTGAACACAATCAACAATTTCAAAGTTTCTGCAAGTATTTAAAAACAAACAATGAAAATCAAGCAAGTTAAGTCTGTTGTTGTCATGGCAATATCCAATTCTGGACAATATGTGATGTTTTAAACATTTTATTTTTTAAAATTATTTTAACAAACAAAATAAACATACATTGTCTCCAATATTTTGTTTTTAGAGTCATCTCCAGCATACAAATCCAGTCTAACTACACAAGACTTTTGATTTGTGGAAAAAAACAGGACATCCTTTGAAGGTCTGTGTATTTTTTTTATTTTAACAGTCCTGCAAAATTCAACAAATAAGCAAAATTTTACAACTGAAGAATTTTTTCTTTTTTTTTAAAATTTTCTGTAAAATGGGATACAAACAGTTTCAGACTTTTATTTGCTAAAATTACACAAATAAAACACACCCACTTGTATTCTGGCCCAGAAATAGATCCTAATAGTCAACATACAGAGCTATGGGTTATTAGTGTTAAAAAAATAACTACTATTTATGAAAAAAGTAAACAACTCAAATTGAGTAAATTTTCAGATTGCCATGTCTACTTACAGAATCATATTTTTCATTTCAATGTCCCTAGATGAAATTTACTGAAGCACGTTGCATTCGCCAAGAAAAAAAAAAAAACAAAAAAAAAAACCAGGCAACTTTTGTCATTATCACAAGATCCAGGTTAGAAAGCTGTACTATGATTAATTACAAATGTGTCCTCTGTTCTGGTGTTCAGGTATTTTATTGTTAGACTCATGTGTCTAAAGAACATTACTCCAGAGGACCTGGTCTTTGTCTGCCAAACTTTAGTCTGACCTTCATGTTTTTCTTTGAGACTAAAGAGGTGTTCCTCTTGCACAACTCCCATGAAAGTAAAACGTGTGCTGTCTAAGTATACAGCCATGAACTTTTAGGGTATTTGCTGACTTCTTTTTGCCTCTTGTGATCTGCTTCTAACATGGGCTTGCTAAGACTGCCAGGCCTCATACACGTTTTTTTTTTTATCTGACCATGGTGTCAACTTCCTTCAGCAACCAGAAACACAACAAAATAAAGCAAAAGCTTTGAAAATGCTGATGAGTAATAGAGTTCTAATTACCTCCAACTTAATGTGATGTTAGCCTTTTTAAGTTGGGATAAATGAGCTGATGTTCTAAATTATTCCTTCCCAGAAATTCAACCTGGAGAGACTCAAAGACAGAGCAGCAGTTAGTTTTATTGACATGAATGAATAAAAGTTTTTTGGCACTGGGACCCTTTTGGAGACTTGGAGACTTTCACGATGATTGGCAATGACGAGGCATGGTCCGAAGGAGATGGGCTGCAGCTGAGGTGCATCACTCGGTGATTACTGGGAAGAGTCTTCCAGTTTGAATTTATGCCGAGGCTTCATTTGTCCCTTTATTATATTTTAAAAGCTCTCTTTTTTTAATTTTTCTTGTTTGTGTTGTTTTGAGTTTCTCTCTATTCTAAACTAGATTTTAATGTCTCTTTATTCAGATACGTTAGAAAAAAACTCGTTATGCTTTAAATCCTGGAGCAGGCAGCGTGTTAAAGCAGGTCTGCCATGTGAGGACGCTGCCTTTCTTTAAGGCAGTTGTCCTGACTTCAGTCATTAGCTTCATGTGCTTCATTTCTGCTCCCTTTCTGAAGCTCCTAATGCCTCAAATCCCCTTTAAAAGAATCTAATTATTCAACAATATTCCTTCCAGTTTTGACCTGTCTATACATTGCTCTCTTCAGGCTCTCAATTTAAGGTTGTCCTAATTTAAACAAAAAGAAGGCTAAATGTTACTTTCCTATATTTTCACACATAGGATAAAGATGTAATACATGTTTAAAGATTCTTTATTTAAAGTAGAGTGATCAACTTTACATCTGACAAGTATTTTCTAGCTGTGGTTACTCTGCTCAACACAAGAAGGTGTCAACTCCCTATTTGTGCTTTTGCATTTGCCTTGTCCATAAGGACATATTCCGGGAGGATTTAAGCCAGGCTTTTTTCACTCTTAAATTGGTATTAAAATCTATTTTCCAGTAATTAAAATTTAGTGTGTTATCAAAACAGGTCATTAAAAGAGCATTATTTAAAAATATACCAACATTAGTTTTTAAAAAAAAGTTAAACTATAAAGCTTTGATCAAAACAAATTAACTCTATACAATGTATATGAAAAATATCTCTAAATAAATAAGTATATATGAATGTTTCAAAAATATGTAAATACATTTAATCAGTAATTTCATATGAGAGTGTACAGTTCTTCAATAGATTTCACATCTCTGTACAGCTGAGTAAAAACCTGACATAAAAAGTATAAACAGTATAATATTCATAGATAAACAAAGGTAACAAGATCCTTTGACTGTGTTTTAACATTTGAACAATTGCTGAACCAATACAAAGAAAATATGATCATGTCTGGAGTTTATCCGCTCTCTTCTGAGTCAGCTTGCATTGATGGATCTTCAGAGCATCAGTGATTGTTCGTCCTTTTCCAGAAAGAAACATGAATTAGGTGAGTGTTTCCATATTTAAATTTCAAAGTTACAAGTTAAACTTTTTTTTTCTAATTAAAATAAAGTGGAAATGATTGGGAGCAACAATATTTCAGTCGTAAAGTCTGAAAGAGCCATGTAAAACTATAGAGTGCAGTCAGTGGATGCTGAGGTGCATATTGTCCAGAGGTCAAGAACTTTGTGCACAGTCATCAGCTACAACACCTTAAAATTCACATGGACCTTAGATTAGCTGAAGAACAATGCATAGAGAGTTTCATAAAATGGATTTCAGTGGTTGAGCAGCTGCATCCAAACATTACAAAGTGCAACGCAAAATGCTGGATGCACTGGTGTGAAACACTGAACTCTCGAGCACTGGAGACATGTTCTCTCAAGTGATGAATTGTCCCTCTCTGTCTAGAAATCCAACAGAGTCTGGGTTTGGCAGTTTCCAGTAGAAGGCCACCTTCCTAACTCCATTGTGATAAGTGAAATTATGGTGTGGGACTGTTTGTAGGAGTCAGACTCAGTCACTCAATTCTAGCAAAAAGCAACTCTTAATGCTTTAGAATAACAAGACATTCTGGACAATTTCATGCTCTTGAATCTGTAGGAACAGTTTGGTTTCCCCTTTCCTGTTCTGACATGGATATGCACCAGTTCATAAAGCCAGGTCCATAAAGACATGGATGAGAGAGGTTGCTGTGGGAGAACTTGACTGGCCTGTGCAGAGTCCTGACCTCAATCAATGGAATATCTTTAGGATAAATTAGAGTTAAGATGACAAGCCTATACTTCTTTTCCAACACCAGTGTTTGACCTTACAAATGTACTTGTGGAAGAATGGTTAAAAGTTCCATAAACACACTACTAAACTATTTGGAAAGCATCTCCAGAAAAGTTAAAGCAGCAGAGAGTGCACCCACATCTTATTAAACCTCAATAATCCAAAGTAAGGCTATCAAAAGTTATGCATGAGAGGTTTAAGCACAAATGGGTCTACTAAATGGACGATGAGCCTAAACACACAGACAGATTGGTTACAAAGTTGTTTAAAGGCAATAAATCTGTTGGAGCAGCCATCACAAAGCTCTGATCTGACAATCTCTGCACAAAGATGAAAAGGTGTGTATGAGGAAGGCAGCCGACAAACCTGACTCAGTTACACCAATTCTGATACGAGGAGTAGGCCAAAGTTACAGCAAGCTACTGTGAGAACCTGGTGAACATAAAACCAAACTCCCAAATTAAAAAAAAAATCTAAGGGAAATGTTATTAAATACTAAGGAAACATATGTAAACCTCTGACATTAAAGGAATTCAAACATAAAAAAACAACTATAAAATTCCCTCTCTCATTATTCTGACATTTCGCAAGTAGAAATAATTTATGTGATCCTAACTCACCTCAAACAGGAAAGGATTAGCCTAATTCAGTGTCAAACAATAAAAAAGGCCTCTGTGTCTTTTTATATAGTACATATAAAAATCTGGTTTCAGTTGTAGACTCTCTCCAACTTATGTTGGTTCATAAATTTCACCTTTACAGCGGTGTTCTCCTCCAACGCCTGCATAATTACAGCCACCACCAAGTTTACGAGAACAAACTGGACTGTGATGACGAAGCTGGTGAAGAAGATGGGAGAAGCCCAGGACAAGTAACCAAAACAACCATCATAACCGGGCTTGCAATCCCTCAATGTGTCCTGCAAGGCAGACAGAGTTTTCTTTAATTATAAATGTCAAATTCCAATTAATGTAGAATTACTACACAAGTTAATTATAATGAATGTTGTACTTTAAATAAAATTACATTTGAATACATAAATTAATTATATTACAAATAATTATATCCATAAATGCACACATCCTCAATTAAAATTTAAATTCCTTACATCATGTTAAAAATATTGTATTGATTTTGGTATTTACTCCATTCATTTCATACTTCAGTTTGGCATGAATTAAATCCAAATTGTCATAGTAACTCAAAAGACCAATCACTTTATAGCAGTGCTGGCACCAACTGGTGACTTGGATAGGTCACCAGTTGGGCCCTATACCACTGACAGATGAAGCACAGGACCATAAAATAATTAATGAAATAATAAAACGATGAACATACAAAAAGGTCTTAAAATGTCTTGAATTGAATTGCTATTTTTTTATAATATAATATATTCGTTGGATTATAGCACTTTGGCCCTTAAAGAATAAAGAGGGTCTGCCACAACTACTGCTATAATTGAAAGATAATCGATCTGAAGCTGACAGTCTATAACATTATAACGTTAAATTATATTACAAGGTGTTTGATGAGTCCCAGTCACAATTTAGTTTAATTTGATGGCAGGAGCATCAAATGATTAAATAAATAATTATATCATTATACAAGAGTTTATATAACGAGTTTTAGTATTACATATTAATAGTTCATTATAATATAAAAATACAACATATTCTTAATAAACCATGTTCACATGTTATTAATCATCAAGTCAGAGTGTATTCATACTTTCAGGATGTCGCTCCACTTATCTCCTGTGCTGACTTTGTACAGAGTCAGTAAGGCCTTTGGAAAGTCATTGAAGTTGCTGAGGCGGTGCAGGCCGAGGCATGAGAATTCTTCAGAGCATTCTGATCAACACAGACAAACAAAATTCTTGAAAAAAAAAAAGTTGCCAATCTATTGTGTGAGCATTTTCACATGATGATCTGTTTAAAGAGTTTCAGTCAGGTTTCAGAGATTATCAAAGGGTCAACAGCCTCCATGCCTGTGGAACCAGCTCCCACTTTTATTCCATGAGGCAGGCACCCCATCGACATTTAACATTATAGGCATAAAACTTTCCTTTTTGATAAACTTTAAAATTAGAGTGGCTTAGATTGTCCTGAACGATCCCTGTAGTTTTGCTGGATCTGTTTGTCTTGTAAAGTGCCAAGAGGTGACATTTATTGTGAACAGGTGCAATATCAATGAACTGAACTGATGTTAACATGTTTTTCACAGAACCAACCTCCTGGGAAGCCCATGTGTTTGTGTTTAGGGTGTTAGCAGGGGGACTAACCAAGGGTGCCAAAGAGCTCCACTCCGAGTGCAGCATAGATGAAGAAGAAAAACAGGAACAGGAGACCGATGTTTCCAACCTGAAATCAAAGAGCAGGTTAAATGTACTGGTCAGGAAATTCCCACAGTGCAGAAGCAGGAGACTTGAAACACATTGTCCTGTGTCTTTAATAGGAAATACAGTATTTCAGTGAAATTTCTTCATCATTTGATCTAAGTAGTGAGGACCTAACAAGATTTACAGGTCTTCACACACACACAAATATTATATGACGTTGATATCATGACATATAGACCCAACCAAATCTATTTCCACTTTACTCAGAATTATACTACCTTTCTAAGACTGCTCAGGCTAAAGAGCAGACTGGACAATGTATGTAGCTTTTTCTACCACTGGTTTGAATTTGTCTTGCTGTGCATGGAAACCAGTAAAATGAAAGGATTAAATCAACACTGCAACAATTACATGAGTTTTGACCATATAGCCTGTTTTCACTTTGACATGTTGGGCAAAGTTGTGGACATTTTTAAAGACTATAACCAAATCAGAGAATACTATATTGTGGCATTTTAATGTAATTATAATTATATCAGGCATGACATGTATGGATAACCTAAAGGTTTACAAAGAAAGAGCTCTACTCTAAATTTGCTCATAGAGTATGTCAAAAGTGATTATTTTCAAAATAGAAAAATTGTTTTACATTTAAAGATTTAATTTCCTCTTTAAAATAATAAACAAATGTTGGAGCTGCATGGCTTATTGGTAATCCTTTCTGCATGTCTTCTCCCTGTTCTCTCTTTGCAAATTTATTTTCTGATTCCTGTGAATACAGACCACTAATGTCACTTTAAGTATAAAGGTATAAAGCACAATATCAGCCAAACAAGCAACAACAAGTCAAATAAAAAAAAAAATAAAAAAATAAAAAATCATAACATAAAATACAAAGTAGATTTGTCAGGCTCTACTTTCCTTCAGTGAGTAGAACTGAGTCTTTAGCCTTAAAGTTCTCCAGATGTTGAGCGGATCTGATATGGAGAGGTAAAGTATTCCAAATATTCTATTGCCACAAATCCAGTTTTTTTTTTTTTTTTTTTTTTTTTATTTTCTCTGACTGAAATTTTGTTTTGGATCAAATTATTAAGGTTAAAATTACTTCGGGTTTAATTCTCAGAAACAAACACAATCAAATTTCTTTTGGCATATATCAAGTTAAAAGCATTTGTGTTGTATTTGTTTTTTTCAAGTCCAACTTTGCAAAAGCTACCACAGTGTGTGTTTCACCTGTGACAGAGTGCTCATGATGGTTTTAAGCAGAACTTTTATCCTTGTGGTCTTGAGAACTAAACAGAAACACAGGAGCTGTCAGGAGAAGCAGTTTGTACATAAACACAACAGAAAGAGATTTCACTTCAGAGTGTGGGTTTGTGTTCGTACCTTGTGCAAGTCTGAAAACTCTCACCACACGGAAGATGCTGGGATTGAACGGCATCTTCTCAGAGAATTCCCGCTGACCCAAAGCAATGCTGATGACAGAAACCAGGACGATAAAAATATCCAGCACGTTCCATCTAAACACATAATAAAATGCATGAGGCACTTACAGGACTTGTGGAAACCAGAGTGAAAGGGAGGAACATCCAGAGAAAGTCTCTTACCCAACTTTCAGGAACCTCACAAAACCAAATGCGATGAACTTCAGGACGATTTCAAAGACCAGAAAGATGGTTAAGATGTAGAAGGCCCACTCTAAAATCACTGTTACATACTGAACACAAGCACAACTTACTCAATCTCTTACCAGGAGCTGAAACAAGCTAATCTTTCAGTCCGTTTAAACCTGTGTGCTACCTGAGGCTGTTGATAGTGTTCTGCACCCATCATCAACACATTGATGACAACGAAAGTAGTAATGAAGTACTCCAGAGCAGGACTGGTACAGATGCTGTACACTTTCTGACGTATAGTGGAATAGTGACTGAAATACATTGGCTGTTCGTTTTCTGAAACACACCATTTAGCAGATACATGCACAGAGATATTTAAAGTACCTTACAAAAGTATTCACAACCCTTGACCTTCTTCACATTTTGTCATGGTACAACTGCAAACTTCAGTGTATTTCTATTTTTTTGTATGTCAACATAAAGAAGACATACAAGACATGCTTACGTCCTTCCTACCTTCCTTTTTACCATGTCATTCCTTCTTTTTTCGTCTTCTTTCCTTACTTGTCCATCATTACTCTTATGTCCTTTCTTCCTTCCTCTCTTCCATGTGTATTTTCTTCGTCCTTCCTTTAATTCTTTGTGCCCCATCTCCATTCCTTCAATTTTCGTCCTATCCGTCCTTCTTCCATTCCTTATTTCCCTATATCTATCTATCCTTTCTTTAGTTCCGTTGCCCATACTTCATTGTATCTTTTTTCATTTCTCTTTTTTCATTTCAATTTTCCTTCCACAATTTTCCAATGTGGAAGGAAAATTGTGGAAGGAAAATTGTGTATGGTTTTCACTTATACCTTACAGTTAAGAATCTGTAATGTATTAACTGCATTTGTCTTCAGCAATTCTTCCTGACTCAATACTTTTTAGAATTCCTTAACACTGCTGCTTTCAGTGAATTATCCTATTTGTGTTTTTTTGTTTTTTTTTTTTTTTTTTTTTTTTTTTTTTTTTTTTTACAAAATAGCTCAAGTTTAGCCAGATTGGATGAAGAACATTGCCTTTCAAGTTTTGCTGCATTATTTTCAAACTGAATTAACTAGCTTTGACCTTTGACCAGACCATTCCAACACACTCATGTGCTGTAAAACCGACATTGTATGTCTGGCTGTATGTTTAAGTTTGTTGTCCTGCTTCTTTTGTAGCCTCTAACATGTTTTACTGGCCATTCATGTGTCCATCCCAACCAGTCTTATGTTTTCCTCCATCTTCACGATGTTCTCGAGCAAACTTCTGAGGTGCTATAGAACAGCTGTCCTTACAGTGAGACTACACACGAGACTCTGCCCTAGGGGACTTCTAAAGGCAGTTGTTGCACTGTGGGGTTTTATTGAAGGTGAAATGGGCTAAATGCAAAAGCATGTCAATCAAACTAAACCTAACAAGATGTGAAAAAGTTTATACTTAATACTTTTTCTTAAACACAAAGAAAGAATGCAACACTCCTCAGTGTCTGAGCCACCTTGATGGACAGATCTCCATGAAAATGAAACATCATGTTTAGCTAGTAGAGATGTTTGCTTTGTGGCTATAATCCAGTAGTCATCATTAGGGTGTGATTGTATGTTTGAATAGGAATGACTGATTTCATTGTAAAGTGTCTTTGAGGGTTCTGAAAAGCGCTATATAAGTCTGAAGTCATTTCATTTGACTTGATTTCATTTCATTATTGATAAGCCAGTTGGTAACCAATCTTACCAGTGGGCTGGTTTGACTTCAGTTTTTTGGCTGTTCTCTGCTCACGCTGACATTTATGAAAAGTCTCCACCATTACCCCAATGAACATATCGAGCAATATAAAGCTCATCAGGATGAATGAGATAAAGTAGAGCAGCATCCATTTGTTGTAGTTGGGAATGGGCTGAGGAAAAAACACACACACAGAAAAATCTACATTTCATTTCTGCTGTCTGTGTACCTGCATGCTTGATGTTAATGCAATAACTTTTCTCTCTTAAAAACATTACAATTGGTAAAAATTTTGTTTTGCCATAAAAACAGTGCACAAGAGTCATTGGTCTCTGCTGTTTTTTTTTTTTAAAATAACCAAATGGAAGCAACCAATCAGTACAGTACATGTCCCTATCTGGGCTAATTTTGAGACACTTCTACAGTTGCTGTGCTTTCCACTCTCCTCTGTTTAAACACAGCAAACAGGGGGACAGAATAGAAAAACAATATATTAAAATTTCCTATTCCCAACTTAGCAAGTCTTTTTTTCTCAGCTACCAAGGTGCACTTTAAAAAACAGAGCCGTGTTTCTTCTATAATTAAATCTTTCTGTGCACCGTTCTGTCAAGTTTTAGCTGTAAGTAAGAGTGAATCCAGATACCTGTTGGTCCACTCCAACAGTATCCAGCCCATCGTACATGATATTGACCCAGCCGTCCTTGGAGTACATGACAAACAATGATATGAGAGCCTGAGAGAGACACATACAAAAAAAACAAAAAACAAACAAAAAAAAAAATACTGTCCAATCATACTGTTTTGGTTTTGGAAGAATGCCATCAGAAGTCAAATGTGCTGTTTCCCACAAGCCTTGGAAGGGACACAGCAAACATGTGGAAGATGATGTTCTGATCAGATGAGACCAAAACAAAACTTTTTCACCCATATGTGTGGATAATTAACACTGCACATCCTCTGCACACTATGTTCTCATGACAGAACATGTTGGTAGCATTATTCTGAAGGGATGTTTCACTTCAGCAAGAACAGGAAGCTTGATCAGAGTTGATAGGAGGATCAATGGTGTTAAAAAAGGGCAATCAATGAAGAAAACTGCCTGAAACAAATTTGAATCACGACTCTTTGACATGAATTAAAAATTTATGTTCACAGAAGCTCTCCGTCCAGTCTGACGGAGTAAAGCTATTTGGCTAAGAAGAATGGGCAACAATTTCAGTCCGTGCAAAGCTGGAAGACACATACTCCATTTTGCTTTCAGGTCACGATTATTCACTACTTTGTGTTGGTCTGTCACATAAATTCATATTAAAATATGCAAAAGTATGTAATTGTTATGAGAGAAATTGTTTACAGAAATTTTTTTGTTTGTCAATCATAATTTGCTTTCATTTGAAAATGTTAAGACCAAAATAACCCCACAGAGGTCATGATTACTGGAGGTCACTAATATCTTGTAGAGCAGGGGTGTCAAACTTGCTTTTATTTTGGGCCACATGAAGAACATGAATGTCCTCAAAGGGCTGGTTGTGGGAGAATGCACTGATAAAACTACCTATTATCAAACTATTAAAATATTATAGCTTTCTCTGCAGTTGATGAGTTCTTAAGACTAAATATTTATTATTTTTTCACATTGGTATGATTTGGCACTATGCAAATGAAATATGATTTGATTTGACTGATAAAATGGCATTTACTCATACAACTGTTGTCATGAAGTTCTATTTCTGCAGCCGTCTAGAGTCTAAAGGACCAAAGAAATAGCTATGGAGGGCCAGATTTGGCCCGGGGGCCTTGAGTTTGACACGTGGCTTAGGATGCAGCACAGTTCTGATGTGGATCAACGGAACATTTTTCCAGGTTACAATGAAAGTACTTTTGATAGCTTTAACAGGAACTTTTACCCTCAACTTATAGGTTTATTGAGCTCATAACATCATTAGTATGTGTTAATGGAAACAAAACACACAGTATTTTTCCATACTGTACGATCAACTGTTAAATAAAGCTAAAGGGAAGAAAAAAAACACCATAAACAATTCCTACCTGCATCAGGTTGTCAAAGTTGTACTCCTTAAGCTCCCATTCATAATTGGATGATAGACAGTCCGATTTGTTGACAATCATAGTTAAATTCTCACCATGGCAGTAGAAGAACTTCCCTTTGAACAGCTGCAGTTGGAGTGAAAGACACAAATACAACATTTAGTTTACTTCCTGAAATCCTGCAGTCTTTTGCACAACAAAAGGAAAGTACTCAGCGGCCAATTACTGCAGCTCTTTTCATACGCCTTGAACCGTTTCATGTTTCCTCACTTTATTTCAACAAACTTTAATGTATTCAGTGAGGGTTAATAGTGATAGAGTAACACAAAGTAGGGAATTATCATAAACTTGAAGGAAAGTCATACATGGTATTCAAAGGATTTAACAAATAAAACAATGAAATTTGTGGCAAGCATTTCTCATTCTGTCCCCTTGAGTCAATACTTTGTAGGTCCACCATTTACTGCAGTTACAGCTGTCCTTTGGGGTATTTCTCGTCCAGCTTTGCACATTTAAAGGGATACATTTCTGCCCATTCTATATGAAGCTTTTGTTAGATAGAAGGTGAACCTTTGTCCCAGTCTCAAGTCTTTTGCAGCCTCTAACAGGTTTCCTTCCAGGATTTCTCATCAATCTTCCCTTCAGCTTTTTTTTTTTTTTTTTTTTTTTTTTTTTTTTTTTTTTTTTTACCATTACCACAGCATGATGCTGCCACAACCATGTGTGAGCATGCTGTCTCAGGGTGATACATCATTTGTTTTCCTATGTGCATAGTATTTTTATTTTTATTTTTTTACATGGGACAAAAAGTTACATTTTGATCTCAGAAAATCAGCACCTCAAACATGATCTGAATACATGTTTGCGTTGCCTCCTGCATGGATTGTTGCAAACTTTAAACTACTCACTCTAACGGTTTTCTTTCAGCAGCAGCTTTTTCTTGACAAAGCTGAATAAAAGCCAGATTTGGGCACCACTAAAATCTTTACAGCTCCTCCATCGTTAACATGGGCCTTTTGGCTGCTTCTCTAATAGATATTTCTTATGCCCAGCGGTCAGTTCAAGTGCAAGGCTTGAACTGACCGCTGGGTTTGCAGTTGTGCTATACTCTTTCCATTCTGATGGACTGAACTGTGCTTTGTGAGATGTGGAAAGCTTGGTGGATTGTTTTCTAGCCTTACTCTGATTTAAACTTCCTAACATTCTCCCTGAACTGTCTGCCATGTTCCTTAGTCTTCGTGATGCTGTTTTTCATTAATTTCCTCAAGCAAACCTCTGAGGCCTCAACTGAACAGCTGGATTTATAGAGAGATAAGATTACACAGGTGGGCCCTATTTCCCAACTAGGTGATAGATTTTATTAAGGGGTATCAATGTAGACAGTGCTGAATACAAATTCATGTCACACTTTTCAGGTTGTTATTACTAAAAATAGTTGATATCCTCCATTATTTTCCATCCCGTCCAATTATGCTGGTTGGATTATCTTATAAAAATCCAATAAATGACATTAGTTTGTGGTTGCATTTTAAAATGTGAAAAACTTTAAAAGGGAACTAATACTTTTGAAAAGTAGTATAGAAGTGGTCCAGGTCATACCTAGTAATCTTAAGATAGTTTTGCATTCGCTCCAACCAACCTGCACTCCAAGGATGCCGTAAAAAAAGAAGAAAATGCCGCAAATGAGAATGATGTTCCCCATGGGTTTAATAGATGCTACCAGAGCCTTCACGGCCAGCCTCAGTTTTGGGGTTCGTTCAATCATCCTGGATCACAAAAACACAACAAATCAGTGTCTGTCAGTCGTTGCATGCCTCTACAGACACATTAATACCTCAATCTCCAAAAGCACAACCATGATAGAATAATGGACACATAAATGATGCACCTGAGGGGACGGAGCGTTTGTAGTAGGCGCAGTATTTTGAGGATGCTCAGAGAACTGTTTTTTCCGGGAGTCCCCAGTAGGATGCCGACGTCTATCAAAGATGTGAGTACCAGAAAGCCATCTAAAATGTTCCAAGGACTGCGGCAGTAGCTGCCCTTCCCAAAAATGAATCCGAGTGCTGTGATCTGATAAAAAAAAGAAAAAAAAAAAACAACATAAAAAACATCAAATGTGTTTGAAATACAAATCATTTCTTTCAAATCTCACTGAACTCCAAAATGCAACTGAAGCTAAATTTACCTTCAGAACCATTTCAAGGAAAAAGATGGCAGAGAAGACATGATTAGCCAGATCCAAGTAGTATCGCTCCTGAAAGACATGTGTGCTTTACATGATACAACTTCTATAACACAGCTAATTTCCTTCAATGTCTTGTCAGTGAGCTTGGTGTGTTGGTACATCTGTCACACATCACAGGTAATCTGAACTGTGTGATAAGACTGTAAAACGTGTAGCTCGCCTTTCATTATCACGCTGTGTGTGTGTTTATGTGTGTGTGGGGGAGTGGGGTTCTGTTGTGTGTGAAATTTCTCTCACCTTGCTGTCAGCCTGGATAGCAGGCCTCTCAAGAGCAATAGTGATGCAGTTTAGCATAATGACAACTTGAATCACCGTGCTGAAATGCCTGTATGACACCAGAGCCTTGCAAAATCTAAGCCACCTGAGAACACACACATGCTGGTATTCAACATTTGGAGATGGCTCAACAGATGATTATTTTAACGAGGAAGGGGAGATAATTATTTCTGAACATACAACTCATGTTCATGTTCTTTAAAGTGTAAAAGCGTAATAATGCGTATCAGGTAGTGTTATTGCAAAGTAGTTTAGGTTCTTTCGGACTGAATGGAGAGCATTGAAGTTTAAAGTCTTGCTTTTGATTCTTACTTTGATTTATGCCTGGACTTTGACTGGGCCATTCCAACACATGAATATGCTTTAGTCTAAACCATCTGTTGTAGCTCTGGCTGCATGCTCAGGGTTGTTTTCCTGTTGGAAAATGAACCTGGACCCTTAGTTCAAGTCTTTTAAAACCAATAACAGGTTTTCTTCCTGTATTTAGCTTCATCCATCTTCCTATCAACTCTGACCAACGTCACCACCCTTGCTGAAAAAAAAAGAATCCCCACAGCATCATGCTGCTACTACCATGCTTCACCATAAGGATGATAAGTGCATTGCAGACATTTTCTGCTGTTTTCACACTTGAAATGGCATTTCTCATGGCTTTTTCTCAACAATGTCATTTTTTGCCACTCTTCCATGAAAGTCAGATTTGACCTGTGGACAGATTCTCACACTTGAACTGTGAAAACCATATGGCTAATGGCTGCTTTCAGATTAAAGTTCTCTTTACCTTAACAAATGCAGGTTTTAGCAGTATTACAGATTTTTTTTTTTTTTCATGAAATATTTGCATTGAATTTTCACAACAAAATAATGCTACAGGTATCAGTAATATTCTTTTAGATTAAACCTTCAGAATCTAAACTATCATCTTAAATTTTATTTTAATTTTTTTGCATAATTGTCTACAAATATCAACATAGCATAGATGAAAATGTGTTCATTCTTTTTTTGGCAAAATTTTAATATTTTTCTTTATTTTCAAACCTAAAAATATAAATGAAATGGTGGTTCCCTAAAAGTGACAACAACTTTGCTAAAGTAGATGTTTATCAAAAATTATAAGTTGTCTTTTTTTTCCAAAAGGTTATAACATTTGGGGCTCTGACGAAGTTTTATTTATCTGGACTGAGGGCAAAATTAAATAACTATTGAAATTATAAAGCTTGTATACCACTGGTTTAGATGGATGACCATGGCTTAGTAGACCTTTAGTTGTGCCATGCTGAACAAATCTGCTTTCAGTATTCGACTCCTTTATAGCACAACTCAAACTTAAAAACTGTTATATGCTTTAGCCCCAACCAGGGGACCCACAGCCTTAACAGCTAAATGTAGTGTTTAACTACTGTTTTGACTGACTATTAGTACTGACACAACAGATATGATAGGAGGAAGAAAAAGAAGGGAGAATTATGTACCAGGGCTAAGCCAAAGCCCAATTTAACCTCTGCTCCATTTTGGTCAAGTTGCATCAATATGTATCAATGACATCTCAGCATATGTAGCATTTCAATCCTCCGTCCAGTGGATCCTGGATTGAATGCACTGACAAAGCATTTCTGTTTCTTAGTCTGTGTGCATCTGTGACTTACCTGTTCTGTGGAGACAACAAATAGAAGGGCCGATCGTCACGCTCTTTTAACCAGTACTTCGCCTTCTTCATCCACCCCACAGATCCCTACGGGGGAAATGAGTCACACACCAGTTATCCCAGCTTCTTAACAACATGAGTAAAAGAATTTGAATGTTTTCCAAGCCGTTTTATTTGGTGTTTTCAACTCAGGCTGTGTTAAATGCCTACAGGCTAGTAGTTCTCATGGGTATTTTTAAAGGCAGTAAACTCTGCATCCTTACTTCACTTTTATAGACTTTTCTTAATAGTTTGACATTACAGATTATTACATTTATTGCCCTGCCATTATCCTTCTGCTTTAGAATGATGTGCAAATTTGTGTTACTCTTTCACTCAGAATCTCAAGAAAATACTTGACATTTGTGGCTGAACCATTGAGAAATGGTTTAAGGCAGGGATGTCCAAAGTCAGTCCTGCATGTTTTAGATGTGTTCCTGCCCCAACATAACTGATTCAAATGGCTCCATTCGCTCCTCAACATGTTATGAAGTTCTCCTGGAGCATACCCATTCCTTTGATTTGACAACAGTCCTGACTAACTTTGGACAACACTAGTTTAAGGAGGACGAATACTTTTACAAATTCCTGTATTGGTATAAACTCAAGGAAAATAAAAAACAAATAAAAAAAAAAAAAGTTGGTATGGTATTCTATATTCTTTTTTTTAAATAAAAATAAAGCAGCTTTCAAATGAAAAATCATTAAAAGCCTCTTGATGTGCTCCAACAGCAGCCCTGAAAAACAGTCTTTGGCACAGACTTACCTGGTCCTGGTCAGTCTGCGTAACCCCAGCTTCTTCTACTTGAAGTGACTGAATCTGACCAGAGTTGGACTTAGAGCTCAATCGGTCTTGGCTTGAACCTCCTGGGACCTGAAAAGAAAGCGTTTGGAATATTTGTGAATGGGAAATAACGTTTGTTTGATCAGAGCTCATCATATGTACCGAGCATTACAAGAAGCATTTATAAACTATGTATTATGTTCCTTCTACGTTACAGTTATGTAATACTTTGTGTTGGTCTATGTCCATAAAATCTTTATAAAATATAATCAAGCTTGTAAATGTATTGTAACATTCTTGTAAGTTCAGTTGTTATCATTTTTATTTTCATTTTATAAATAATAGTCTAAAAAGTAAGGCATGCAATTGTATTCAGCTGTTTTTAATCTCACATCTCTAAATAAATTTCAGAGCATTTGCCTCCAAGATCATGTTATTAGCAAATACAATCCACTTGTGTGAAATCTAACCTTTGTGTCAATGCAGCTGTTCTCTGAAGGCATCAGGGGTTTGTTAGCAAACATTAATGAACAACCCCAAAAGATTGAGGACAAAGTAGTGGAGAAGTTTAGAGTGGGGTTAGTAGCTTGGGCAAATATCCCAATATATTTGAACATCTCATGGAGAAAATTTCAGTCCTTCATTAAAAATGGGAAGAGTATGGCAAAACTGCAAGAACAACGAGACATAACTATCCACCTAAACTGACAGGCGGAGCAAGGAGACAATTAATCAGAGAATCCACCAACGGGTCCATGGTAACTCTGGAGGAGGGGCAGAGGTTCACAGCTCAGATGCGAGAATCTGTCAACAGGAAACTATTAGTTGTGCATCCAGCAACCCTGTCCTTAATGGCAGAGCAGCAAAATGACAGCAATTTGCCACAAACCATGTAAGTGACACAGAAAATATGTGGTAGTAGTTGCTCTGGTCAGATTAGACCAGGGGTTCTCAAATCCAAGCCTCAAAGGCCAGTGTCCTGCAACTTTTACGTGTCTCCCCTTTAACACACCTGAGTTGAATGATCAGGTCATTAGCAGGACTCTGGAGAACTTGACTACATACTGAGGAGGTAATTCAGCCATTTGATTCAGGTGTGTTGGAACAGGGACACACTTAAAAGTTGCAGGGCCACGTTGTTAGACCATGAATACATTTTTAGGCCCATTTTGAAAATACTGCAATATGGTACATCACCGTGAATTGAAGCTAGGTGAAGTCAAATTCAGGCCAATCATGAAATCCTGTTAGAGGCTGCAAAAGACTTTAGAAACCTGGTTCACCTTGCAGCAGGACAAAATCCCTAAACATACACCCAGGGCGACTCAAGGGCAGCTATCCTGCAGATTTTAAATGCATCTATTCTCCAACACTCCTAATTCAGATGGCTAAATTATCTCTTCTGCATGTTCAGAGGCTTGCAAAAGTATTCACACCCCTTAAACTTTTCCATATTTTGTCACATTACAAACACAATTTCAGATATATTTGATCGGAATTGTATGTGAAGACCAACGCAAAGTGACATACAACAATGATGTAGAAAGAAAATTATAAATGATTCAAAATATTTTTTTAAAATAAAAAACTGAAAAGTGCGGCATGCTAAAGTATTCAGCCTCCATGAGTCAATACTTTGTGGAACCACCTTTTGCTGCAGTTCTAGCTGCAAGTCTTTTAGGGTCTGTCTCTACCAGCTTTGCACATCTAGTGACTGGAATTTTTTGCTCATTCTTCTTTGCAAAACAGCTCAAGCTCAGTCAGATTAGATGGAGAGTGTTTGTGAACAGCAGTTTTCAGTTCTTGCCACAGATTCTTGTCTGGATTTAGGTCTGGACTTTGACTGGGCCATTCGAACAAATGAATATGTTTTGTTTTAAACGATTCCATTGTAGCTCTGGCTTTATGTTTAGGGTGGTTGTCCTGCTGGAAGGTGAACCTCCACCCCAGTCTCAAATCTTCTGCAGACTCCAACAGGTTTTCTTCCAAGATTACCCTGTATTTAGCTCCATCCATCTTCCCATCAACTCTAACCATCTTCCCTGTCCCTGCTGAAGAGAAGCACCCCCAGAGCATGATGCTGCCACCACCATATTTGACAGTGGGGATGTTGTGTTCAGAGTGATGTGTGGTGTTAGTTCTCTGCCAAACAAAGTGTTTTGCATGTTGGCCAAAAAGTTCCGTTTTGGTCTCGTCTGACCAAAGCACCTTCTTCCACATGTTTACTGTGTCCCCAACATGGCTTCTGGCAAACTGCAAACTGGACCTCTTATGGTTTTCTATTAACAATGGCTTTTTTCTTGCCACTCTTCCATAAAGGCCATGTTAGCAGTGCATGACTAATAGTTGTCCTGTGGACAGATTCTCTCACCTGAGCTGTGGATTGCTGCATTTCGTCCAGAGTCACCATGGGCCTCTTGGCTGCATCTCTGATCAGTGCTCTGTTGTTCAGCCTGGAAGTTTAGGTGGACGGCCTTGTCTTGGTAGGTTTACAGTTGTCCCATACTCTTTCCATTTCCAGATGATGGATTAAACAGCGCTCCGTGAGATGTTCAAAGTTTGGGAAATCTTTTTATAGCCTAAACCTGCTTTAAACTTCTCCACAACTTTCTCCCTGACCTGTCTGGTGTGTTCCTTGGACTTCATGATGCTGTTTTCTCCTCAATATTCTCTTAACCAACCTCTGAGGCGTCACAGAGTAGCTGGATTTGTACAGAGATTAGATTACACACAGGTGGACACTATTTAGTCATTAGCAATCATCAGGCAACTTCTGAAGGCAACTAGTTGGACTCAGAGAAAAGGAGGCTGAATGCTTTTGTACACCACACTTTTCAGTTTTTTATTTGTAAAAATTTTTTTTCAATCATGTATTATTTTCTTTCTACCTCACAATTGTATACCACTTTGTGTTGGTCTTTCACATAAAATTCCAATGAAATATGTTTATGTTTGTGGTTGTAATGTGACAAAATATGACAAAGTTCAAGAGGTATGAATACTTTAGCAACCCACTGTATCCTAAGAAAAATGGGCACAAATTTAAGTCTCTAGATGTTGAAAGCTGGTAGAGATTTACGTCTATAAAGTACAGTCAGTGGGCTGAATACAAATGCATATAAACCCTTTTAATTTATTTCTACACGCAACTGTTCAAGGGGTTTAAAAACCTTTGAGAGACACTATAAATTGATTTTTGTAGAGGTGCAAAATCAAAAGGTTGCTTTTTCTATAAGAGGAAGTTAAACACTTACATCAGGGTTGGAGGTGACTGCACCAGATCCTGGACTTTGTGCGTGTCCTTCCGGCTTTTAGATCAAAGAGCAAGAAAAAGACAGGATGTATTTTTGCTATTGTTGTAAGTTTCTGAAAAGAGTGAGGAGGTAGGCGGTTCTGATTCTGACCTGGTTCTGGAAGTTCTCAACAACAATCCCCACCAGGATGTTGAGAATCACGTTCTTTCCCAGAATAATGATCACCACGAAATACACGGCAGCCCATGCCGAGGTGGATGCCATGGCATTGTAAAGGACAAAGTTCCAATCTTCTAGAGTCAAAACCTGCATGAGTATCAAAAAAATAAATAAATAGAACTATACAACAAAGCGTGCAAAAACGACACAATTACATCAGACTCTGACCTCGAACACTGTGACCATGGACCACATGAGGGTGTTAAAGTTCTTCCTTACGTCGATCTTTTCAACGTCGTTTTCGCTTTCATTTGGACCTTTGCTCTCAATTTTACATCCGAAAAGGCGCAGTCCCACCATGCTACACAGACACACCAGATGGAAGTGAAAGTTACTCACCTGTCTGTTCCCTGCGAGATTTAGGATTCAGTGTGAACATGTACCTGAAGAGGAAAATCATTAAAAACAGCAGCCAGCAGAGCATAGACGCCTCCTCCATGGTCCTCTTCAGGACCATCAGCTGTCTCTGCAGGTAGGGGAGAAAGTGCACGAGCCTCCCAAACCGCAGGGCTCGAAATGCACGAATAACCGACAGCCTGCTGTTACTTTCGGCTCCCAGCTCCCACAGACTGAAAGGCACAAACATTTTAGTAACTGTTAACATCGAATATATAAATCTTACACAGAGAAACATTTGGAATTTAAATCCAGTGGGATGTTTAGTTGGGTGTTGTTGGATACTGACAGGTCTAAGTCAAACCTATGGGTCAAACCACTTGCATGAAATCATACCTGATGATAACTATGGCAAAGTCAAATAGGTTGCTCCTGTCCTGGAAGTAGGCCAACCCCAAGGCCATCAGTTTTAGGATCATCTCCACCACAAACAGAGCGGTGAAGATTAAGTTACAAATCCTCAATACGTTTGTCATCATCTTAGGCTGCAGGAAGAGAAGTTACACAGAGTACGGAGACAGAGATGAGACAAGGCCTGACAAGTCACTTTGAAACTGCATTGAAGACATGTCAGAGGCAGAGTTTAACATGATCCCTAACAATAGCATAAAAACAAAAAATCTGACTCAGAATCACAATTCATATTAAAACATCTGCTCTGGACATGCAGACAAAAACACTTCAAAATATTTACAAATGCAAACATTTTACCTGGTCATGGTGCTCCACAGCCATGGTTAGAATGTTGAGGAAGATAGCACTTATGATAATCCTGTTGAAGATGTCTCCTGTTACCAGCTCCTCCAGCTTCCTCTGGAATGGCAGCCAGCACCGGGCCAGCTGGATAACAGAGTCAGGTTGAGAAGCTCTGGTTAATAGCAGATAAAAACTCCTGTTTGTGGCAACTTGTTTGTGCTCTCACCGTCGATGATCTGTCAATGTGGAAACTGTGACTGGGAGTCCATTTGCAACGCAGACTAACGATTAAAAAGAACAATAAAACCAACATGAATTACAGAGGAACCAAGAAGTGTTACTTTCAAGCTGAACTCATTTTACATATTGGGTGCTCCTGAAATTCCTCCTTGACAAAAACCACTTTAATTTGGAGTTTAACTTAAACCATGAAGTATTTGTTTGGTAAATCACAGTTTATGTATTGAAAATGCACACATACATAAATAAAACATTAATACTGTATATATCAGAAAAAATAACATTAAACAAAGACATACAACAAGCAGAAACATATATGTACAATTATGTCAATAATTAAAAAATTGTACATTTATGTATTCTCACATGCAATATTTAGCAACACATTATATCAGTTGTTTAAATAAAATAATTGATGTAATGCAGAACTAAATATTGCATTAGAGATTAAAAGAATAAAAATTCAATTTGCCATTAATTTAAATAATAAATAGAAGTTTTAAATATTTAATTAAATGTGCCATTGTTCCTGAATTGCAATATACTATGATATGATATAATATAAATTCAATATCTCTTGAATATATGGATCCATTTTTTTTTACTAATTATTGTTATTACTGACATGATAAGTTCTAATTTTTTATTTTATTTTACTGTTTTATTTTTTTTTTTTAGGGGGGGATTGTGGTTTTTTATCCTGAATACACATCCTTGATATTTTCATAGACTTAAAGTGAAATTTATGAAACTAGCATCTAACCTGTGGTAGCGTTGTAAAATCCATCTTAATAGCATGTTCCAAAGCTTATTCAAGTTCACAGTACCAGGGAGAATCACTCCATGTTCATGTTTTGTGGCATCTGAGTAGTGGGTGGCAATAACAATTGCACATGTGTTCATTATGACGAAGGAGCCAAGCTGGATCAAGACATAAACAACAAATCATTAGGTTGTAGTTCGTATGAGACATTTACTGTGCAGTTCAATTCAGTGTACTCTTGTAGGCTCAATCCACAATAATTGTAGTATATTATAAAAGACGAACAGAACCATTATGGTGTGATATAGAAATATACTCTGAAAATAAATCCAATACAATCTAATCATGTGGGCAGATTAAATAACTTTACAGTCCAATTTGATTGTAGCAATCAAATAGAGGCAAATTCAGTTTGTAGACATTAAGATTAAGGACATTTTAATTAAAGTTTCAGGGAAACTAATGTAGCAACTAAAAGAAAAATTCTCTTTAAATGTTAGCTAATCTAAAAAAATAAAAGTGTTAACAAATCATTGACAGAGGTAGGAAATCACAGTTTATGAGCATTGCATAAAAAATGTGTGTTGTCTCTACAACCTTTAGCCTCATCACTGAGGCTTTTTGAGACTTAAAATTCTCCATGGATCGCTAACTGAAACCTAAAGACGGACACTTACAATCGTGAGAAAGATGAAATAGATAAAACTCCACGAAGAGTGTGAGTCCATCACATAGTACATTATGTCAGTCCAGCCTTCCAGTGTGACAACCTGATAACAACAGATAAAGGGTCAACATTTTGTGAAAAAATTGTCTGAAATGTGAATTAATTTTCTGATAGCTTGGAGTGAGATCAAATGCTCATTGGTCAGAGTAATTAAAAAAAAATGAATGAACAAATATAAGCCAGAATAGCATCTTCTTTCTCCAGTTACATGACAAGATAGATCAGGTAATTGTAAAGATTAAATTCAGATTATCCTCTGGTAATGTTTACAGTAATTATAATGCATAACCTTGTATGTCTGCAGATAAATGCAAATCTTGCACTTTTGTGTTTTTGAAGCGGTCCACTATGAGCTAAATATTAAAAAGTAAAAAGTTAAAATTGCCACTGTTCTTTTTTCTAATTTGGGGTGTGATATACCCACAACACTACTCAAAGTATTCATTCACCCACCCAAATAATTAAATTCAGGAGTTCCAAGCACTTCCATGGCCACAGGTATATAAAAACCAGCACCTAGGTATTGAGACTGCTTCTACAAACATTCATGAAAGAATGTGTCACTCTCAAGAGTTCAGTGAGCTCGATCCTGGTACAGTGATAGGATGCCATCAGTGAACCTAGACCACAGAGGTGGCCAACTTTATGCAGAGTCATTCAGAAGATATTTTGCAGAATTTGATGCTTCCAACTCTGTGGGAAACGTCTGGGGATGAACCCCCCCAGTTCCAGTGTCACAAAGCAAGGTCAATACAGACATGGATGAATGAATTTGGTGTGGAAGAGCTTAGCTGGCCTCGATCGAACACCATTCGGATGAATTAGAAAGTGAGAGCCAGCTCTTCTCTTCCAACATCAATGTCTGACCTCACAAATTAACTTTTGAGTGAATACTTTTGACAATATGATGTATATGGGCAAAGTGGGAGAATGAGAAATAGAGGGAAAGCTTGGGTCTCACTCCAGAAATGAGAGTTGATAGCTCTGCTGGAACACACCTGGAAAATAGCAATCCAGGCGTAGCCGATGTTGTCAAAACTGATAGAGCCCATGTTCGGGTTTTCTCCACTAGAACGACACACGTTGTAATATGCGTTCCAGTTAATACAGCCGCTAACATTGGAGTTGAGACCAAGTGGATCCAGATGGGGAGGGGTCAACAAACAGATGTTTCCATCTTTTTGGAGAGGAGGTATGTCCCTACACTGCCGCATGCCATGCTCGCTGAGGGAACAGATGAAGGGAACTGTCTCTCCAGGCATGGACAGGTAGTGCGGCTCCTGAGTGTCTTTGTACAGTCTGGGTTGATAAAAGCAGATAAAAGATTATCTGTTGCAATGCATCTGAAAAAAAGATTCCTAGCCAAAAAAATCCTCAGCTGCTGCATCATAAAGTAGAAGGAAGTCTCTCATGGAGCTTTTAGAAAATTTGCAAATAAAACCAAATTTCATGCTTCTGAAGTATGGCCCTTTTGCCCCAGTTAAAAATGACTGGTGTGAAGTTGACAGATAAACCAACAAGGTATTAGGATCTATTTAAGTCACTGTGATGGTTTAATTTAGATCAGCTATGAAATAATGTGTTACCACGATTTTTATGGTTTCAATACATGATTTTAAAATATAAAATATATGTTTTTGCATTTCATTTAATGGTATTTTCCTTATTTTATTCACATTATGACATATTGTGCTCATCACTCTTTGATTTTTAACCCTCATTTTCATTGGATTTTGGCCCTGTGCACAGTTCTTCTTTTAGCTCTTTGATTTCTGTGAGAAACATGAGGGACGAATCTAAAAGTTTTAAACTGGTGAATAATCTCACTGACTGAATATTTTACCTCAAGAGTTAATAAAGCCCAGAAAAAGGAGGAGGAAACCTTTGACGGTTACTTACGCAAGCATATCATCAGGCATAAAGCAGCGGTTAAGCAGGTCCCCTGCCCACAGCTGGACTCCCACAATGGCAAAGATGTATATGACGAATGCATAGAGGATGAGGACGTTTCCCAGCATGGGCAGGATCCCTAGGAGAATGGTTACCAACTTGCGCAGCTCTGCAGACATAAACACAACTAGATAAGCTTCAGGATTTTTATCTCACTTGATAGGCAGACATTTATGGTTCCATGTTCAGCTTTAAGATCAGATTTACCATGAGTACATGTGATTTTTTTCAATAGAACTGGCATCACATTCACTCCAGGGTTTTAATCTCACTTTAAATTTAATCTATTTCTTGATTGCCATCTAATAATAATAATAACTGACGGACATATTATATGTCAAGATTCCATAAGTATTCCAGACGAATATATTTCTGCAGTGGTGAGACATTAAACATGAAATCTGATGGATGGATGGATGCATGGATGGATGGATGGATGGATGGATGGAGAAACCTGGAAACTATTTTCCTGAAATATCAATTTTTTAATGGAATGAATGGATGGATCCATTCATTCCAGAAAATATTTTACTTAGTTTAGGTTAGGGTTTCTCAGGATTGTTTTCCAGACTGCCAGACCACAATTGTTTTACATCCAGGCAGTATTGTGTACAGACTGTGATAAATGTCCAAATGACCATCAAGATTACCGTCCACTCTGCTGAACAGTCGCATCGGGGAGATTACATAGCAGATTTGTAGGTGGAACCCAAAAGCTTCAAGAAGGAAATCGATGAGTCTGAGAAGAAAGTCGCAAACACAAAAATACATATTATTCCATACATATTATTAACAACACTTTATATTTCATTTACTTTGTTTCAGGCATGTTTGAGACTGCAACATAAAGTTGGCCTGAAGATTAGAGGGTTACTTACTCTGTAAAGAGAATCAAGATGTCGAATTTGTGCCAGTTGTATTTCAGGTACTCCTTGACGCCGAGGGCCACCATTTTGATCAGCATCACCACCAAGAAGTAGGCAAACAGAATGCGTGCCATAATCTGGTGGGAAATGAATGAAACTCATGCTTTACTGGCAGACAGAGACTACAGTTCATGGTTACAAGTGGCCAAATGAGTTCAGATCTAAATCTCACCCTATGTATCAGATGATCCTCTGTGCAAGACTCAAAAGATCCTTCAATAATACAGCCAATCAGTATAAGGATGATAGAGAAACTGCTTAACCAAGTGTGAGAAGTTAAGGACAAAACACACCAAAATAATATAACTGCAATGGATGCTGAGACTTATAACTTTTGCAACCCAATTAGTCTAAAAAGTGTAGAGTAGTGTTAGACAGGTTAAATGTAAGAAAGCTTTTTGGTTGATACAAATGTCACCTGAAGTAATTATCAAAGGATATGGGTGAAAGACCAAGTTAATGCAGAACTGTCGGAAAGGTGCGCAAATCACAGGGACCTTGGTCTGGATGGGCTGCCCCTCTCCTGCTCCTGCTGTGTTGACCGTTGCATTAGACTGGGCCATCTGTGGGCCACTGGTCCCAGACATGATGAAATACAGCAGCTGAGCGTGTCCCTGTGTTGCAATAGAAACGGAGATACTGGTACTGACTCCCCAGTTCGTCAAGGAGGTTTAATCTGGAAGAATGTATATATCATCAATCAGACAGACAGACAGACAGACAGAAAGACACAGAAAGACAGACAGATAAGCAGAAAGATAGCTGAAAATTTGAACAAAATCAACTAATTCAAAGTTCCTGCAAGTATTTAAAAACAAACAAACAATAGAAATCTGTTGTCATGATAATATCGATGTCTGCACAATTTGGGATATCTTAAAGATTTTGTTATTTTTGTTATTATTTTAACACTGAAAATCAACAAAAATTGTCTCCAATACCAATTTCTTAGAACCATCTCCAGGATATTAATCCAATCTAAACCACACACTATTACTAATTTCTGCCTCACCTGAAGCAGCTTTATTATAAGACATTTGAAATAGCAGTAATTGATAATATGATAGAATATGCATAAATTACTAGCTTGTTTTTACCATGACAGCTTATGAATCAGCATGAAGTGGTTAACATTTTCAAATTTAATCCCTGTTTTAATTATATTTACACTTACCAGACAAGAAGGGAAGATTGTCTGGGAGAGCACTCACTGAAAGTTTGAACACAATCAACTATTTCAAAGTTCTTGCAAGTGTTTAAAAACAAACAAGCAATAGAAATCAAGCAAGTTATGTCTGTTGTTGTCATGGTAATCTCCATTTCTGTTCAATATGTGATATTTTAAACATTTTTTTCAATTTTCACTAAGAAAATAAACAAGCATTGTCTCCAATATTTTGTTTTTAGAACCATCTCCAGGATATAATTATAATCTAAAATACACAAGACTTTTGCTTAGTGAAACTAATAGGACATCCTGTGAAAACCTGTGTGTTTTCTAATATATTTGGCTCAATTTTAAGAGTCCTGCAAAATTCAGGAAATATCAACAAAATATTACAACTGAAGAAAAAATGTCCATTTCCATCTCCATTTTCTTTCAAAAATTTTTCTGTAAAACAGGATATGTTTTTCAGACTTTACACTGGATAAAAAGCAGGATTTTAGGGAGCTAACACATTAAATTGCTGTGGTGCTTGAGATTTACAGCTGCTAACAGGAGTTCTTTATCATCACTAAAAACTGTGAAAAATGGTCTTGAACTATATATGTCAGTGTTGCCCCCATAACCCCCACACCTGGGATCAAGGGGAGGCTTTCACATTTAAAGTAAGTTGCTCTGAGTCATACAAATGCTAATGAAGTAGCCACCACTAGAGACAATGACCTCATTCTAACAGTGATTTGTTGTCGCAACTTTGGTTCCAAACATTGTTGGAACCAAAGTTGTATTTTTAAAAAAATTTCTTTAATATTAAAGATTGGAGATTCATGTTCCTTGTAATCTTTTAAGCCTTTTTCCATCGAAATACATGACTACTCATAATATATAACACAGAGGAATCATTCAACCAAGGTTAAATTTACAAGAAATCATTCTGATTTGTTTTGCATTATGACATTTTAATGTAAGGGAGACCGGGGATGATTGTAACACAGGGTGAGTTGTATCGTCATCAGTTGTACCATCATTTCCACCATTTAGACAACAGATAGAAGTTTTGTGGTTCTTTCATTATTTATCCATTCCATCCCCAACATCAATAAACAACATATTAACAGATCGTCCATTTGATTTTAGAGAGAACTGATCCACATCAATGGCTTTAATGTACAGAACTGAAAAAATTATAAACAGCATGGACAACAAAAAGTTTTTATGTCATTGATTTTGTTTTGAATAAGATCAATCTGTTTGTGTGTTGTTTTATAGATAATATGTAATGAGGACTGATAATGTTCAACCTTGTTCATGTACACTCTTTCACACACACACACACACACACACACACACACACACACACACACACACACACACACACACACACACACACACACACACACAAATTAAACAGAGGGTGTGTTTGAGGTATGGTTAGTCATAAAGAGTGACATACACTATTCTGGGTTGTTCTATGTCTCAAATACACTTGTAGAATGAAATCTACAATGTGGCATCTTTTTTTTGTCTTATTGTAACAACTCACCCCAGCATGCATTACAACCTACCCCAGTAGTGGGGCAGGCTGTAACAAAGGATATCTGTGTCTTTGACACTACCTCACAAAGTCTGTGATATACTTACAGGGTTTTCAGTCAGTACCATTTGTGATAAACTCATGTCGGGATTTTGTATAAAAGTTTGAGAACTCTATCTCCAAAAATCACAGAGTTAGGTATGCTGAAGCAAAAAGCATTACAATCATCTCCGGTCTCCCCTACTGTAAAATTAAGGAATGATAAAAATCTAATGACATATTGTCTACGAAGGTTATCAGTTTCCCTGTATTTCCCTGTATTTCCCTGTATTCCACTGAAACACTCAAATGAAAAACATTAGAATGAATAAATTTTTCCATAGTTCAACAAACTCCTTTAAATGGCGATGTAAATTCATGTTGGGAGTGTAGAGCAATGGTCCAAACAGGTTTACAATTGTTAAGAAAAATCTCTGCAGGTATAGAAGTATGCCTTGAATAAGTATGATTTGGAAAAGAATTTTCAAACAATGATCAGTCTTATTGGGTAAAAAATATCTTACAGAAGTGTCGGGAGTACAGCCAAACCAACATGGCTTTGGTTGGATTTGTAATATAAAAACTGAATATGCAGTTACATACAATAGATTTTAGTGCAACAAGATCTTACTTAGACATTCCACCTTTAGTGTCTGTTAACCCATCTCCAGATTTATCATTGCATAACTTAATCAAAAATAACAAAAAGTATGCTCTAGAGTGGTTTTATACAAAAATATTATTTGGACCATTTTCTGAACAAAATGTTATTTACTGATTGCTTAAAGAATAAAGACAGTACAAATAATTTATCAATATATGCAGGCAGAACCAGCTGCAATCCAAATTAAAGAACAATTTGGATTGAAGGACAAAATAATTGAAAGTATGTGATACCTTTAGAATGAGTAGAAGGCTTATTTTATTTTGATTATTTTCATTTTTAACCTTTTATTAAGTATTAAATTAAATAACTCAACAAGAAAGAGATCACCAATCAGATTTATTATATTCTGTACAAACTAGAAAAGAGACAGCTCAAAGAAGAACTGAGTTAATATTATCTACCCAATTGTTAAATATTTTTGTGATCAGTATGATTAAAATAAAAGAGTAAGTCATGTAACTTTTAAAAAACAAATCTTATTTGCTAAAATTACATGAATAAAACACACCCACTTGTGTTCTGGCCTAATAATAGACCTTAATAGTCAATAGACAGAGCTGTAGGTTGTTAGAAGGTCCAGTGGTAAAAAGATAACCACTATTTATATATGAAAAAAGTAAAAACTCAACTCAAATTGAATATTAACGGTTTCTATTGATAAGGTGGAGCTACAGAAACATATTGCTGTTACGGAGGAAAATACATTTTTGAACACTATCACGTTATCATGTGATAATTATTTTGTACAAATGTGATAAGTAAATTGTATAAATGTGATAGTTATATTGTACGATCGTGATAATTATATTTTACAATCGTTATAATTACATTTTAAAATTGTGATAAGCATATTGTATAAACATGAAAAGTATATTTTACAGATGTGATAAGAATATTGTACAAAAGTGACAGTTATATTGTAAAAATGTGATAAGTATATTGTATAGGTAAGTAAGTAAAATTTTTTGTATTGCACCTTTCACAGATAAAATCACAAAATGCTTCACAAAACACTTACGAAAAGCACATGAAAAACATTACATCAACATAACATCATAAACGTGATAATTTCATCCAGAAGGTGGCGGTAGTGTGCTTTTAGTGCATACATACTAAAGGCCAGTAGAATGGCTAACGGGAATTGGTCAAGTTTTACTTCATGCTTGGTCTAAGACATGGAGAGATACAAACCGACCACAGTTTGTGAGACTGAAGGACGGTGTGTCTAACCAGGTGGTCAGCAGCACAGGAGCACCACAGGGGACTGTATTCTCACCATTTTCACTCTATACACTTCAGACTTCCAGCACAAATCAGACTCCTGTCATCTACAGAAACACTCAAATGACTCTGCAGTTGTCGGGTGTATCAGAGATGGACAAGAAGCTGAGTACAGAGCTGGTGGACCGCTTTGTGTCATGGAATGTGAACAAAACAAAGGAGATGATTGTAGATTTCAGGAGAAACAGGGTCAGATCAAACTATTTCCATCATGGGAGAAGAAGCGGAGGTGGTTGAGGAATATAAATACCTCGGTGTTCATCTAGACAACAGACTGGACTGGAGACTCAACAGTGAAGCCGTCTACGTCTAGAGCAGACTGGACTTCTTGAGGAAGCTAAGATCCTTCAAGGTTTGCAGCAAGATGTTGCAGATCTTCTATAAGTCTGTTGTTGAGAGTGCCATCTCCTCTGCCATCATCTGTTGGGGCAGCAGCATCAGAGCCGGAGACCTAAAAAGGCTCAATAACCTGATAAAGAAGGCTGGTTCTGTTCTGGGGACGACTGTGGAACCTCTGGAGAAGATTATGCAAAGAAGGATTTTGCATAAAATCAAGAAAATTATGGACAACCCTGGACATCCACTTCATGAGACTGTCATTGGAAAACAGAGTCTCTTCAGTTTGGTTGTAAAACGGACCGCTACAGGAGATCTTTCCTGCCCACAGCCATCACCGTCTATAATAACTCCTTAATTAAATGAGTTACATCAACAGTTCATTTCCCTTTGGGATAAATAAAGTAGTTTTGAATTTGAATTGAATTTGAATTCTGCTCCGCATTGTGGGTGAAATCATTTCGTATGCGCACTTTGAGAAGGATCCTAAACAGAATGGAACTGCACAGAAGGAAAAATCAGTCCGATCCTTTAGATTTGGTGGCCTTCCTAACTGACCAGCTGGAGAGTTATGGGAGGCACCTGTTTCACCACCTTAGATATGTTCAGCATGGATATGTTGTGACTCAGAGTACAATAATACATTTGTTAAAATTTATTGATCCCTGTGGTGTGGAACAAAGGGAAAAGAGGCAGCTGATGTGACCTGTTTATGTAAATCCTGGACCTAATGTCATACGACATTAGGTCCAGGTTTCTATAGGAACAGCAACAACGGGCCATCCATCCATCCATCCATCCATCCATCCATCCATCCATCCATACATACATCCATCCATCACGAAGCATGCTTATCCTTGCAAGGTCAAGAGGGGTGGTGGTGGGCCTATCTCCCAAAAGGTTATCCATATTTATCACATTTGTACAATATAGCTATCATGTTTATACAATGTACTTATCACATTTGTACAATTTAAGTATTATGTTTGTACAATATATTATCACGTTTCTACAATATAATTATCTCAATATAACGTGATAGTGTTCGAAAATGTATTTTCCATCGTGACAGCAATACGCTTCTGTAGTGGATCACATAGGCAACCTATAGAGTATATAAAATTCAAAATATAACACAAGCACCCATCTTTTTTTTTCACTGTGTGTTCCTTAAATATCCCAATGTTTTATTTGAAGACTTGAAGCCAAGGAGGCTACATTCTATCACTAATTTCTGCTTCACCAAAAGTAATATTTGTAATAGAAGTAGGCTTAATTGATAATATGATAAAATATGCATACATTTACAGTTTGTTTCTAACATGATCGCTTATAAATGAGCAATTATTGGTTAACAGATATATTTTCAAATTAAATCTCTGTTTTAACTATCTTTACACTTACCAGACAAGAAGAGAAGATTCTCTGGTTGAACAATCACTGAAGGTTTGAACACAATCAACAATTTCAAAGTTACTGCAAGTATTTGAAAAAAAAAAACAAAAATAGAAATCAAACAAGTTAAGTCTGTTGTTGTCATGGTAAAAAAAAAAAAAAAACAGAACATTCTATGAAAGCCCTGGGTTTTCTAACATATTTGGATCAATTTTAACAGTCCTGTAAATTTCAAGAAATTTAAACAAAATATTATAACTAAAGGAAAACACCTTATTATATTTTCAACAAAATTTGATTAAAAAAAAGGTTATTCAGATTGTAAGACATTACATTCATTTTTAAAGACATTTTTAATAGGAAAAATCGATATTATGACAGAACATGCATAAATTATCTGTTTGTTTTTAACATGAGAGCTTATAAATTAGCCTTAACTAGTTAACAGATACATTTTCAAATTAAACCCCTGTTTTAATTATCTTTACACTTACCAGACAAGAAGAGAGGATTCTCTAGTCACACAATCACTGAAGGTTTGAACACAATCAACAATTTCAAAGTTTCTGCAAGTATTTAAAAATAAACAATAGAAATCAAGCAAGTTAAGTCTGTTGTTGTCACGGTAATCTCCATTTCTGCACAAGATGTGATGTTTTAAACATTTTTTAAAATTATTTTAACAAAGAAAATAAACATGCATTGTCTCCAAGATTTGTTTTTAGAATCATCACCAGGATACACATTCAGTCTAAACTATACAAGATTTTTGATTAGTGGAAACAAACAGGATGTCCTTTGAAGGCCTGTGTGTTTTCTAACATATTTGGATCAATTTTAACAGTCCTGCAAAATTCAAGAAATACACTAAATATTACAACCGAAGAAAGCACATTTTTTAATGTGCTTTAATGTTCTGTAAAATGGGATACAAACTGTTTCAGATTTCTATTTGCCAAAATTACGCAAATATAACACACCCACTTGTATTCTGGCCCAGTAATAGATCCTAATAGTCAACATTACAGAGCTGTGGATTATTAGAAGGTCCAGTGTTAAAAAGATAAATATTTATGAAAAAAAAGTAAAACTCAACTCAAATAGAATAAATTTTCAAATTGCCATGTCTACTTACAGAATCATATTTTTTAATTCCCATGTCTCTCAATGAAATTTACTGAAGTGCATTGCATTCACCAAAAAAAAAAAAAATAGGCACCTTATCTCATTATTATGAGATCTGGGTTAGAAAGCTGTACTGTGATTAATTTAAAATATGTCCTCTGGTCTAGTGTTCAGGTATTTTAGTGTTAGACTCATATGTCTAAAGAACATTACTCCAGAGTCTTTGTCTGCCAAACTTTAGTCTGACCTTCGTGTTTTTCTTTGAGACCAAAGGTTTTCCTCTTGCACAACTCCCATGATACATTTTTAAAAATGTTTTTAGTCTGTTTTTTGTTATCTGGTCGGATAGCTGAAGCACTGAAACAGTACAGCAGGGAAGAACTATTGAAAATTAAGGATCAGACTTCCCAATTTGTATATCCAAAGCAGGATTTTATCCCACCAGAGCTACAACGGTGAGAGCAGGTTTTTACCATCACCCCTCTGTGGCCCAAGAGACAGAGGAGATATTGCAAGCAGAAATTGGGCAAACAGAGCAGCATATGGGCTAGGTTACGAGTGAAACTACACAGACTGGTTTTGCCCAGCCTTTTCATTGCTAACACCAGGTCTTTCACCAACAAGGTAGATGAGATTTGGTTACAAATCGCCTCCCAAAGTTAAACAGCTGTGTTATGATAATTACTGAGATATGGCTGGATAACAACATCCCCGATGCTGCTTAAGGAGTGCAACTTTGTTCCGGGCAGACAGAACTGCAGCCTAAGAGTAAAGGCAGAGGTCTGGCCCTGTATGTACACAACTCCTGGTGCACAACCATTAAAACCATTGGAACTTTTTGTTCAACTGACCTGGAATATTTGGTGGTTAGTTGCAGACCCTTCAAGCTTGTAAGAGAGTTCTGCTCCATTTTGATTGTTGCTGTCTACATTCCACCAAAAGCTAATATTAAGATAACTCTGGAGGAGCTCTACTGCCTGATAAGCAGACAGATGAATGCTCAACCTGAGGGAGTTGTGATTGTGGGTGGAGATTTTAATCATGCAGAACTTAAGACTGTGCTACCCAAATTCCATAAATTCATACATTTTCCAACAAGAGATAAAAATATCCTGGATCAGGTCTATTGTAACATCAAAGGGGCATACAAGGCTGCTGCTGGTCCACATCTGGGCCTGTCTGACCACATCACTGCTGAACTTATCCCTGCATAAAGACCGCTGATCTGCAGATCAACACCCATCATTAAAACTGTTCACGTCTGGACTGAGGAGGCCTCCTCATCACTCCAGGACTGTTTTGAGCTTAGTCAATGGGAGGTTTTAAAAGAGGGCTCAGATCTCAAGGTGCTAAGGTGATCTCATCTGCTGTTCTGTCTTATGTGCAGTTCATCACTGATGCTGTTCTACCCACTAAAACTGTCAAGGTTTTTCCTAATCAGAAGCCGTGGATGGATGGAACTGTGCGGCCCCTGCAAAAAGCTGATGCTGCCTACAGGTCATCTGACAGGCTGGCCTACAGTAATGCCTGAAGAGATCTGAAAAAAAGGAATGACTGGCAAAACTTAAGTACATTGAGGAACAGTTCAATACCAACAACCCATAGAACATATGGAGAGGACTCAAGACTATGGCAGACGACAAGCGCACCAGGCAAATGATCAGTGACCAGGCAATGATCCCTCTTTTCCTGATGAGTTGAACAGTTTTTTTCTCTAGATCTGACACTCCTTGAGGCAGAGGAAGGAATGCACCCATCCAACTAGAGGAGCAACATCAGCCCCTAATCCTGCAGCTCAACCAGGTGACTTCTTCTCTGAAGAAGATTAACCCCAACAAAGACGCAGGACCGGACAAGGTGTCGGGAAGGACTCTGAGATCATGTGCTGACCAGTTGGCAGGGGTCTTTTTTAGACATTTTCAATCTGTCCCTGCAATTTTCCACTGTCCCTGTCTGCCTTAAGTCCTCCATCATTATGTCTGTACAAAAAAAAAAAAAAAAAAAAAAAATTGCTGTGACTGGCTTAAATGATTTTCACCCAGTCACACTAACCCCAGTCATCATGAAATGCTTTGAGAGGATCATCCTAAAACTCATCAAGGATAGCCTTCCTGCTGGTCTGGACAGGCACCAGTTTGGCTATTAGAGGAACCGGTCCACAGAGGATGCTGTCTCCATTATCCTACACACAGCCCTGACAATTACGTTAGGATGCTATTCGTCGACTTCAGTTCAGCATTTCATATCATCATCCCAGAGAAGCTGATAGTGAAGGTCCACGATCTGAGACTTTCAACATCAATGTGCCTTTGGATCAGGGACTTTCTCACCAACCGACCTCAGGTGATGAGAATAGGGAACCAAACATCATCCACCCTGGTCCTCAATATAGACACACCACTGGGTGCTTAGTCCGGTTCTCTTTACACTGTTCACACACGACTGTGCAGTCATCCACTCCTCTAACAAGGTTCTAAAGTTTGCAGATGATACCACAGTAGTGGGTCGATAACAAACAATGAGGAGACCCTCTACAGAGACGAGATCCAGCACCTGTCCCAGTGGTGTTCATTGAACAACCTGGTGCTCAACACCAGTAAGACAAAGGAGGTCATAGTGGACTACAGGAGGTCCAGGAAGACAGTGCACACACCTATTATCATTCAAAGGGAGGTGGTGGAGAGCGTGGACAACATCATATTCCTGGGTATCCACATCACCTCTGACCTGACCTGGTCGCTGAACTCCTCTTTTCTGATGAGGAAAGCCTAATGAAGACTCTTCTTCCTCAGGAAACGAAAAAGGGCTGGATTCCCTGCTCAGTTGGTCAAAAATTTCTATAAAGCCGTGATTGAGGGCATCCTCTGCCTTAGTATGACTTTGTGGTATGGCAGCTGCACAGTCCAGAACAAAAATGACTTGGCGCAGGTGGTGACAACTGCCCAGTGGATTGTGGGAGCTCAGTTACTGAACCTAGACTTAATGTATGCTGGCAAACTGCAAAAGAAGGCCTGTCGTATTGCTGCTGATCCCACCCACCCGGGACACAAACTGTTTGTACCGTGGCCATCTGAGAAACAGTACAGGTACATAAAGACCACAATCACATGGCTAAGGAACAGCCATTTCCCAGGAGCTGTGAAATCCATCTGTCCATCTTCCATCCCCTCTGCCTCCCTGCAGACACACACCCGTTCGCTGCACCTTAAGGACTGATTGAAACTTCAGCAACAGATATATGCTTTATTATTTTATTTACCCATTACTGAGGGCAACACTGAAATTTTGTTATTTTCCAGAAACACGATAAATAAAAAAAATGTTATGTCTTAAAGTTAAACATGTGCTGTCTAAGCCATGAACTTTTAGGGGTTTTTTTGCTGACTTATTTTTGCATCTTGTGATCTGCTTCTAAGGTGGGCTTGCTTAGACTGCCAGGCCTCAGACACCTTTTTTTGATCTTACCATGGTGTCAACTTCTTTCAGAATCCAGAAACACACCAAAATAAAGGGAAAACCATCAAAATGCTGATGAGTAACAGAGCTCTAGTTACTCCCAACTTTGTGATACACCTGTGTTTCATGGTTTTAGTAATATTTCTAACCAACATGCATAATCACTCTCAAGAAGCAAGTAAAAAGTTAAGAGATTTATTTATAAGTATGAATAAGATTATGGAAATGGTCTGTGATCCAGAGGGGTATGATTCAGGAACTGGGCTGCAGCTGCAGCTCTGGAGAGAACACAAGAAATGGTGAATATGATGAAGCGGGTATTTGAAGAAGTATTTCCAGAGATGCTTACTTGGGTGGATAAGGATATCTGCCAAGGAGGGTTCAGAGGTGGTCTGGGAGAATGGTGGGTTCACGGATGAATCCAGATAGTTTGATGGAAGGAGAAACCAGGTGGTACGGTGGAAGGCGGACAGGGTTCAATCTTGTGATAAGGGAACAAGGAAGAGGAACCAAGAACTGCCAGTCAAAGGTGTGTTACCTGAAGGTTTGCTGAAAGTTTGCATGTGACTTTCAGTTGCCAGGTGACTGAGCTGGAGTGTAATCCAAACTCTCATCAGGAGGTAAGTACCTTGGGAGCAGAACCACAGAGGGTAAGTTTTTTTTTTTTGTTTTGTTTTGTTGTTTTTTTTTCCACCTGGGAGGACAAAAACAAAGAACACTGAGAGCACTCAGAGGGCTTGAAGTTACCACAAGGGCTAAAACTCAGGCGTTGACGGACTGGCAGCAAGCTCCTCTAGTACTCCTCAATGATGAAGCTGATTTGATGCAGCTGTGAACCCCACCTGTTGAATCACCCAGCCACCGTGCTTCATGACATCATTTGGTGGATGAATGATGGAACTGCAAAGAAGGTGTGAGCAAACTCCCAGACTCAAACACTGTGCGATGGTAGCCTTTTAAATTTTGAATAAATGTGCTGGTGTTCTACATTATTCTTTTCCAGAAGTTCAACCTGGAGAGACTCACAAAGACAGAGCAGCAATTAGAAAGTTTTATTGACATGAATGAATAAGTTTTTTGGCACTCGGATTCTGGCAGAAGACATGCAGTGAATTGCTATAGACATGGTTGGGCATTTTAGGATGAGGATTAGGGACGTCTTCCCCCCGGAGCCCAAACACTGGTGGTGGAGTGGAGGCCAAAGAAAGAAAGGGAGCCTGATGGAGCTGTGAGAGAATGAGGGTGAAGAAGGGGCTGAGGAGAGTTGTTGCTCAACTCGGGAGCAGATGGAGCCATGGTCCGAAGGAGATGGGCTGCAGCTGAGGTGCATCACTCGGTGATTACTGGGAAGAGTCTTCCAGTTTGAATTTATGCCGAGGCTTCATTTGTCCCTTTATTATATTTTAAAGGCTCTCTTTTTCAATTTTTCTTATTTGTGTTGTTTTGAGTTTATCTCTATTCCTAAACTAGATATTAACTGTCTCTTTATTCAGATATGTGAGAAAAAAAAAAAACAAAACTCGTTATGCTTCATAAAATGACAGAATAGGCATACATTTACAATTTGTTTCTAACACAACCGCTTATAAATTAACAATTATTGGTTAAGAGATACATTTTCAAATTAAATCCCTGTTTTAATTATCTTTACACTTACCAGACAAGAAGAGAAGATTCTCTGGTCGAACAATCACTGTTAGTTTGAACACAATCAACAATTTAAGCTCCTGCAAGTATTTAAAAACAAACAAAACACATAAATAAAGCAAGTTAAGTTTGTTGTTGTCATGGTGAAAAAAAAACCCAGAACACTATATGAAAGCCTAGGTTTTCAAACATATTTGGATCAATTTTAACAACCCTGCAAATTTCAAGAAATTAAAACAAAATATTACAACTAAAGGAAAACACCTTATTATATTTTCAATAAAATTTGATAAAAAACAAAATGTTATTCAGATTGTAAGACATTACATTCATTTTGTAAGACCTTTTTAATAGGATGAATTGATATGACAGAACATGCAAAATAATCTCTTTGTTTTTAACATGAGGGCTTATAGAACAATAGAATAAAAATATCCTTTATTGTAACATGATGGGGAAATTTCTGTGCAATAGCAGCAAATTGGGAGTGGCAGACAATAACAGAAAAACAAGCCTCACACAAAGAATATAAAAATATGTATGAAAAACAGAATAAAAAATAAAGAAAAGAAAAAAATACTGTACAGTAACTAAAAATTTCAACATTAAATTCAAATTCAAAAATACTCAAAGGGAAATTAAACAAAATTTGCAATGTTAATCAGCTGCTCCCTGTTGTAAACCACACTGTTGCTATGGTTACGAATCATAACAAAAAGCAAAATATTGAAAAGTATTGGGGGAAAAAAAATCAATCCAGCACAGCATAACATCCAAGACAAGAAGGAACGTTTGTCCAAAAAAAAAAAAAAAAAAAAAAAAACAATTTTCCAAGAAAAGCAGAAATGAAATTTTGAAAAAAAAAAAGAAAAAAAAAAAATCTCAATTAAAGTTACACAGTTATTCCAACGTGCTACAACGTGCCACCCTGAGCAGTGCAATTCTAGAATTCAATATGAATACTAGAATTCAGTATGAATACTGTGTAATACTGGAATAATTATTAAAAAATAATACTCCAGCCCAGAGGAATGTGCAGCTGAGTTGGTTAATTAAGAATGTACAAGATGTGCATGTCTCTGAGCATTAAAAATACAAACTATTTACAGTTAGTGACAATAGAAAAAGGTTGTTCAGATACCAGCATGGATGTAGACATGAATTTTGTTTGCAGCAGTGATGGTTATAGAGTCTAACAGCTGCTGGGAGGAAGGACCTCCTATAACACTCCTTTGTGCAAAACCAGCCTCAACAAGTTAACAGATCCATCTTCAAATTAAATTCCTGTTTCAATTATCTTTACACTTACCAGACAAGAAGAGAGGATTCTCTGGTCGAACAATCACTGTTAGTTTGAACACAATCAACAATTTCAAAGTTTCTGCAAGTATTTAAAAACAAACAATGAAAATCAAGCAAGTTAAGTCTGTTGTTGTCATGGCAATATCCAATTCTGGACAATATGTGATGTTTTAAACATTTTATTTTTTAAAATTATTTTAACAAACAAAATAAACATACATTGTCTCCAATATTTTGTTTTTAGAGTCATCTCCAGCATACAAATCCAGTCTAACTACACAAGACTTTTGATTTGTGGAAAAAAACAGGACATCCTTTGAAGGTCTGTGTATTTTTTTTATTTTAACAGTCCTGCAAAATTCAACAAATAAGCAAAATTTTACAACTGAAGAATTTTTTTTTTTTTTTTTTAAATTTTCTGTAAAATGGGATACAAACAGTTTCAGACTTTTATTTGCTAAAATTACACAAATAAAACACACCCACTTGTATTCTGGCCCAGAAATAGATCCTAATAGTCAACATACAGAGCTGTGGGTTATTAGTGTTAAAAAAATAACTACTATTTATGAAAAAAGTAAACAACTCAAATTGAGTAAATTTTCAGATTGCCATGTCTACTTACAGAATCATATTTTTCATTTCAATGTCCCTAGATGAAATTTACTGAAGCACGTTGCATTCGCCAAGAAAAAAAAAAAACAAAAAAAAAAAAAAAAAAAAAAAAACCAGGCAACTTTTGTCATTATCACAAGATCCAGGTTAGAAAGCTGTACTATGATTAATTACAAATGTGTCCTCTGTTCTGGTGTTCAGGTATTTTATTGTTAGACTCATGTGTCTAAAGAACATTACTCCAGAGGACCTGGTTTTGTCTGCCAAACTTTAGTCTGACCTTCATGTTTTTCTTTGAGACTAAAGAGGTGTTCCTCTTGCACAACTCCCATGAAAGTAAAACGTGTGCTGTCTAAGTATACAGCCATGAACTTTTAGGGTTTTTGCTGACTTCTTTTTGCCTCTTGTGATCTGCTTCTAACATGGGCTTGCTAAGACTGCCAGGCCTCATACACCTTTTTTTTGATCTGACCATGGTGTCAACTTCCTTCAGCAACCAGAAACACAACAAAATAAAGCAAAAGCTTTGAAAATGCTGATGAGTAATAGAGTTCTAATTACCTCCAACTTAATGTGATGTTAGCCTTTTTAAGTTGGGATAAATGAGCTGATGTTCTAAATTATTCCTTCCCAGAAATTCAACCTGGAGAGACTCACAAAGACAGAGCAGCAGTTAGTTTTATTGACATGAATGAATAAAAGTTTTTTGGCACTGGGACCCTTTTGGAGACTTGGAGACTTTCACGATGATTGGCAATGACGAGGCATGGTCCGAAGGAGATGGGCTGCAGCTGAGGTGCATCACTCGGCGATTACTGGGAAGAGTCTTCCAGTTTGAATTTATGCCGAGGCTTCATTTGTCCCTTTATTATATTTTAAAAGCTCTCTTTTTCAATTTTTCTTGTTTGTGTTGTTTTGAGTTTCTCTCTGTTCTAAACTAGATTTTAATGTCTCTTTATTCAGATACGTTAGAAAAAAAACTCGTTATGCTTTAAATCCTGGAGCAGGCAGCGTGTTAAAGCAGGTCTGCCATTTGAGGACGCTGCCTTTCTTTAAGGCAGTTGTCCTGACTTCAGTCATTAGCTTCATGTGCTTCATTTCTGCTCCCTTTCTGAAGCTCCTAATGCCTCAAATCCCCTTTAAAAGAATCTAATTATTCAACAATATTCCTTCCAGTTTTGACCTGTCTATACATTGCTCTCTTCAGGCTCTCAATTTAAGGTTGTCCTAATTTAAACAAAAAGAAGGCTAAATGTTACTTTCCTATATTTTCACACATAGGATAAAGATGTAATACATGTTTAAAGATTCTTTATTTAAAGTAGAGTGATCAACTTTACATCTGACAAGTATTTTCTAGCTGTGGTTACTCTGCTCAACACAAGAAGGTGTCAACTCCCTATTTGTGCTTTTGCATTTGCCTTGTCCATAAGGACAGATTCCGGGAGGATTTAAGCCAGGCTTTTTTCACTCTTAAATTGGTATTAAAATCTATTTTCCAGTAATTAAAATTTAGTGTGTTATCAAAACAGGTCATTAAAAGGGCATTATTTAAAAATATACCAACATTAGTTTTTAAAAAAAAGTTAAATTATAAAGCTTTGATCAAAACAAATTAACTCTATACAATGTATATGAAAAATATCTCTAAATAAATAAGTATATATGAATGTTTCAAAAATATGTAAATACATTTAATCAGTAATTTCATATGAGAGTGTACAGTTCTTCAATAGATTTCACATCTCTGTACAGCTGAGTAAAAACTGACATAAAAAGTATAAACAGTATAATATTCATAGATAAACAAAGGTAACAACATCCTTTAACCGTGTTTTAACATTTGAACAATTGCTGAACCAATACAAAGAAAATATGATAATGTCTGGAGTTTATCCGCTCTCATCTGAGACAGCTTACATTGATGGATCTTCAGAGCCTTGCATCAGTGATTCTTGTTCGTCCTTTTCCAGAAAGAAACATGAATTAGGTGAGTGTTTCCATATTTAAATTTCAAAGTTACAAGTTAAACTTTTTTTTTCTAATTAAAATAAAGTGGAAATGATTGGGAGCAACAATATTTCAGTCGTAAAGTCTGAAAGAGCCATGTAAAACTATAGAGTGCAGTCAGTGGATGCTGAGGTGCATATTGTCCAGAGGTCAAGAACTTTGTGCACAGTCATCAGCTACAACACCTTAAAATTCACATGGACCTTAGATTAGCTGAAGAACAATGCATAGAGAGTTTCATAAAATGGATTTCAGTGGTTGAGCAGCTGCATCCAAACATTACAAAGTGCAATGCAAAATGCTGGATGCACTGGTGTGAAACACTGAACTCTCGAGCACTGGAGACATGTTCTCTCAAGTGATGAATTGTCCCTCTCTGTCTAGAAATCCAACAGAGTCTGGGTTTGGCAGTTTCCAGTAGAAGGCCACCTTCCTAACTCCATTGTGATAAGTGAAATTATGGTGTGGGACTGTTTGTAGGAGTCAGACTCAGTCACTCAATTCTAGCAAAAAGCAACTCTTAATGCTTTAGAATAACAAGACATTCTGGACAATTTCATGCTCTTGAATCTGTAGGAACAGTTTGGTTTCCCCTTTCCTGTTCTGACATGGATATGCACCAGTTCATAAAGCCAGGTCCATAAAGACATGGATGAGAGAGGTTGCTGTGGGAGAACTTGACTGGCCTGTGCAGAGTCCTGACCTCAATCAATGGAATATCTTTAGGATAAATTAGAGTTAAGATGACAAGCCTATACTTCTTTTCCAACACCAGTGTTTGACCTTACAAATGTACTTGTGGAAGAATGGTTAAAAGTTCCATAAACACACTACTAAACTATTTGGAAAGCATCTCCAGAAAAGTTAAAGCAGCAGAGAGTGCACCCACATCTTATTAAACCTCAATAATCCAAAGTAAGGCTATCAAAAGTTATGCATGAGAGGTTTAAGCACAAATGGGTCTACTAAATGGACGATGAGCCTAAACACACAGACAGATTGGTTACAAAGTTGTTTAAAGGCAATAAATCTGTTGGAGCAGCCATCACAAAGCTCTGATCTGACAATCTCTGCACAAAGATGAAAAGGTGTGTATGAGGAAGGCAGCCGACAAACCTGACTCAGTTACACCAATTCTGATACGAGGAGTAGGCCAAAGTTACAGCAAGCTACTGTGAGAACCTGGTGAACATAAAACCAAACTCCCAAATTAAAAAAAAAATCTAAGGGAAATGTTATTAAATACTAAGGAAACATATGTAAACCTCTGACATTAAAGGAATTCAAACATAAAAAAACAACTATAAAATTCCCTCTCTCATTATTCTGACATTTCGCAAGTAGAAATAATTTATGTGATCCTAACTCACCTCAAACAGGAAAGGATTAGCCTAATTCAATGTCAAACAATAAAAAAGGCCTCTGTGTCTTTTTATATAGTACATATAAAACTCTGGTTTCAGTTGTAGACTCTCTCCAACTTATGTTGGTTCATAAATTTCACCTTTACAATGGTGTTCTCCTCCAACGCCTGCATAATTACAGCCACCACCAAGTTTACGAGAACAAACTGGACTGTGATGACGAAGCTGGTGAAGAAGATGGGAGAAGCCCAGGACAAGTAACTGGAACAACTATCATAACCGGACTTGCAATCCCTCAATGTGTCCTGCAAGGCAGACAGAGTTTTCTTTAATTATAAATGTCAAATTCCAATTAATGTAGAATTACTACACAAGTTAATTATAATGAATGTTGTACTATAAATAAAATTACATTTGAATACATAAATTAATTATATTACAAATAATTATATCCATAAATGCACACATCCTCAATTAAAATTTAAATTCCTTACATCATGTTAAAAATATCGTATTGATTTTGGTATTTACTCCATTCATTTCATACTTCAGTTTGGCATGAATTAAATCCAAATTGTCATAGTAACTCAAAAGACCAATCACTTTATAGCAGTGCTGGCACCAACTGGTGACTTGGATAGGTCACCAGTTGGGCCCTATACCACTGACAGATGAAGCACAGGACCATAAAATAATTAATGAAATAATAAAACGATGAACGTACAAAAAGGTCTTAAAATGTCTTGAATTGAATTGCTATTTTTTTTATAATATAATATATTCGTTGGATTATAGCACTTTGGCCCTTAAAGAATAAAGAGGGTCTGCCACAACTACTGCTATAATTGAAAGATAATCGATCTGAAGCTGACAGTCTATAACATTATAACGTTAAATTATATTACAAGGTGTTTGATGAGTCCCAGTCACAATTTAGTTTAATTTGATGGCAGGAGCATCAAATGATTAAATAAATAATTATATCATTATACAAGAGTTTATATAACGAGTTTTAGTATTACATATTAATAGTTCGTTATAATATATAAATACAACATATTCTTAATAAACCATCTTCACATGTTATTAATCATCAAGTCAGAGTGTATTCATACTTTCAGGATGTCGCTCCACTTATCTCCTGTGCTGACTTTGTACAGAGTCAGTAAGGCCTTTGGAAAGTCATTGAAGTTGCTGAGGCGGTGCAGGCCGAGGCATGGGAATTCTTCAGAGCATTCTGATCAACACAGACAAACAAAATTCTTGGAAAAAAAAAGCTGATAATCTATTGTGTGAGCATTTTCACATGATGATCTGTTTAAAGAGTTTCAGTCAGGTTTCAAAGATTATCAAAGGGTCAACAGCCTCCATGCCTGTGGAACCAGCTCCCACTTTTATTCCATGAGGCAGGCACCCCATCGACATTTAACATGGGAAGCCCATGTGTTTGTGTTTAGGGTGTTAGCAGGGGGACTAACCAAGGGTGCCAAAGAGCTCCACTCCGAGTGCAGCATAGATGAAGAAGAAAAACATGAACAGGAGACTGATGTTTCCAACCTGAAATCAAAGAGCAGGTTAAATGTACTGGTCAGGAAATTCCCACAGTGCAGAAGCAGGAGACTTGAAACACATTGTCCTGTGTCTTTAATAGGAAATACAGTATTTCAGTGAAATTTCTTCATCATTTGATCTAAGTAGTGAGGACCTAACAAGATTTACAGGTCTTCACACACACACACACACACACACACACACACACACACACACACACACACACACACACACACACACACACACACACACACACACACACACACAATATGACGTTGATATCATGACATATAGACCCAACCAAATCTATTTCCACTTTACTCAGAATTATACTACCTTTCTAAGACTGCTCAGGCTAAAGAGCAGACTGGACAATGTCTGTAGCTTTTTCTACCACTGGTTTGAATTTGTCTTGCTGTGCATGGAAACCAGTAAAATGAAAGGATTAAATCAACACTGCAACAATTACATGAGTTTTGACCATATAGCCTGTTTTCACTTTGACATTTTGGACAAAGTTGTGGACATTTTTAAAGACTATAACCAAATCAGAGAATACTATATTGTGGCATTTTAATGTAATTATAATTATATCAGGCATGACATGTATGGATAACCTAAAGGTTTACAAAGAAAGAGCTCTACTCTAAATTTGCTCATAGAGTACGTCAAAAGTGATCATTTTCAAAATAGAAAAATTGTTTTACATTTAAAGATTTAATTTCCTCTTTAAAATAATAAACAAATGTTGGAGCTGCATGGCTTATTGGTAATCCTTTCTGCATGTCTTCTCCCTGTTCTCTCTTTGCACATTTATTTTCTGATTCCTGTGAATACAGACCACTAATGTCACTTTAAGTATAAAGGTATAAAGCACAATATCAGCCAAACAAGCAACAATAAGTCAAAAAAAAAAAAAAAAAAAATATAAAATAAAATCATAACATAAAATACAAAGTAGATTTGTCAGGCTCTACTTTCCTTCAGTGAGTAGAACTGAGTCTTTAGCCTTAAAGTTCTCCAGATGTTGAGCGGATCTGATATGGAGAGGTAAAGTATTCCAAATATTCTATTGCCACAAATCCAGTTGTTTTTTTTTTTTTTTTTTAATTTTCTCTGACTGAAATTTTGTTTTGGATCAAATTATTAAGGTTAAAATTACTTCGGGTTTAATTCTCAGAAACAAACACAATCAAATAACAGTATTTCTTTTGGCATATATCAAGTTAAAAGCATTTGTGTTGTATTTGTTTTTTTCAAGTCCAACTTTGCAAAAGCTACCACAGTGTGTGTTTCACCTGTGTCATAGTGCTGATGATGGTTTTGAGCAGAACTTTGATTTTTGTGGTCTTGAGAACTAAACAGAAACACAGGAGCTGTCAGGAGAAGCAGTTTGTACATAAACACAACAGAAAGATTTCACTTCAGAGTGTGGGTTTGTGTTCGTACCTTGTGCAAGTCTGAAAACTCTCACCACACGGAAGATGCTGGGATTGATGGGCAAGTTGCGAGAGAGTTCAAACTGAGTCATAACAATGCTGATGACAGAAACCAGGACGATAAAAATATCCAGCACGTTCCATCTAAACACATAATAAAATGCATGAGGCACTTACAGGACTTGTGGAAACCAGAGTGAAAGGGAGGAACAGCCAGAGAAAGTCTCTTACCCAACTTTCAGGAACCTCACAAAACCAAATGCGATGAACTTCAGGATGATTTCAAAGATCAGCAAGATGGTTAAGATGTAGAAGGCCCACTCTAAAATCACTGTTACATACTGAACACAAGCACAACTTACTCAATCTCTTACCAGGAGCTGAAACAAGCTAATCTTTCAGTCCGTTTAAACCTGTGTGCTACCTGAGGCTGTTGATAGTGTTCTGCACCCATCATCAACACACTGAGGACAATGAAAGTAGTAATGAAGTACTCCAGAGCAGGACTGGTACAGATGCTGTACACTTTCAGACGTATAGTGGAATAGTGACTGAAATACATTGGCTGTTCGTTTTCTGAAACACACCATTTAGCAGATACATGCACAGAGATATTTAAAGTACCTTACAAAAGTATTCACAACCCTTGACCTTCTTCACATTTTGTCATGGTACAACTGCAAACTCCAGTATTTCTATTTTTTTTGTATGTCAACATAAAGAAGACATACAAGACATGCTTACGTCCTTCCTACCTTCCTTTTTACCATGTCATTCCTTCTTTTTTCGTCTTCTTTCCTTACTTGTCCATCATTACTCTTATGTCCTTTCTTCCTTCCTCTCTTCCATGTGTATTTTCTTCGTCCTTCCTTTAATTCTTTGTGCCCCATCTCCATTCCTTCAATTTTCGTCCTATCCGTCCTTCTTCCATTCCTTATTTATCTATATCTATGTATCCTTTCTTTAGTTCCATTGCCCATACTTCATTGTATCTTTTGTCATTTCTCTTTTTTCATTTCAATTTTCCTTCCACAATTTTCCAATGTGGAAGGAAAATTGTGTATGGTTTTCACTTATACCTTACAGTTAAGAATCTGTAATGTATTAACTGCATTTATCTTCAGCATTTCTTCCTGACTCAATACTTTTTAGAATTCCTTAACACTGCTGCTTTCAGTGAATTATCCTATTTGTGTTTTTTTGTTTGTTTGTTTTTTTACAAAATAGCTCAAGCTTATCCAGATTGGATGAAGAACATTGCCTTTCAAGTTTTGCTGCATTATTTTCAAACTGAATTAACTAGCTTTGACCTTTGACCAGACCATTCCAACACACTCATGTGCTGTGAAACCGACATTGTATGTCTGGCTGTATGTTTAAGTTTGTTGTCCTGCTTCTTTTGTAGCCTCTAACATGTTTTACTGGCTATTCATGTGTCCATCCCAACCAGTCTTATGTTTTCCTCCATCTTCACGATGTTCTCGAGCAAACTTCTGAGGTGCTATAGAACAGCTGTCCTTACAGTGAGACTACACACGAGACTCTGCCCTAGGGGACTTCTAAAGGCAGTTGTTGCACTGTGGGGTTTTATTGAAGGTGAAATGGGCTAAATGCAAAAGCATGTCAATCAAACTAAACCTAACAAGATGTGAAAAAGTTTATACTTAATACTTTTTCTTAAACACAAAGAAAGAATGCAACACTCCTCAGTGTCTGAACCACCTTGATGGACAGATCTCCATGAAAACGAAACATCATGTTTAGCTAGTAGAGATGTTTGCTTTGTGGCTATAATCCAGTAGTCATCATTAGGGTGTGATTGTATGTTTGAATAGGAATGACTGATTTCATTGTAAAGTGTCTTTGAGGGTTCTGAAAAGCGCTATATAAGTCTGAAGTCATTTCATTTGACTTGATTTCATTTCATTATTGATAAGCCAGTTGGTAACCAATCTTACCAGCGGGCTGGTTTGACTTCAGTTTTTTTGCTGTTTTCTGCTCACGCTGACATTTATGAAAAGTCTCCACCATTACCCCAATGAACATATCGAGCAATATAAAGCTCATCAGGATGAATGAGATAAAGTAGAGCAGCATCCATTTGTTGTAGTTGGGAATGGGCTGAGGAAAAAACACACACAGAAAAATCTACATTTCATTTCTGCTGTCTGTGTACCTGCATGCTTGATGTTAATGCAATAACTTTTCTCTCTTAAAAACATTGCAATTGGTAAGAATTTTGTTTTGCCATAAAAACAGTGCACAAGAGTCATTGGTCTCTGCTGTTTTTTTTTTTTTAAATAACCAAGTGGAAGCAACCAATCAGTACAGTACATGTCCCTATCTGGGCTAATTTTGAGACACTTCTACAGTTGCTGTGCTTTCCACTCTCCTCTGTTTAAACACAGCAAACAGGGGGACAGAATAGAAAAACAATATATTAAAAGTTCCTATTTCCAACTTAGCCAGTCTTTTTTTCTCAGCTACCAAGGTGCACTTTAAAAAACAGAGCTGTGTTTCTTCTATAATTAAGTCTTTCTGTGCACCGTTCTGTGAAGTTTTAGCTGCAAGTAAGAATGAATCCAGAAACCTGTTGGTCCACTCCAACAGCATCCAGCCCATCGTACATGAGGTTGACCCAGCCGTCCTTGGAGTACATGACAAACAATGATATGAGAGCCTGAGAGAGAAACATAAAAAAAAAAAAAAAAACAAACAAAAAAAAAAAAAAAAAAAAAAAAAAAACAAAATACTGTCCAATCATACTGTTTTGGTTTTGGAAGAATGCCATCAGAAGTCAAATGTGCTGTTTCCCACAAGCCTTGGAAGGGACACAGCAAACATGTGGAAGATGATGTTCTGATCAGATGAGACCAAAACAAAACTTTTTCACCCATATGTGTGGATAATTAACACTGCACATCCTCTGCACACTATGTTCTCATGACAGAACATGTTGGTAGCATTATTCTGAAGGGATGTTTCACTTCAGCAAGAACAGGAAGCTTGATCAGAGTTGATAGGAGGATCAATGGTGTTAAAAAAGGGCAATCAAGGAAGAAAACTGCCTGAAACAAATTTGAATCACGACTCTTTGACATGAATTAAAAATTTATGTTCACAGAAGCTCTCCGTCCAGTCTGACGGAGTAAAGCTATTTGGCTAAGAAGAATGGGCAAAAATTTCAGTCCGTGCAAAGCTGGAAGACACATACTCCATTTTGCTTTCAGGTCACGATTATTCACTACTTTGTGTTGGTCTGTCACATAAATTCATATTAAAATATGCAAAAGTATGTAATTGTTATGAGAGAAATTGTTTACAGAAATTTTTTTGTTTGTCAATCATAATTTGCTTTCATTTGAAAATGTTAAGACCAAAATAACCCCACAGAGGTCATGATTACTGGAGGTCACTAATATCTTGTAGAGCAGGGGTGTCAAACTTGCTTTTATTTTGGGCCACATGAAGAACATGAATGTCCTCAAAGGGCTGGTTGTGGGAGAATGCACTGATAAAACTACCTATTATCAAACTATTAAAATATTATAGCTTTCTCTGCAGTTGATGAGTTCTTAAGACTAAATATTTATTATTTTTTCACATTGGTATGATTTGGCACTATGCAAATGAAATATGATTTGATTTGACTGATAAAATGGCATTTACTCATACAACTGTTGTCATGAAGTTCTATTTCTGCAGCCGTCTAGAGTCTAAAGGACCAAAGAAATAGCTATGGAGGGCCAGATTTGGCCCGGGGGCCTTGAGTTTGACACGTGGCTTAGGATGCAGCACAGTTCTGATGTGGATCAACGGAACATTTTTCCAGGTTACAATGAAAGTACTTTTGATAGCTTTAACAGGAACTTTTACCCTCAACTTATAGGTTTATTGAGCTCATAACATCATTAGTATGTGTTAATGGAAACAAAACACACAGTATTTTTCCATACTGTACGATCAACTGTTAAATAAAGCTAAAGGGAAGAAAAAAAAACACCATAAACAATTCCTACCTCAATCAGGTTGTCAAAGTTGTACTCCTTAAGCTCCCATTCATAATTGGATGATAGACAGTCCGATTTGTTGACAATCATAGTTAAATTCTCACCATGGCAGTAGAAGAACTTCCCTTTGAACAGCTGCAGTTGGAGTGAAAGACACAAATACAACATTTAGTTTACTTCCTGAAATCCTGCAGTCTTTTGCACAACAAAAGGAAAGTACTCAGCGGCCAATTACTGAAGCTCTTTTCATACGCCTTGAACCGTTTCATGTTTCCTCACTTTATTTCAACAAACTTTAATGTATTCAATGAGGGTTAATAGTGATAGAGTAACACAAAGTAGGGAATTATCATAAACTTGAAGGAAAGTCATACATGGTATTCAAAGGATTTAACAAATAAAACAATGAAATTTGTGGCAAGCATTTCTCATTCTGTCCCCTTGAGTCAATACTTTGTAGGTCCACCATTTACTGCAGTTACAGCTGTCCTTTGGGGTATTTCTCGTCCAGCTTTGCACATTTAAAGGGATACATTTCTGCCCATTCTATATGAAGCTTTTGTTAGATAGAAGGTGAACCTTTGTCCCAGTCTCAAGTCTTTTGCAGCCTCTAACAGGTTTCCTTCCAGGATTTCTCATCAATCTTCCCTTCAGCTTTTTTTTTTTTTTTTTTTTTTTTTTTTTTTTTTTTTTTTTTTTTTTTTTTTTTTTTTTTTTTTTACCATTACCACAGCATGATGCTGCCACAACCATGTGTGAGCATGCTGTCTCAGGGTGATACATCATTTGTTTTCCTATGTGCATAGTATTTTTATTTTTATTTTTTTACATGGGACAAAAAGTTACATTTTGATCTCAGAAAATCAGCACCTCAAACATGATCTGAATACATGTTTGCGTTGCCTCCTGCATGGATTGTTGCAAACTTTAAACTACTCACTCTAACGGTTTTCTTTCAGCAGCAGCTTTTTCTTGACAAAGCTGAATAAAAGCCAGATTTGGGCACCACTAAAATCTTTACAGCTCCTCCATCGTTAACATGGGCCTTTTGGCTGCTTCTCTAATAGATATTTCTTATGCCCAGCGGTCAGTTCAAGTGCAAGGCTTGAACTGACCGCTGGGTTTGCAGTTGTGCTATACTCTTTCCATTCTGATGGACTGAACTGTGCTTTGTGAGATGTGGAAAGCTTGGTGGATTGTTTTCTAGCCTTACTCTGATTTAAACTTCCTAACATTCTCCCTGAACTGTCTGCCATGTTCCTTAGTCTTCGTGATGCTGTTTTTCATTAATTTCCTCAAGCAAACCTCTGAGGCCTCAACTGAACAGCTGGATTTATAGAGAGATAAGATTACACAGGTGGGCCCTATTTCCCAACTAGGTGATAGATTTTATTAAGGGGTATCAATGTAGACAGTGCTGAATACAAATTCATGTCACACTTTTCAGGTTGTTATTACTAAAAATAGTTGATATCCTCCATTATTTTCCTTTCCCGTCCAATTATGCTGGTTGGATTATCTTATAAAAACCCAATAAATGACATTAGTTTGTGGTTGCATTTTAAAATGTGAAAAACTTTAAAAGGGAACTAATACTTTTGAAAAGTAGTATAGAAGTGGTCCAGGTCATACCTAGTAATCTTAAAAGACAGTTTTGCATTCGCTCCAACCAACCTGCACTCCAAGGATGCCGTAAAAAAAGAAGAAAATGCCGCAAATGAGAATGATGTTCCCCATGGGTTTAATAGATGCTAGCAGAGCCTTCACAGCCAGCCTCAGTTTTGGGGTTCGTTCAATCATCCTGGATCACAAAAACACAACAAATCAGTGTCTGTCAGTCGTTGCATGCCTCTACAGACACATTAATACCTCAATCTCCAAAAGCACAACCATGACAAGATGATGGACACATAAATGCACCTGAGGGGACGGAGCGTGCGTAGTAGGCGCAGTATTTTGAGGATGCCCAGAGAACTAATTTTTCCAGAAGTGCCCAGTAGGATGCCGACGTCTATCAAAGATGTGAATACCAGAAAGCCATCTAAAATGTTCCAAGGACTGCGGCAGTAGCTGCCCTTCCCAAAAATGAATCCGAGTGCTGTGATCTGATAAAAAAAGAAAAAAAAAACAACATAAAAAACATCAAATGTGTTTGAAATACAAATCATTTCTTTCAAATCTCACTGAACTCCAAAATGCAACTGAAGCTAAATTTACCTTCAGAACCATTTCAAGGAAAAAGATGGCAGAGAAGACATGATTAGCCAGATCCAAGTAGTATCGCTCCTGAAAGACATGTGTGCTTTACATGATACAACTTCTATAACACAGCTAATTTCCTTCAATGTCTTGTCAGTGAGCTTGGTGTGTTGGTACATCTGTCACACATCACAGGTAATCTGAACTGTGTGATAAGACTGTAAAACGTGTAGCTCGCCTTTCATTATCACGCTGTTTGTGTGTGTATGTGTGTGTGGGGGAGTGGGGTTCTGTTGTGTGTGAAATTTCTCTCACCTTGCTGTCAGCCTGGATAGCAGGCCTCTCAAGAGCAATAGTGATGCAGTTTAGCATAATGACAACTTGAATCACCGTGCTGAAATGCCTGTATGACACCAGAGCCTTGCAAAATCTAAGCCACCTGAGAACACACACATGCTGGTATTCAACATTTGGAGATGGCTCAACAGATGATTATTCTAATGAGGAAGGGGAGATAATTATTTCTGAACATACAAATCATGTTCTTTACATAAGTGCAAAAGCGTAATAATGCATATCAACTTGTGAGAAAGTTCTAAATACCAATTTAGATTTTAGTTTAAGTATTCAGTAATCTAAGCAATAAATCAAAGTGTAACATTAAATCAATTTAAACCCTTTTTAATTGACCTCAATCCGCTTTACACATGAAGAGGATGAAATGTTTGTCCATTCTTTATTCCAAAGTACTTTAAGTTCTGTCGGATTGAATGGAGATCATGAAAGTTTAAATTCTTGTTTTTGATTCTTACTTTGATTTATGCCTGGACTTTGACTGGGCCATTCCAACACATGAATATGCTTTAGTCTAAACCATCTGTTGTAGCTCTGGCTGCATGCTCAGGGTTGTTTTCCTGTTGGAAAATGAACCTGGACCCTTAGTTCAAGTCTTTTAAAACCAATAACAGGTTTTTTTCCTGTATTTAGCTTCATCCACCTTCCTATCAACTCTGACCAATGTCACCACCCTTGCTGGAAGAAAAGAATCCCCACAGCATCATGCTGCTACTACCATGCTTCACCATAAGGATGATGAAGTGCAGTGTTTTGCAGATATTTTCTGCTGTTTTCACACTTGAAATGGGATTTCCCACAGCATTAACAGCTAAATGTATTGTTTAACTACTGTTTGGACTGACTATTAGTACTGACAGAATAGATATTATAAGAGGAAGAAAAAGAAGGGAGAATTATGTACTAGGACTAAGCCACATGTCATAATTCATGTTTCTGGTCTGCTTACATCATGTTTTTCCTGTTCGTATAGCGTTCCATTTCTCCTTGCACTCCATACCCTCATCGCCCCAATCACTTAACCCAGCTCACCTCTCTGCCTATTACCCCCAGCTGCACCCTCCAGGATTTAAGCCTCTCCTAGCCACAGCACGAGCGTCAGATTTTCTGAAGCCTCCAGCTGAAGAGATCCAGCTTTTTCCCTGCCTAACCAAGCTCTCAAGATCCTGACCCTTTTCTGCTTCTTGGACCCTTGCTTTGCCAGCTCCCTACCTATAAGTTTCTTGTTCTCTGATCTCAAGGTTTTGACTCCTGCTTGGCCTTTTGACTTCGTTTTGTGTGCTCCTTGTCTGACAAGTTTTCACCTTTTAGATCCTATGTTATGACCCCTGCCTGGCCCTCTGGATTCCGCTCTGCCTGCCGTTCTATCTTTCTGTGAAGACCTCTTCACCTACCTGGACCACCACTTGAACCACACCCCTCCTGGTTTTTCCCCAGAGTCCTGCTACACCTTGGACAGGTTGGTCAAGTCATATCCTGTGCAAGACTGTGCTGACCAGCCAACTCTTATCATTCACCTGTCCATCTCTGTCTCAGATCTCCCATCAGTTCCTGCAGTCCAGTGTCTAGAGCAACTACCTTCATCTTAAAATAAATCCTGTAACGCTGCTTGCGATGTTGGTGGCATTTTTTTTGGGACCTCAATTACTTACACCACAGCCCAATTTAACCTCTGCTCCATTTTGATCGAGTTGCATTAATAAACATCTCAGCATATATAGCATTTCAATCCTCCGTCCAGTGGATCCTGGATTGAATGCACTGACAAAGCATTTCTGTTTCTTAGTCTGTGTGCATCTGTGACTTACCTGTTCTGTGGAGACAACAAATAGAAGGGCCGATCTTCACGCTCTTTTAACCAGTACTTCGCCTTCTTCATCCACCCCACAGATCCCTACGGGGGAAATGAGTCACACACCAGTTATCCCAGCTTCTTAACAACATGAGTAAAAGAATTTGAATGTTTTCAAGCCGTTTTATTTGGTGTTTTCAACTGAGACTCTGTTAAATGCCTACAGGCTAGTAGTTCTCATGGGTATTTTTAAAGGCAGTAAACTCTGCATCCTTACTTCACTTTTATAGACTTTTCTTAATAGTTTGACATTACAGATTATTACATTTATTGCCCTGCCATTATCCTTCTGCTTTAGAATGATGTGCAAATTTGTGTTACTCTTTCACTCAGAATCTCAAGAAAATACTTGACATTTGTGGCTGAACCATTGAGAAATGGTTTAAGGCAGGGATGTCCAAAGTCAGTCCTGCATGTTTTAGATGTGTTCCTGCCCCAACATAACTGATTCAAATGGCTCCATTCGCTCCTCAACATGTTATGAAGTTCTCCTGGAGCATACCCATTCCTTTGATTTGACAACAGTCCTGACTAACTTTGGACAACACTAGTTTAAGGAGGACAAATACTTTTACAAATTCCTGTACTGGTATAAACTCAAGGAAAATAAAAAATAAAAACAAATAAAAAAAAAAAAAGATAGTTGGTATGGTATTCTTATTTTTATATATTTTTTTTATTTTTATATTTTTTCTTATATTCTTTTTTTAAATAAAAATAAAGCAGCTTTCAAATGAAAAATCATTAAAAGCCTCTTGATGTGCTCCAACAGCAGCCCTGAAAAACAGTCTTTGGCACAGACTTACCTGGTCCTGGTCAGTCTGCGTAACCCCAGCTTCTTCTACTTGAAGTGACTGAATCTGACCAGAGTTGGACTTAGAGCTCAATCGGTCTTGGCTTGAACCTCCTGGGACCTGAAAAGAAAGCGTTTGGAATATTTGTGAATGGGAAATAACGTTTGTTTGATCAGAGCTCATCATATGTACCGAGCATTACAAGAAGCATTTATAAACTATGTATTATGTTCCTTCTACGTTACAGTTATGTAATACTTTGTGTTGGTCTATGTCCATAAAATCTTTATAAAATATAATCAAGCTTGTAAATGTATTGTAACATTCTTGTAAGTTCAGTTGTTATCATTTTTATTTTCATTTTATAAATAATAGTCTAAAAAGTAAGGCATGCAATTGTATTCAGCTGTTTTTAATCTCACATCTCTAAATAAATTTCAGAGCATTTGCCTCCAAGATCATGTTATTAGCAAATACAATCCACTTGTGTGAAATCTAACCTTTGTGTCAATGCAGCTGTTCTCTGAAGGCATCAGGGGTTTGTTAGCAAACATTAATGAACAACCCCAAAAGATTGAGGACAAAGTAGTGGAGAAGTTTAGAGTGGGGTTAGTAGCTTGGGCAAATATCCCAATATATTTGAACATCTCATGGAGAAAATTTCAGTCCTTCATTAAAAATGGGAAGAGTATGGCAAAACTGCAAGAACAACGAGACATAACTATCCACCTAAACTGACAGGCGGAGCAAGGAGACAATTAATCAGAGAATCCACCAACGGGTCCATGGTAACTCTGGAGGAGGGGCAGAGGTTCACAGCTCAGATGCGAGAATCTGTCAACAGGAAACTATTAGTTGTGCATCCAGCAACCCTGTCCTTAATGGCAGAGCAGCAAAATGACAGCAATTTGCCACAAACCATGTAAGTGACACAGAAAATATGTGGTAGTAGTTGCTCTGGTCAGATTAGACCAGGGGTTCTCAAATCCAAGCCTCAAAGGCCAGTGTCCTGCAACTTTTACGTGTCTCCCCTTTAACACACCTGAGTTGAATGATCAGGTCATTAGCAGGACTCTGGAGAACTTGACTACATACTGAGGAGGTAATTCAGCCATTTGATTCAGGTGTGTTGGAACAGGGACACACTTAAAAGTTGCAGGGCCACGTTGTTAGACCATGAATACATTTTTAGGCCCATTTTGAAAATACTGCAATATGGTACATCACCGTGAATTGAAGCTAGGTGAAGTCAAATTCAGGCCAATCATGAAATCCTGTTAGAGGCTGCAAAAGACTTTAGAAACCTGGTTCACCTTGCAGCAGGACAAAATCCCTAAACATACACCCAGGGCGACTCAAGGGCAGCTATCCTGCAGATTTTAAATGCATCTATTCTCCAACACTCCTAATTCAGATGGCTAAATTATCTCTTCTGCATGTTCAGAGGCTTGCAAAAGTATTCACACCCCTTAAACTTTTCCATATTTTGTCACATTACAAACACAATTTCAGATATATTTGATCGGAATTGTATGTGAAGACCAACACTAAGTGACATACAACAATGAAGTAGAAAGAAAATTATAAATGATTCAAAATATTTTTTTAAAATAAAAAACTGAAAAGTGCGGCGTGCTAAAGTATTCAGCCTCCCTGAGTCAATACTTTGTGGAACCACCTTTTGCTGCAGTTCTGGCTGCAAGTCTTTTAGGGTCTGTCTCTACCAGCTTTGCACATCTAGTGACTGGAATTTTTGCTCATTCTTCTTTGCAAAACAGCTCAAGCTCAGTCAGATTAGATGGAGAGTGTTTGTGAACAGCAGTTTTCAGTTCTTGCCACAGATTCTTGACTGGATTAGGTCTGGACTTTGACTGGGCCATTCGAACAAATGAATATGTTTTGTTTTAAACGATTCCATTGTAGCTCTGGCTTTATGTTTAGGGTGGTTGTCCTGCTGGAAGGTCAACCTCCACCCCAGTCTCAAGTCTTCTGCAGACTCCCAGAGGTTTTCTTCCAAGATTACCCTGTATTTAGCTCCATCCATCTTCCCATCAACTCTAACCATCTTCCCTGTCCCTGCTGAAGAGAAGCACCCCCAGAGCATGATGCTGCCACCACCATATTTGACAGTGGGGATGTTGTGTTCAGAGTGATGTGTGGTGTTAGTTCTCTGCCAAACAAAGTGTTTTGCATGTTGGCCAAAAAGTTCCGTTTTGGTCTCGTCTGACCAAAGCACCTTCTTCCACATGTTTACTGTGTCCCCAACATGGCTTCTGGCAAACTGCAAACTGGACCTCTTATGGTTTTCTATTAACAATGGCTTTTTTCTTGCCACTCTTCCATAAAGGCCATGTTAGCAGTGCATGACTAATAGTTGTCCTGTGGGCAGATTCTCCCACCTGAGCTGTGGATTGCTGCATTTCGTCCAGAGTCACCATGGGCCTCTTGGCTGCATCTCTGATCAGTGCTCTGTTGTTCAGCCTGGAAGTTTAGGTGGACGGTCTTGTCTTGGTAGGTTTACAGTTGTGCCATACTCTTTCCATTTCCAGATGATGGATTAAACAGCGCTCCGTGAGATGTTCAAAGTTTGGGAAATCTTTTTATAGCCTAAACCTGCTTTAAACTTCTCCACAACTTTCTCCCTGACCTGTCTGGTGTGTTCCTTGGACTTCATGATGCTGTTTTCTCCTCAATATTCTCTTAACCAACCTCTGAGGCCGTCTCAGAGCAGCTGGATTTGTACAGAGATTAGATTACACACAGGTGGACTCTATTTAGTCATTAGCAATCATCAGGCAACTTCTGAAGGCAACTAGTTGGACTCAGAGAAAAGGAGGCTGAATGCTTTTGTACACCACACTTTTCAGTTTTTTATTTGTAAAAATTTTTTTCAATCATGTATTATTTTCTTTCTACCTCACAATTGTATACCACTTTGTGTTGGTCTTTCACATAAAATTCCAATGAAATATGTTTATGTTTGTGGTTGTAATGTGACAAAATATGACAAAGTTCAAGAGGTATGAATACTTTAGCAACCCACTGTATCCTAAGAAAAATGGGCACAAATTTAGGTCTCTAGATGTGGAAAGCTGGTAGAGATTTACGTCTATAAAGTACAGTCAGTGGGCTGAATACAAATGCATATAAACCCTTTTAATTTATTTCTACACGCAACTGTTCAAGGGGTTTAAAAACCTTTGAGAGACACTATAAATTGATTTTTGTAGAGGTGCAAAATCAAAAGGTTGCTTTTTCTATAAGAGGAAGTTAAACACTTACATCAGGGTTGGAGGTGACTGGACCAGATCCTGGACTTTGTGCGTGTCCTTCCGGCTTTTAGATCAAAGAGCAAGAAAAAGACAGGATGTATTTTTGCTATTGTTGTAAGTTTCTGAAAAGAGTGAGGAGGTAGGCGGTTCTGATTCTGACCTGGTTCTGGAAGTTCTCAACAACAATCCCCACCAGGATGTTGAGAATCACGTCCTTTCCCAGAATAATGATCATCACGAAATACACGGCAGCCCATGCCGAGGTGGATGCCATGGCATTGTAAAGGACAAAGTTCCAATCTTCTAGAGTCAAAACCTGCATGAGTATCAAAAAAATAAATAAATAGAACTATACAACAAAGCGTGCAAAAACGACACAATTACATCAGACTCTGACCTCGAACACTGTGACCATGGACCACATGAGGGTGTTAAAGTTCTTCCTTACGTCGATCTTTTCAGTGCTTTTCACACCGTAGGGTTCACTATACTTCTCCTCAATTTTACATCCGAAAAGGCGCATTCCCACCATGCTGCAGAGACACACCAGATGGAAGTGAAAGTTACTCACCTGTCTGTTCCCTGCGAGATTTAGGATTCAGTGTGAACATGTACCTGAAGAGGAAAATCATTAAAAGCAGCAGCCAGCAGAGCATAGACGCCTCCTCAATGGTCCTCTTCAGGACCATCAGCTGTCTCTGCAGGTAGGGGAGAAAGTGCACGAGCCTCCCAAACCGCAGGGCTCGAAATGCACGAATAACCGACAGCCTGCTGTTACTTTCGGCTCCCAGCTCCCACAGACTGAAAGGCACAAACATTTTAGTAACTGTTAACATCGAATATATAAATCTTACACAGAGAAACATTTGGAATTTAAATCCAGTAGGATGTTTAGTTGGGTGTCGTTGGATACTGACAGGTCTAAGTCAAACCTATGGGTCAAACCACTTGCATGAAATCATACCTGATGATAACTATGGCAAAGTCAAATAGGTTGCTCCTGTCCTGGAAGTAGGCCAACCCCGAGGCCATCAGTTTTAGGATCATCTCCACCACAAACAGAGCGGTGAAGATTAAGTTACAAATCCTCAATACGTTTGTCATCATCTTAGGCTGCAGGAAGAGAAGTTACACAGAGTACGGAGACAGAGATGAGACAAGGCCTGACAAGTCACTTTGAAACTGCATTGAAGACATGTCAGAGGCAGAGTTTAACATGATCCCTAACAATAGCATAAAAACAAAAAATCTGACTCAGAATCACAATTCATATTAAAACATCTGCTCTGGACATGCAGACAAAAACACTTCAAAATATTTACAAATGCAAACATTTTACCTGGTCATGGTGCTCCACAGCCATGGTTAGAATGTTGAGGAAGATAGCACTTATGATAATCCTGTTGAAGATGTCTCCTGTTACCAGCTCCTCCAGCTTCCTCTGGAATGGCAGCCAGCACCGGGCCAGCTGGATAACAGAGTCAGGTTGAGAAGCTCTGGTTAATAGCAGATAAAAACTCCTGTTTGTGGCAACTTGTTTGTGCTCTCACCGTCGATGATCTGTCAATGTGGAAACTGTGACTGGGAGTCCATTTGCAACGCAGACTAACGATTAAAAAGAACAATAAAACCAACATGAATTACAGAGGAACCAAGAAGTGTTACTTTCAAGCTGAACTCATTTTACATATTGGGTGCTCCTGAAATTCCTCCTTGACAAAAACCACTTTAATTTGGAGTTTAACTTAAACCATGAAGTATTTGTTTGGTAAATCACAGTTTATGTATTGAAAATGCACACATACATAAATAAAACATTAATACTGTATATATCAGAAAAAATAACATTAAACAAAGACATACAACAAGCAGAAACATATATGTACAATTATGTCAATAATTAAAAAATTGTACATTTATGTATTCTCACATGCAATATTTAGCAACACATTATATCAGTTGTTTAAATAAAATAATTGATGTAATGCAGAACTAAATATTGCATTAGAGATTAAAAGAATAAAAATTCAAATCACCATTAATTTAAATAATAAATAGAAGTTTTAAATATTTAATTAAATATGCCATTGTTCCTGAATTGCAATATACTATGATATGATATAATATAAATTCAATATCTCTTGAATATATGGATCCATTTTTTTTTTACTAATTATTGTTATTACTGACATGATAAGTTCTAATTTTTTATTTTATTTTATTGTTTTATTTTTTTTTTGGGGCGGGGGGATTGTGGTTTTTTATCCTGAATACACATCCTTGATATTTTCATAGATTTAAAGTGAAATTTATGAAACTAGTATCTAACCTGTGGTAGCGTTGTAAAACCCAACTTAATAGCATGTTCCAAAGCTTATTCAAGTTCACAGTACCAGGGAGAATCTCTCCATGTTCATGTTTTGTGGCATCTGAGTAGTGGGTGGCAATAACAATTGCACATGTGTTCATTATGACGAAGGAGCCAAGCTGGATCAAGACATAAACAACAAATCATTAGGTTGTAGCTCGTATGAGACATTTACTGTGCAGTTCAATTCAGTGTACTCTTGTAGGCTCAATCCACAATAATTGTAGTATATTATAAAAGACGAACAGAACCATTATGGTGTGATATAGAAATATACTCTGAAAATAAATCCAATACAATCTAATCATGTGGGCAGATTAAATAATTTTACAGTCCAATTTGATTGTAGCAATCAAATAGAGGCAAATTCAGTTTATAATGTTAACTTAATGCTAAAATATTCAAGCCCAGCTGATTGCACTGAGTCACTGACTTTCCAGAGGTTTTCATATTGAGCAAGCACGTGCTGACAGTGGGAAGGTAATATTCCCTAAGTAGAACCAGGCCAGATTTTTCGCAGCCGTCTCTTCGCACTGTGATACAAATACATTTGAACTTCTCGTGAGAAATTTTAAATGTTGTGGACATTAAGATTAAGGAAAGCTTTCATTAAAGTTTCAGGGAAACTAATGAAACGATGAAAAGAACCAATCTCCTTAAGTGTTAGTTAATCTCCAAGAAAGTGTTAAAGAATCATATACAGGTGTAAGAAATCACAGTTTATGAGCATTGCATTAAAAATGTGTGTTGTCTCTACAACCTTTAGCCTCATCACTGAGGCTTTTTGAGACTTAAAAAACTCCATGGATCGCTAACTGAAACCTAAAGACGGACACTTACAATCGTGAGAAAGATGAAATAGATAAAACTCCACGAAGAGTGTGAGTCCATCACATAGTACATTATGTCAGTCCAGCCTTGCAGTGTGACAACCTGATAACAACAGATAAAGGGTCAACATTTTGTGAAAAAAATGTCTGAAATGTGAATTAATTTTCTGATAGCTTGGAGTGAGACCAAATGCTCATTGGTCAGAGTAATTAAAAAAAAATGAATGAACAAATATAAGCCAGAATAGCATCTTCTTTCTCCAGTTACATGACAAGAGAGATCAGGTAATTGTAAAGATTAAATTCAGATTATCCTCTGGTAATGTTTACAGTAATTATAATGCATAACCTTGTATGTCTGCAGATAAATGCAAATCTTGCACTTTTGTGTTTTTGAAGCGGTCCACTATGAGCTAAATATTAAAAAGTAAAAAGTTAAAATTGCCACTGTTCTTTTTTCTAATTTGGGGTGCGATATACCCACAACACTGCTCAAAGTATTCATTCACCCACCCAAATAATTAAATTCAGGAGTTCCAAGCACTTCCATGGCCACAGGTATATAAAAACCAGCACCTAGGTATTGAGACTGCTTCTTCTATGGGCAAAGTGAGAGAATGAGAAATAGAGGGAAAGCTTGGGTCTCACTCCAGAAGTGAGAGTTGGTAGCTCTGCTGGAACACACCTGGAAAATAGCAATCCAGGCGTAGCCGATGTTGTCAAAATTGATAGAGCCCATGTTCGGGTTTTTTCCACTAGAACGACACACGTTGTAATATGCGTTCCAGTTAATACAGCCGCTAACATTGGAGTTGAGACCAAGTGGATCCAGATGGGGAGGGGTCAACAAACAGATGTTTCCATCTTTTTGGAGAGGAGGTATGTCCCTACACTGCCGCATGCCATGCTCGCTGAGGGAACAGATGAAGGGAACTTTCTCTCCAGGGACGAACAGGTAGTGTGGAATTACGGTGTGGTTGTACAGTCTGGGTTGATAAAAGCAGATAAAAGATTAACCGTTGCAATGTATCTGAAAAAAGATTCCTAGCCAAAAAAACCTCAGCTGCTGCATCATAAAGTAGAAGGCAATCTCTCATGGAGCTTTTAGAAAATTTGCAAATCAAACCAAATAGAAAACTTTTCATGCTTCTGAAGTATGACCCTTTTGCCCCAGTTAAAAATGACTGGTGTGAAATTGACAGATAAACCAACAAGATATTAGGATCTATTTAAGTCACTGTGATGGTTTAATTTAGATCAGCTATGGAATAATGTGTTACCACTATTTTTATGGTTTCAATACACGATTTAAACATATAAAATATACATTTTTGCCTTTCATTTAATGGTATTTTCCCTATTTTATTCACATTATGACATATTGTGCTCATCATCATCACTCTTTGATTTTTAACGTTCATTTTCATTGGATTTTGGCCCTGTGCACAGTTCTTCTTTTAGCTCTTTGATTTCTGTGAGAAACATGAGGGACGAATCTAAAAGTTTTAAACTAGTGAATAATCTCACTGACTGAATATTTTACCTCAAGAGTTAATAAAGCTCAGAAAAAGGAGGAAACCTTTGACGGTTACTTACGCAAGCATATCATCAGGCATAAAGCAGCGGTTAAGCAGGTCCCCCGCCCACAGCTGGACTCCTACCATGGAAAAGATGTATAGGACGAACGCATAGAGGATGAGGACGTTTCCCAGCATGGGCAGGATCCCTAGGAGAATGGTTACCAACTTGCGCAGCTCTGCAGACATAAACACAACTAGATAAGCTTCAGGATTTTTTGTCTCACTTGATAGGCAGCAGTGTTGGTCAAGTTACGTAGAAATAGTAATTCGTAACTAATTGCTGATTACTTCCCCAAGAAAGTAACAAAGTTTTCAAAAGTAATTCGTTACTTTACTAATTACTTAGCTGCTTTTCAAAAAACTATGCATAACCAGAATATGCCATGAACAATATAACTTTCAGCCTAATTCTATTCTTTTTGCATATTCCATCATATAAAATGAAACTGTCTCTTTTTAAAACTTGTTTTTTGTGTTCTTTTAACTTCATGCACACTGCATCACTAAAAAGTGTAATGAAATGTAATTGTCTCTGATTTGAAGAATTTCTTTAAATATTTAAACCTATTCTCTGCACATTCCAATATATATTTTAAGATAATCAAGTCTCCTGTTAAACTGTATTCCTTCCAGTTCCACCTTATAAAATCTAATCAAGTGAGAATGCATTTTTTCCTTCATCTGCTCTTTGTGTCTTCAGATGTCTTATGCTCTTTCTGTCTCCTGCTCTTTCTGTCTTCAGATGTCTTCTGCTCATTACACCTTCTGGTCTTTTTGTCTTCAGCTTTTTCTGCCTTGAGATTTCTTATCATCCTGTCTTCTGCTTTTTCTGTCTTCAGAAGTCTTTAGGTTTTTCTGTTTTCTGCCCTTTTTATCTTCAGGTTTCTTCTGCTCTTTCTGTCTTCAGATGTCTTCTGCTCATTACACCTTCTGGTCTTTTTGTCTTCAGCTTTTTCTGCCTTGAGATTTCTTATCATCCTGTCTTCTGCTTTTTCTGTCTTCAGAAGTCTTTAGGTTTTTCTGTTTTCTGCCCTTTTTATCTTCAGGTTTCTTCTGCTCTTTCTGTCTTCAGATGTCTTCTGCTCATTACACCTTCTGGTCTTTTTGTCTTCAGCTTTTTCTGCCTTGAGATTTCTTATCGTCCTGTCTTCTGCTTTTTCTGTCTTCAGAAGTCTTTAGGTTTTTCTGTTTTCTGCCCTTTTTATCTTCAGGTTTCTTCTGCTCTTTCTGTCTTCAGATGTCTTCTGCTCATTACACCTTCTGGTCTTTTTGTCTTCAGCTTTTTCTGCCTTGAGATTTCTTATCGTCCTGTCTTCTGCTTTTTCTGTCTTCAGAAGTCTTTAGGTTTTTCTGTTTTCTGCCCTTTTTATCTTCAGGTTTCTTCTGCTCTTTCTGTCTTCAGATGTCTTCTGCTCATTACACCTTCTGGTCTTTTTGTCTTCAGCTTTTTTTGCCTTGAGATTTCTTATCATCCTGTCTTCTGCTTTTTCTGTCTTCAGAAGTCTTTAGGTTTTTCTGTTTTCTGCCCTTTTTATCTTCAGGTTTCTTCTGCTCTTTCTGTCTTCAGATGTCTTCTGCTCATTACACCTTCTGGTCTTTTTGTCTTCAGCTTTTTTTGCCTTGAGATTTCTTATCGTCCTGTCTTCTGCTTTTTCTGTCTTCAGAAGTCTTTAGGTTTTTCTGTTTTCTGCCCTTTTTATCTTCAGGTTTCTTCTGCTCTTTCTGTCTTCAGATGTCTTCTTTTCTTTCTGTCTTGAGGTTTGTTCAGCTCTGTCTCTCTGTTCAGCTTTTTAAGCTCTCTCCAGGATCTTCTGCAGCGTTCTTTCTGCAGATTTGCATTATCATGGCTGTTTCGCAAGGAACAGCAATTTTTCTAGTTATTATTCCATATTCTGTATGTTTTTGTGCATTTAACTACTTCTGCATACTTCAACCAGTTTCAACAATTCATATACCAAAACGTTCAGCTTCTTCTGGAGAATTCTGCTTTGTCTTTTGGTAATTTCAGCTATTAGACTTTTTGAAATATTTGAGCTTTTCTGCGAATTTCAGCCTCATTGAAATGCATTGAAATTCTTCAGAATTCCATAAAACTCAACAAAAACTTTGTGCTCTTTGATAGCTTACCACTTCTGCTTACTTCAACTTAGAAACTCCATTCAAACTTTAAACAAGTCACAAGATGTTGAGCTATCTTCAAATGATTCAGCTTTTTGATATCTCTTACGATTCTTCTGAAATTGCAATTTAAGTTTTATGTAGATTTTTGGCCCTTTTCAGTTTTACAGTGTAATCCAGTGGTGGAATTCTTTAAGTGACATCAGTTGCTGGAGCGTACACTCTAATAAAAATTTTAAAGCTTTTTCACAAACAAAATGTTGCTGTTCATACATATTTCACTCTACAGAAATAATTTATGCATCAAAACATAGTCATGGGTCTCTGCTTTAGGGAAATATTAGTGTCATTGCTGTATGGTTTTCTTTCAAATACTTCTGGAGCGCAGGCATATTGCACCTCTTCCTATTTCTTCTCTGTGTTTCTCTCTTCTGCTCTGTTTAGATCTGTCTGTGTTCAGCTTTATGCTGCTCTTTCTGTCTTCAGGTTTTATCTGTTTCTTCTGTGTTCACCTTTTTTCTGCTCTTTCTGTCTTTATATGTCTTCTGCTATTTCTGTCTTCTGCTGTCTTCTGGTCTTTGTTTTCAGTTGTTTTACTGTCTTTCTGTCTTCAACTGCCTTCTGGTCTTTCTGTCTTGAGGTTTGTTCAGCTCTGTCTCTCTGTTCAGCTTTTTTAAGCGCTCTCCAGCATCTTCTGCAATGTTCATCCTGCAGATTTGCATTCTCACTGCTATTTTGCAAGGAACAGCCATTTCTCTAGTTATTTTTGTGTTTGCACTCCTTCATTCTAAGAGATTTAAAATACAGTGAAAAGATAAAATAATTTAAATCAGTCTCTCCTGATTGTAGGCTAGTCCAAGTAAGTAAAATTTACATCTTTTAACAGTTGGTGAATTGCAGAGAGGAGTAATATTGAGTTTTTAAAACATCTATTTTCACCTTTAGCAGGAGGTGTTGAAGGTTTACCCAGTGGAATCAGATGTGGTAGCTGCAGCGGTCAAGTCAGTGAGGGAGGCGGGGATCCAGGGGTTTCTGCGGCTTGCTTGGTGCTTGCTCAGATTTGAAGTGGAGTTTTTCACTGGAGATAAGTTTTCTTCCCACATAGAGCGTACAGCAGACGTTAATGTTTTAGTCACTGAGTCAAACTAATATCGGTACTTCCAAGCACTGCCGGCTTGCATGATCCTGCTGCACTCTCCCACACTCGATGTTGTCTGTTGCTGATCTACACACCTGTTACCATAGACATCGCACGCTCATATGTGATTGTCATGAGACGTTCACATACAAAGTCACGGTTTCGTAATGCAGTAACACAGTCTGCTTGTTTGGAAGTAACAGTAATCTAATAACTTTTTTTGTAAATGTAATCCATTACTTATTACTTGAAAAAAAGTAATCAGATTACAGTAACACTTTACTTCTACCACATTACTGCCCTTCACTGATAGGCAGACATTTATGGCTCTATGCTCAGCTTTAAGATCAGAATTCACCACTGAATGTAATTTTTTTTCAATAGAACTGGCATTGTATTCATTCCTCGGATTTAATCTCACTTGATCTATTTATTGATTGCCATCTAATAATGAAAATAACTGGTGGACATATTGTATGTTGAAATTCCAAGTTATTCCAGATGAATATAGTTCTGCAGTGGTGAGACATTCAACATGAAATCTGATGGATGGATGGATGGATGGATAGATGGATGCAGAAATCTGGAAACTAAGTAAAATATTTTCCCGAAATATAAATTTTTTTATATTTTAAAATATTTTACTTAGTTTAGGTTAAGGTTTCTCTGGATTTTTTTCCAGACTGCCAGACCACAATTGCTTTACATCCAGGCAGTATTGTGTACAGATTGTGGTAAATGTCCAAATGACCATCAAGATTACCGTCCACTCTGCTGAACAGTCGCATCGGGGAGATTACATAGCAAATTTCTACGCGGAACCCAAAAGCTTCAAGAAGGAAATTGAGGAGCCTGAGAAGAAAGTGACAAACAAAAAAATTACATATTATGTAAGGTTTTGGTGTCCCATCAACAACACTTTATTTATTTATTTATTTATTTATTTATTTATTTATTTTTTCATCTGCTTTGTTTCAGACATGTTTGAGACTGCAACATAAAGTTGGCCTGAAGATTAGAGGGTTACTTACTCTGCAAAGAGAATAAAGATGTCGAATTTGTGCCAGTTGTATTTCAGGTACTCCTTGACGCCGAGGGCCACCATTTTGGTCAGCATCTCCACCAAGAAGTAGGCAAACAGAATGCGTGCCATAATCTGGTGGGAAATGAATGAAACTCATGCTTTACTGGCAGACAGAGACTACAGTTCATGGTTACAAGTGGCCAAATGAGTTCAGATCTAAATCTCACCCCTTGCACCAAATTGTCCTTTTTGCAAGACTCAAAAAATCCTTGAGCACCACAGCCAATCAGTATAATGATGATAGAGAAACTGCTTAACCAAGTGTGAGAAGTTAAGGACAAAACACACCGAAATAATATAATTGCAATGGATGCTGAGACTTATAACTTTTGCAACCCAATTAGTCTAAAAAGTGTAGAGTAGTGTTAGACAGGTTAAATGTAAGAAAGCTTTTTGGTTGATACAAATGTCACCTGAAGTAATTATCAAAGGATATGGGTGAAAGACCAAGTTAATGCAGAACTGTCGGAAAGGTGCGCAAATCACAGGGACCTTGGTCTGGATGGGCTGCCCCTCTCCTGCTCCTGCTGTGTTGACCGTTGCATTAGACTGGGCCATCTGTGGGCCACTGGTCCCAGACATGATGAAATACAGCAGCTGAGCGTGTCCCTGTGTTGCAATAGAAACGGAGATACTGGTACTGACTCCCCAGTTCGTCAAGTAGGTTTAATCTGGAAGAATGTATATATCATCAATCAGACAGACAGACAGACAGAAAGACACAGAAAGACAGACAGATAAGCAGAAAGATAGCTGAAAATTTGAACAAAATCAACTAATTCAAAGTTCCTGCAAGTATTTAAAAACAAACAAACAATAGAAATCTGTTTTTTCATGATAATATTGATGTCTGCACAATTTGGGATATTTTAAAGATTTTGTTATTTTTGTTCTTATTTTAACACTGAAAATCAACAAAAATTGTCTCCAATACCAGTTTCTTAGAACCATCTCCAGGATCCAATCCAATCCAATCTAAACCACACACTATTACTAATTTCTGCCTCACCTGAAGCAGCTTTATTATAAGACATTTGAAATAGCAGTAATTTATAATATGATAGAATATGCATAAATTACCAGCCTGGTTTTACCATGACAGTTTATGAATTAGCATGAAGTGGTTAACAGATACATTTTCAAATTTAATCCCTGTTATATTTACACTTACCAGACAAGAAGAGAAGATTCTATGGTCACACAGTCACTGAAAGTTTGAACACAATTAACTATTTCAAAGTTCTTGCAAGTGTTTAAAAACAAACAAACAATAGAAATCAAGCAAGTTATGTCTGTTGTTGTCATGGTAATCTCCATTTATATAAAAAAGTTGATATTTTAAACATTTTGTTATTTTTTTAAGTATTACTTTTGAAAGAAAATAAACAAGCACTGCCTCCAATATTTTGTTTTTAGAACCATCTATCAGCAAATAATTATAATCTAAAATACAAAATGTTTTTACTTAGTGAAACAAACAGGACATCTTGTGAAAGGTTGGGTTTTTTAACACATTTGGATCAATTTTAACAGTCCTGAAATTCAAGAAATATCAACAAAATATTACAACTGAAGAAAAAACATATTTAAAATTTTCTGTAAAATGAGATACAAACTGTTATTCAGACTTTAATTGCTAAATTTATACAAATAAAACTTGTATTCTGTCCCAACAATAGACCTTAATAGTCAACATACAGAGCTGTGGGTTATCAGAAGGTCCAGTGGTAAAAAGATAACCACTATTTATGTATTGTATAGGTAATTTTTTTTTAATGTTATTGGTATCGCACCTTTCACAGACAAAATCACAAAGTGCCCCACAAAACACGTGGGAAAAGCACATGAAAAATATCACATCAATAAAACATCATAAACATGATACTTTCATCCAGAAGGTGACGGTAGTGTGCTTTTAGTCCATGTATAATAAAGGCTAGTACAATGGCTAACAGGAGTTGGTCAAGTTTTATTTCATGCTTGGTCTAAAACATGGAGAAATTCTAATTCTGCTCCGCATTGTGGTTGAAATCATTTCGTATGCGCACTCTGAGAAGGATCCTAAACAGAATGGGACTGCACAGAAGGAAAAATCAGTCCGACCCTTTAGATGTGGCGGCCTTCCTTACTGACCAGCTGGAGAGTTATGGGAGGCACCTGTTTCACCACCTTAGATGTGTTCAACAAGGATCCATCCTTCCTTCCATCCATCCATCCATCCATCCATCCATCCATCCATCATGTAGCATACAGGTTTGAGAGGGAGCATAGTGCCTGTCTCCCAAAAAGTTATCCATATTTTTACTAGCCATTCATTTCTCATGACATGCATCCCAAATTAAACTGGTATGCCAGCTTCTTCCTACATTTGAGTCTCATCAATGCAGCCTAAAGTATGCTACCACCACCATTTGGAAGAAATTATGACGTTTATATAATTATCATGTTTGCACAGTAATTATCACGTTTATAAAATATAATGATCACGTTTGTACAATGTATTTATGATGTTTATACAATATATTTACCATGTTTATACGATATAGCAATCATGTTTATACAACGTACTTCTCACATTTATACAATTTAAGTATTATGTTTGTATAATATATTATCATGTTTGTACATTACATTATCACGTTTGTACAATCACGTTTGTATCACGTTATATGTGATAGTGTTCGAAAATGTATTTTTCATCATGACACCAATACCCTTCTGTAGTGGATCATATAGGCAACCAATAGAGTGTATAAAATTCAAAATATAACACAAGCACATAGATTCCTTTTTTTTGGAGCATTTTGCATTCCTTAAATATCTTATCACTAATTTCTGCTTCATCAAAAGTAGGAGCAGGCCTAATTCATAATATGACAGAATAGGCATACATTTACAATTTGTTTCTAACATGACCGCTTATAAATTAACAATTATTGGTTAAGAGATACATTTTCAAATTAAATCCCTGTTTTAATTATCTTTACACTTACCAGACAAGAAGAGAAGATTCTCTGGTCGAACAATCACTGTTAGTTTGAACACAATCAACAATTTAAGCTCCTGCAAGTATTTAAAAACAAACAAAACACATAAATAAAGCAAGTTAAGTTTGTTGTTGTCATGGTGAAAAAAAAACCCAGAACACTATATGAAAGCCTAGGTTTTCAAACATATTTGGATCAATTTTAACAACCCTGCAAATTTCAAGAAATTAAAACAAAATATTACAACTAAAGGAAAACACCTTATTATATTTTCAATAAAATTTGATAAAAAACAAAATGTTATTCAGATTGTAAGACATTACATTCATTTTGTAAGACCTTTTTAATAGGATGAATTGATATGACAGAACATGCATAAATAATCTCTTTGTTTTTAACATGAGAGCTTATAGAACAATAGAATAAAAATATCCTTTATTGTAACACGATGGGGAAATTTCTGTGCAATAGCAGCAAATTGGGAGTGGCAGACAATAACAGAAAAACAAGCCTCACACAAAGAATATAAAAATATGTATGAAAAACAGAATAAAAAATAAAGAAAAGAAAAAAATACTGTACAGTAACTAAAAATTTCAACATTAAATTCAAATTCAAAAATACTCAAAGGGAAATTAAACAAAATTTGCAATGTTAATCAGCTGCTCCCTGTTGTAAACCACACTGTTGCTATGGTTACGAATCATAACAAAAAGCAAAATATTGAAAAGTATTGGGGGAAAAAAAATCAATCCAGCACAGCATAACATCCAAGACAAGAAGGAACGTTTGTCCAAAAAAAAAAAAAAAAAAAAAACAATTTTCCAAGAAAAGCAGAAATGAAATTTTGAAAAAAAAAAGAAAAAAAAAATCTCAATTAAAGTTACACAGTTATTCCAACGTGCTACAATGTGCCACCCTGAGCAGTGCAATTCTAGAATTCAATATGAATACTAGAATTCAGTATGAATACTGTGTAATACTGGAATAATTATTAAAAAATAATACTCCAGCCCAGAGGAATGTGCAGCTGAGTTGGTTAATTAAGAATGTACAAGATGTGCATGTCTCTGAGCATTAAAAATACAAACTATTTACAGTTAGTGACAATAGAAAAAGGTTGTTCAGATACCAGCATGGATGTAGACATGAATTTTGTTTGCAGCAGTGATGGTTATAGAGTCTAACAGCTGCTGGGAGGAAGGACCTCCTATAACACTCCTTTGTGCAAAACCAGCCTCAACAAGTTAACAGATCCATCTTCAAATTAAATTCCTGTTTCAATTATCTTTACACTTACCAGACAAGAAGAGAGGATTCTCTGGTCGAACAATCACTGTTAGTTTGAACACAATCAACAATTTCAAAGTTTCTGCAAGTATTTAAAAACAAACAATGAAAATCAAGCAAGTTAAGTCTGTTGTTGTCATGGCAATATCCAATTCTGGACAATATGTGATGTTTTAAACATTTTATTTTTTAAAATTATTTTAACAAACAAAATAAACATACATTGTCTCCAATATTTTGTTTTTAGAGTCATCTCCAGCATACAAATCCAGTCTAACTACACAAGACTTTTGATTTGTGGAAAAAAACAGGACATCCTTTGAAGGTCTGTGTATTTTTTTTATTTTAACAGTCCTGCAAAATTCAACAAATAAGCAAAATTTTACAACTGAAGAATTTTTTTTTTTTTTAAATTTTCTGTAAAATGGGATACAAACAGTTTCAGACTTTTATTTGCTAAAATTACACAAATAAAACACACCCACTTGTATTCTGGCCCAGAAATAGATCCTAATAGTCAACATACAGAGCTGTGGGTTATTAGTGTTAAAAAAATAACTACTATTTATGAAAAAAGTAAACAACTCAAATTGAGTAAATTTTCAGATTGCCATGTCTACTTACAGAATCATATTTTTCATTTCAATGTCCCTAGATGAAATTTACTGAAGCACGTTGCATTCGCCAAGAAAAAAAAAAAAAAAAAAAAAAAAAAACCAGGCAACTTTTGTCATTATCACAAGATCCAGGTTAGAAAGCTGTACTATGATTAATTACAAATGTGTCCTCTGTTCTGGTGTTCAGGTATTTTATTGTTAGACTCATGTGTCTAAAGAACATTACTCCAGAGGACCTGGTCTTTGTCTGCCAAACTTTAGTCTGACCTTCATGTTTTTCTTTGAGACTAAAGAGGTGTTCCTCTTGCACAACTCCCATGAAAGTAAAACGTGTGCTGTCTAAGTATACAGCCATGAACTTTTAGGGTTTTTGCTGACTTCTTTTTGCCTCTTGTGATCTGCTTCTAACATGGGCTTGCTAAGACTGCCAGGCCTCATACACCTTTTTTTTGATCTGACCATGGTGTCAACTTCCTTCAGCAACCAGAAACACAACAAAATAAAGCAAAAGCTTTGAAAATGCTGATGAGTAATAGAGTTCTAATTACCTCCAACTTAATGTGATGTTAGCCTTTTTAAGTTGGGATAAATGAGCTGATGTTCTAAATTATTCCTTCCCAGAAATTCAACCTGGAGAGACTCACAAAGACAGAGCAGCAGTTAGTTTTATTGACATGAATGAATAAAAGTTTTTTGGCACTGGGACCCTTTTGGAGACTTGGAGACTTTCACGATGATTGGCAATGACGAGGCATGGTCCGAAGGAGATGGGCTGCAGCTGAGGTGCATCACTCGGTGATTACTGGGAAGAGTCTTCCAGTTTGAATTTATGCCGAGGCTTCATTTGTCCCTTTATTATATTTTAAAAGCTCTCTTTTTCAATTTTTCTTGTTTGTGTTGTTTTGAGTTTCTCTCTGTTCTAAACTAGATTTTAATGTCTCTTTATTCAGATACGTTAGAAAAAAAACTCGTTATGCTTTAAATCCTGGAGCAGGCAGCGTGTTAAAGCAGGTCTGCCATGTGAGGACGCTGCCTTTCTTTAAGGCAGTTGTCCTGACTTCAGTCATTAGCTTCATGTGCTTCATTTCTGCTCCCTTTCTGAAGCTCCTAATGCCTCAAATCCCCTTTAAAAGAATCTAATTATTCAACAATATTCCTTCCAGTTTTGACCTGTCTATACATTGCTCTCTTCAGGCTCTCAATTTAAGGTTGTCCTAATTTAAACAAAAAGAAGGCTAAATGTTACTTTCCTATATTTTCACACATAGGATAAAGATGTAATACATGTTTAAAGATTCTTTATTTAAAGTAGAGTGATCAACTTTACATCTGACAAGTATTTTCTAGCTGTGGTTACTCTGCTCAACACAAGAAGGTGTCAACTCCCTATTTGTGCTTTTGCATTTGCCTTGTCCATAAGGACAGATTCCGGGAGGATTTAAGCCAGGCTTTTTTCACTCTTAAATTGGTATTAAAATCTATTTTCCAGTAATTAAAATTTAGTGTGTTATCAAAACAGGTCATTAAAAGGGCATTATTTAAAAATATACCAACATTAGTTTTTAAAAAAAAGTTAAATTATAAAGCTTTGATCAAAACAAATTAACTCTATACAATGTATATGAAAAATATCTCTAAATAAATAAGTATATATGAATGTTTCAAAAATATGTAAATACATTTAATCAGTAATTTCATATGAGAGTGTACAGTTCTTCAATAGATTTCACATCTCTGTACAGCTGAGTAAAAACTGACATAAAAAGTATAAACAGTATAATATTCATAGATAAACAAAGGTAACAAGATCCTTTAACCGTGTTTTAACATTTGAACAATTGCTGAACCAATACAAAGAAAATATGATAATGTCTGGAGTTTATCCGCTCTCATCTGAGTTTTCTGAGTCGACTTCCATTGACAGATCATCTTCTTCAAGTGGAGAGTCTTGCATCAGTGATTGTTCGTCCTTTTCCAGAAAGAAACATGAATTAGGTGAGTGTTTCCATATTTAAATTTCAAAGTTACAAGTTAAACATTTTTTTCTAATTAAAATAAAGTGGAAATGATTGGGAGCAACAATATTTCAGTTGTAAAGTCTGAAAGAGCCATGTAAAACTATAGAGTGCAGTCAGTGGATGCTGAGGTGCATATTGTCCAGAGGTCAAGAACTTTGTGCACAGTCATCAGCTACAACACCTTAAAATTCACATGGACCTTAAATTAGCTGAAGAACAATGCATAGAGAGTTTCATAAAATGGATTTCAGTGGTTGAGCAGCTGCATCCAAACATTACAAAGTGCAATGCAAAATGCTGGCTGCGCTGGTGTGAAACACTGAACTCTCGAGCACTGGAGACATGTTCTCTCAAGTGATGAATTGTCCCTCTCTGTCTAGAAATCCAACAGAGTCTGGGTTTGGCAGTTTCCAGTAGAAGGCCACCTTCCTAACTCCATTGTGATAAGTGAAATTATGGTGTGGGACTGTTTGTAGGAGTCAGACTCAGTCACTCAATTCTAGCAAAAAGCAACTCTTAATGCTTTAGAATAACAAGACATTCTGGACAATTTCATGCTCTTGAATCTGTAGGAACAGTTTGGTTTCCCCTTTCCTGTTCTGACATGGATATGCACCAGTTCATAAAGCCAGGTCCATAAAGACATGGATGAGAGAGGTTGCTGTGGGAGAACTTGACTGGCCTGTGCAGAGTCCTGACCTCAATCAATGGAATATCTTTAGGATAAATTAGAGTTAAGATGACAAGCCTATACTTCTTTTCCAACACCAGTGTTTGACCTTACAAATGTACTTGTGGAAGAATGGTTAAAAGTTCCATAAACACACTACTAAACTATTTGGAAAGCATCTCCAGAAAAGTTAAAGCAGCAGAGAGTGCACCCACATCTTATTAAACCTCAATAATCCAAAGTAAGGGTATCAAAAGTTATGCATGAGAGGTTTAAGCACAAATGGGTCTACTAAATGGACGATGAGCCTAAACACACAGACAGATTGGTTACAAAGTTGTTTAAAGGCAATAAATCTGTTGGAGCAGCCATCACAAAGCTCTGATCTGACAATCTCTGCACAAAGATGAAAAGGTGTGTATGAGGAAGGCAGCCGACAAACCTGACTCAGTTACACCAATTCTGATACGAGGAGTAGGCCAAAGTTACAGCAAGCTACTGTGAGAACCTGGTGAACATAAAACCAAACTCCCAAATTAAAAAAAAAAATCTAAGGGAAATGTTATTAAATACTAAGGAAACTTATGTAAACCTCCAACATTAAAGGCATTCAAACAAAAATGTAAATTCATAAATTTCACCTTTACAGCGGTGTTGTCCTCCAACGCTTGCATAATTACAGCCACCACCAAGTTTACGAGAATAAACTGGACTGTGATGACGAAGCTGGTGAAGAAGATGGGAGAAGCCCAGGACAAGTAACCGGAACAACCACGATCACCAGGGTCGCACTCCCACATTGTGTCCTGCAAAGCAGACAGAGATTTATTTTATTTACTGGGGTCATAAATGTCAACATCTGATTAAGGTAGAATGATTACACAAATTAAATATTATAACGAATGTTATAATTGAAATAAAATTTCATATGAATACATAAATTAATTATATCACAAATAATTATATCCTTAAATGCATACATCCACAATTAAAATTTAAATTTCTTACACTATGTTAAAGATATCTTATTGATTTCAGTATTCATTCTATTCACTTCATAGTGCACCAATGAAATCATCAAAATTGTTATAGTAACTTATAAAAAATACCCTAACATCTAATTGCATAGCCAAAAAGGTAAGTCAAGTTCAGACCAATCACCTTATAGCAGTGTCGGCCCCAACTGATGACTCATGATAGATAAAGCACAGGACCATGAAATGATTAATAAAATAATAAATAAACTATTTATTCAAAAAAAGATCTAAAAATATATTGATTAAAATTTCTATTTAATTTTTATAATATAATATAATATAATATAATCTATTTGTTGGATTATAGCACTTTGGCCTTTAAATGATAGAGTGTCTCCCACAACTACTGCTATAATTGAAAGATAATTGGTCTGAAGCTGACAGTCTATAACATTATAACGTTAAATTATATTACAAGGTGTTTGATGAGTCCCAGTCACAATTTAGTTTAATTTGATGGCAGGAGCATCAAATGATTAAATAAATAATTACATAATTATACAAGAGTTCATATAGTGAGTTTTAGTATTACATTTTAATAGTTCATTGAAATATATAAATACAACATATTGTTCATAAACCATGTTCACAAGTTGTTTTTTTTAATGTGTCTATGTACAACACTTAGGTGCAGGTTTAACCTATTTTTAAAAGTGCTATATAAATAAACATGAAATTGACTTTGACATGTTATTAATCATCAAGTCAGAGTGTATTCATACTTTCAGGATGTCGCTCCACTTATCTCCTGTGCTGACTTTGTACAGAGTCAGTAAGGCTGTCAAGAAGTCTTTGAAGTTGCTGAGGCGGTGCAGGCCGAGGCATGAGAATTCTTGAGAGCATTCTGATCAACACAGACAAACAAAATTCTTGAAAAAAAAAAGTTGCCAATCTATTGTGTGAGCATTTTCACATGATGATCTGTTTAAAGAGTTTCAGTCAGGTTTCAGAGATTATCAAAGGGTCAACAGCCTCCATGCCTGTGGAACCAGCTCCCACTTTTATTCCATGAGGCAGGCACCCCATCGACATTTAACATTATAGGCATAAAACTTTCCTTTTTGATAAACTTTAAAATTAGAGTGGCTTAGATTGTCCTGAACGATCCCTGTAGTTTTGTTGGATCTGTTTGTCTTGTAAAGTGCCAAGAGGTGACATTTATTGTGAACAGGTGCAATATCAATGAACTGAACTGATGTTAACATGTTTTTCACAGAACCAACCTCCTGGGAAGCCCATGTGTTTGTGTTTAGGGTGTTAGCAGGGGGACTAACCAAGGGTGCCAAAGAGCTCCACTCCGAGTGCAGCATAGATGAAGAAGAAAAACAGGAACAGGAGACCAATGTTTCCAACCTGAAATCAAAGAGCAGGTTAAATGTACTGGTCAGGAAATTCCCACAGTGCAGAAGCAGGAGACTTGAAACACATTGTCCTGTGTCTTTAATAGGAAATACAGTATTTCAGTGAAATTTCTTCATCATTTGATCTAAGTAGTGAGGACCTAACAAGATTTACAGGTCTTCACACACACACACACACACACAAATATTATATGACGTTGATATCATGACATATAGACCCAACCAAATCTATTTCCACTTTACTCAGAATTATACTACCTTTCTAAGACTGCTCAGGCTAAAGAGCAGACTGGACAATGTCTGTAGCTTTTTCTACCACTGGTTTGAATTTGTCTTGCTGTGCATGGAAACCAGTAAAATGAAAGGATTAAATCAACACTGCAACAATTACATGAGTTTTGACCATATAGCCTGTTTTCACTTTGACATTTTGGACAAAGTTGTGGACATTTTTAAAGACTATAACCAAATCAGAGAATACTATATTGTGGCATTTTAATGTAATTATAATTATATCAGGCATGACATGTATGGATAACCTAAAGGTTTACAAAGAAAGAGCTCTACTCTAAATTTGCTCATAGAGTACGTCAAAAGTGATCATTTTCAAAATAGAAAAATTGTTTTACATTTAAAGATTTAATTTCCTCTTTAAAATAATAAACAAATGTTGGAGCTGCATGGCTTATTGGTAATCCTTTCTGCATGTCTTCTCCCTGTTCTCTCTTTGCACATTTATTTTCTGATTCCTGTGAATACAGACCACTAATGTCACTTTAAGTATAAAGGTATAAAGCACAATATCAGCCAAACAAGCAACAATAAGTCAAAAAAAAAAAATAAAAAAATAAAAAAAAAATCATAACATAAAATACAAAGTAGATTTGTCAGGCTCTACTTTCCTTCAGTGAGTAGAACTGAGTCTTTAGCCTTAAAGTTCTCCAGATGTTGAGCGGATCTGATATGGAGAGGTAAAGTATTCCAAATATTCTATTGCCACAAATCCAGTTGTTTTTTGTTTTTTTTTAAGTTTCTCTGACTGAAATTTTGTTTTGGATCAAATTATTAAGGTTAAAATTACTTCGGGTTTAATTCTCAGAAACAAACACAATCAAATAACAGTATTTCTTTTGGCATATATCAAGTTAAAAGCATTTGTGTTGTATTTGTTTTTTTCAAGTCCAACTTTGCAAAAGCTACCACAGTGTGTGTTTCACCTGTGTCATAGTGCTGATGATGGTTTTGAGCAGAACTTTGATTTTTGTGGTCTTGAGAACTAAACAGAAACACAGGAGCTGTCAGGAGAAGCAGTTTGTACATAAACACAACAGAAAGAGATTTCACTTCAGAGTGTGGGTTTGTGTTCGTACCTTGTGCAAGTCTGAAAACTCTCACCACACGGAAGATGCTGGGATTAATGCGGATCTTGAAAGAGAATTCCCGCTGACCCAAAGCAATGCTAATGACAGAAACCAGGACGACAAAAATATCCAGCACGTTCCATCTAAACACATAATAAAATGCATGAGGCACTTACAGGACTTGTGGAAACCAGAGTGAAAGGGAGGAACAGCCAGAGAAAGTCTCTTACCCAACTTTCAGGAACCTCACAAAGCCAAATGCGATGAACTTCAGGACAATTTCAAAGATCAGTAAGATGGTTAAGATGTAGAAGGCCCACTCTAAAATCACTGTTACATACTGAACACAAGCACAACTTACTCAATCTCTTACCAGGAGCTGAAACAAGCTAATCTTTCAGTCCGTTTAAACCTGTGTGCTACCTGAGGCTGTTGATAGTGTTCTGCACCCATCATCAACACATTGATGACAATGAAAGTAGTAATGAAGTACTCCAGAGCAGGACTGGTACAGATGCTGTACACTTTCAGACGTATAGTGGAATACTGACTGAAATACATTGGCTGTCTGAGTTCTGAAACACACCATTTAGCAGATACATGCACAGAGATATTTAAAGTACCTTACAGAAGTATTCACAACCCTTGACCTTCTTCACATTTTGTCATGGTACAACTGCAAACTTCAGTGTATTTCTATTTTTTTGTATGTCAACATAAAGAAGACATACAAGACATGCTTACGTCCTTCCTACCTTCCTTTTTACCATGTCATTCCTTCTTTTTTCGTCTTCTTTCCTTACTTGTCCATCATTACTCTTATGTCCTTTCTTCCTTCCTCTCTTCCATGTGTATTTTCTTCGTCCTTCCTTTAATTCTTTGTGCCCTATCTCCATTCCTTCAATTTTCGTCCTATCCGTCCTTCTTCCATTCCTTATTTATCTATATCTATGTATCCTTTCTTTAGTTCCGTTGCCCATACTTCATTGTATCTTTTTTCATTTCTCTTTTCATTTCAATTTTCCTTCCACAATTTTCCAATGTGGAAGGAAAATTGTGTATGGTTTTCACTTATACCTTACAGTTAAGAATCTGTAATGTATTAACTGCATTTGTCTTCAGCATTTCTTCCTGACTCAATACTTTTTAGAATTCCTTAACACTGCTGCTTTCAGTGAATTATCCTATTTGTGTTTTTTGGTTTTTTTTTTTTTTTTTTTTTTACAAAATAGCTCAAGCTTAGCCAGATTGGATGAAGAACATTGCCTTTCAAGTTTTGCTGCTTTATTTTCAAACTGAATTAACTAGCTTTGACCTTTGACCAGACCATTCCAACACACTCATGTGCTGTAAAACCGACATTGTATGTCTGGTTGTATGTTTAAGTTTGTTGTCCTGCTTCTTTTGTAGCCTCTAACATGTTTTACTGGCCATTCATGTGTCCATCCCAACCAGTCTTATGTTTTCCTCCATCTTCACGATGTTCTCGAGCAAACTTCTGAGGTGCTATAGAACAGCTGTCCTTACAGTGAGACTACACACGAGACTCTGCCCTAGGGGACTTCTAAAGGCAGTTGTTGCACTGTGGGGTTTTATTGAAGGTGAAATGGGCTAAATGCAAAAGCATGTCAATCAAACTAAACCTAACAAGATGTGAAAAGGTTTATACTTAATACTTTTTCTTAAACACAAAGAAAGAATGCAACACTCTTCAATGTCTAAGCCACCTTGATGGACAGATCTCCATGAAAAGAAACATCATGTTTAGCTAGTAGAGATGTTTGCTTTCAATAGTGATAAGCCAGATGGCAACCAATCTTACCAGTGGGCTGGTGTATCTTCAGTTTTTTTGCTGTTTTCTGCTCACGCTGGCATTTATGAAAAGTCTCCACCATTACCCCAATGAACATATCGAGCAATATAAAGCTCATCAGGATGAATGAGATAAAGTAGAGCAGCATCCATTTGTTGTAGTTAAGCACAGGCTGAGGAAAAAAGCACACACACACACACACACACACACACACACACACACACACACACACACACACACACACACACACACACACACACACACACAAATTTACATTTCATTTCTGCTGTCTGTGTACCTGCATGCTTGATGTTAATGCAATAACTTTTCTCTCTTAAAAACATTGCAATTGGTAATTTTTACAATTTTGTTTTGCCATAAAAACAGTGCACAAGAGTCATTGGTCTCTGCTGTCTTTTTTTAAAATAACCAAATGGAAGCAACCAATCAGTACAGTACATGTCCCTATCTGGGCTAATTTTGAGACACTTCTACAGTTGCTGTGCTTTCCACTCTCCTCTGTTTAAACACAGCAAACAGGGGGACAGAATAGATAAACAATATATTAAAAGTTCCTATTCCCAACTTAGCCAGTCTTTTTTTCTCAGCTACCAAGGTGCACTTTAAAAAACAGAGCCGTGTTTCTTCTATAATTAAATCTTTCTGTGCAACGTTCTGTCAAGTTTTAGCTGCAAGTAAGAGTGAATCCAGATACCTGTTGGTCCACTCCAACAGCATCCAGCCCATCGTACATGATGTTGACCCAGCCGTCCATGGAGTACATGACAAACACTGATATGAGAGCCTGAGAGAGATACAAATAAAAAAAAAACAAACAAAAACTGTGCCATCAGCACTCTTTTGGTTTTTCATGAACTGACATTTAGCTCTGAAATACTAATACAAACTGCCTAACAGCCAGTAAAATGACCTAAACACATGTCTCCACATTTGTCTTTATGGGAGTAGTTTTGACTCACTTTTAGTCACCTGCTCCCTCTGCAAATAAATACTTTGTACTTTTGATTTTTTTTTCCCCACATTTTGTAACATCATCACAGCAAACCTTAATTTATTTTACCAGGATTTTATTTGTCAGACCAACACAAATTTGCACAAAACACGAAAGTGGAAGGAACATGACAAAGTTGTGGATAATTTTAAAGCAGGGTTAGGTTATAAAACAAAATCCTACTCCTTGACCATCTCATAAAATCCATCTTCTGGCACAAGTGCAGATGTTGCTAAACTTGGCTGTCCTACTAAATGACCTCTTACCTAAACCAGACCAGGCAAACAGAACATTAATCTAAGAAGCAGCCAAGAGCTTCTCATCAGTTCTTGGGGGGCAGCAGAGATCCACAAATCACATGGGAAAGTTGGTTGACAGGAAAGCTATTAGTTGTGCATTTCACAAATCTAGTCCTTATGCAAGAGTAGCAAGATGAAAGCCATTTTTTGAAGAATGCCATTAGAAGTCAAATGTGCTGTTTCCCACAAGCCTTGGAAGGGACACAGCAAACATGTGGAAGATGATGTTCTGATCAGATGAGACCAAAACAAAACTTTTTCACCCATATGTGTGGATAATTAACCCCTGCACATCCTCTGCACACTATGTTCTCATGACGGAACATGTTGGTAGCATTATTCTGAAGGGATGTTTCACTTCAGCAAGAACAGGAAGCTTGATCAGAGTTGATAGGAGGATCAATGGTGTTAAAAAAGGGCAATCAAGGAAGAAAACTGCCTGAAACAAATTTGAATCACGACTCTTTGACATGAATTAAAAATTTATGTTCACAGAAGCTCTCCGTCCAGTCTGACGGAGTAAAGCTATTTGGCTAAGAAGAATGGGCAAAAATTTCAGTCCGTGCAAAGCTGGAAGACACATACTCCATTTTGCTTTCAGGTCACGATTATTCACTACTTTGTGTTGGTCTGTCACATAAAGTCATATTAAAATATGCGAAAGTATATAATTGTTATGAGAGAAATTGTTTACAGAATTTTTTTTGTTTGTCAATCATAATTTGCTTTCATTTGAAAATGTTAAGACCAAAAAAACCCCACAGAGGTCATGATTACTGGAGGTCACTAATATCTTGTAGAGCAGGGGTGTCAAACTTGCTTTTATTTTGGGCCACATGAAGAACATGAATGTCCTCAAAGGGCTGGTTGTGGGAGAATGCACTGATAAAACTACCTATTATCAAACTATTAAAATATTATAGCTTTCTCTGCAGTTGATGAGTTCTTAAGACTAAATATTTATTATTTTTTCACATTGGTATGATTTGGCACTATGCAAATGAAATATGATTTGATTTGACTGATAAAATGGCATTTACTCATACAACTGTTGTCATGAAGTTCTATTTCTGCAGCCGTCTAGAGTCTAAAGGACCAAAGAAATAGCTATGGAGGGCCAGATTTGGCCCGGGGGCCTTGCGTTTGACACGTGGCTTAGGATGCAGCACAGTTCTGATGTGGATCAACGGAACATTTTTCCAGGTTACAATGAAAGTACTTTTGATAGCTTTAACAGGAACTTTTACCCTCAACTTATAGGTTTATTGAGCTCATAACATCATTAGTATGTGTTAATGGAAACAAAACACACAGTATTTTTCCATACTGTACGATCAACTGTTAAATAAAGCTAAAGGGAAGAAAAAAAAACACCATAAACAATTCCTACCTGCATCAGGTTGTCAAAGTTGTACTCCTTAAGCTCCCATTCATAATTGGATGATAGACAGTCCGATTTGTTGACAATCATAGTTAAATTCTCACCACTGCACTGGAAGAACTTCCCTTTGAACAGCTGCAGTTGGAGTGAAAGACACAAATACAACATTTAGTTTACTTCCTGAAATCCTGCAGTCTTTTGCACAACAAAAGGAAAGTTGTTATGATTCATGTTTGGTCCTGCCCATGCTGTAATTAGTTTTCATTCTACTCACCTGTGTCACCTGATTGCTGATCTGTGCCACCTGGGCCCTGCTCTACTTAACTCCTCTCAGCCCCTGCCTCCCTGCCAGATTATCGACAGCCACGAGCCAGTAGAAATCCAGCGTTTCATGCCTTGTCTTGTTGTGTTTCTTCGACCCATTTCCGTCCACGGATCTTCCCCTCCTGCCAAGCCCGTTACGGATTCCTTTGGTTCTGGATTTCTGGACCCTGACTCAAGCTCCGCTTCACGACCACCGAGTATTGCCTGACCCTCAAGTTAAGTTTGCTCTCTCTGCCTCTCCGTGTATAACCTCTGCCTGATTATCGTCTAGCCCCTGGTGCTGCGTTGGATTCCCTTGTGGAGACCTTCATTGATTCTTCCTGAGCTGCTACCAGTTCCCGATACTAAATAAACTTGTTTTTCCTTTACGTACTTCTGTGTGTGGTTGAATTTCCGGGTCCTCCCAGTGAGTCCTTACAGAATAATCTGGCCCCTATGGACCCGTCACCCACACAGGAGTGGCGTTCAAGTGTTGAAGACGCTATTACCCGCCTGGAGTCAAACATGCAACAAATGATGAGCATGCTTGATAGGATGTCCTCCCTTCCCTCCCCTAAAGGAGCCCCTTCTCCCAGCCTCAAAGCCGCTATGTCTGGTTTCCAGGTCTCGCCCATTTTTGAGCCCCGCCTGTCTCCTCCAGAGGTGTTTAAAGGTGAGCAGAGTCAGTGTCGTCCCTTCATTACTCAGTGTGAAATAATCTTTGAACTTCAGCCGTCATCTTTTCCCTCTGAACGCGCTAAAGTAGCCTATGCTATTTCCCTCCTTTCGGGAAAAGCCAAATTATGGGGAACTGCAGAATGGCGGAGGGACTCCCTCATTTGTTATCGGTTCCAGGACTTTTCCAAGGAGCTAATCAGGGTCTTCGATCCTGTTCTGCCTCAGAGGGAGGCTGCACGTGGGTTGCTCAGACTCAAACAAGGCAGGAAGCGAGTAACTGAGTACATTATCGATTTTCATGCTCTATCCTCAGGAAGTGACTGGAACGATGAGGCACTATGTGATGTGTTCTATCAGGGTCTCAGTGAGGAGATAAAGGATGAGCTGTCTACCCGGGACGCTCCCAAGGACCTGGAGGAACTGGAGACCCTGGCCGCCAGAATTGATGCGAGGCTCCATGAGAGAAGGTTGGAGAGGAGTTCCCTCAGTCATACTTACCATGTTGAATCTGTTCCCAGATCACAGCCACCAGTCACGGCTCCACCTTTGAGTTCTTCACCCACCTCTCCGGGAGAGGAGCCTATGCAGATTGGTCGAACTCGCCTGTCCCCACAAGAGAGAGAGCGGAGATTTAAGAGAGGCCTTTGTTTCTATTGTGGTGGAGAGGGTCACCTACTTAGTCGGTGTCCTGTAAAAGGCCAGGCTCAGCAGGAGGTAAGAGGCTCCTGCTGAGCCAAAAGCGATGGCAATCCTCTTCGTTCTCTGTTCAAGCCACTCTCCAAGCTGATTATCAAACCAAGCGTCTCCCAGTCTTTATAGATTCAGGAGCAGATACTGAGTTCATGGACCGTGGTCTTGCCGAATCTCTGGGCATCCAACTTTTACCTACCTCTAAGTGTCTTGAAGTTTTGGCTATTGATGGCCATGTACTTCACCAGATCACCCATGAAACGGGTCCCATTAAGTTCAGTATTTCTGGGAATCACCATGAACTTATCTCCTTCCTGATAATAGAGTCCCCTGGTCTCCCTGTCATTTTGGGGGCTTCTTGGCTAAGAAAACACAACCCCCACATTGACTGGGTGAAGGGCGAGGTGTTGGGTTGGTCACCATCTTGCCATTCCACTTGCCTCTTAGCAGCTTCGGTCCCTTTTTCTGTCCCTATCTCAGGACAGGAAACCTATCCCGACCTATCCAAGGTACCGGCCGTTTACCATGACCTTCGGGAAGTCTTTAATAAGCATCGCGCCACTTCCCTTCCACCCCATCGGCCCTATGATTGTGCAATTGATTTGCTTCCTGGAACCTTTCCTCCCAAAGGCCGTCTATACTCCCTCTCCGGCCTGGAGGATAAGGCCATGAGGGATTATATCTGTGACGCACTCAAGGCAGGCATTATCCGCCCTTCATCCTCTCCAGCTGGTGCAGGTTTTTTCTTTGTGGGCAAGAAGGATGGTTCTTTGAGACCCTGTATTGACTACAGGGGATTGAATGACATCACAGTCAAGAATCGTTACCCACTTCCCCTAATGAACACTGCTTTCGACCTGATTCAGGGATCCACAGTTTTTACCAAGCTCGATCTCAGAAATGCCTACCATCTAGTCCGTATCAAGGAGGTGGATGAGTGGAAGACGGCTTTTAACACTCCAACCGGCCATTATGAATACCTGGTAATGCCCTTTGGCCTATCCAACGCTCCCGCAGTGTTCCAAGCTCTAGTCAATGATGTCCTCAGGGACATGGTCGGTCGTTTTGTTTATGTTTATCTGGATGACATCTTAATTTTCTCTAAGGATCTCACTACCCATCAGACTCATGTCCGTTCTGTTATTCTCCGCTTGCTGCAGAATAACCTGTTTGTCAAGGCAGAAAAGTGCGAGTTTCACAAATCGTCCACTTCATTCTTGGGTTTCGTCATCTCTCCTAACAGGATTTCCATGGACCCCAGCAAGACGGACGCCATCAAGAATTGGCCCTGCCCACAAGACCGTAGACAACTTCAGAGGTTTCTGGGGTTTGCTAATTTCTATCGACGGTTCATCCGCAATTTCAGTTCTGTTGCTTCTCCACTTCATTCTCTTACTTCATCCAAGTGCAAGTTCGTTTGGAGTAAGAGTGCTGCAGAGTCCTTTGACCACCTTAAAAAGGCCTTCACCTCCGCTCCTGTCCTCCGCGCACCGGACTCTTCTCGCCAATTCATTGTAGAAGTGGATGCTTCTAACTCTGGGGTGGGAGCCGTACTCAGCCAGAGAAACACTGATGAGAAGATTCACCCATGTGCCTTCTTTTCTAGAAAACTGTCTTCTGCAGAGACCAACTATGATGTCGGTGACCGGGAACTGCTGGCAGTCAAACTGGCCCTCGAGGAGTGGAGGCACTGGCTCGAGGGAGCTAAGGAACCCTTCGTGGTCTGGACTGATCATAAGAATCTGCAGTACCTCAAGTCTGCTAGGAGACTTAACCCCAGGCAAGCCAGGTGGGCTCTATTCTTCAGTCGCTTTAATTTTTCACTATCTTACAGACCTGGGAGTAAGAACACTAAGCCAGACGCACTCTCCAGGCTGCATGAGACTATGGAGGAGAGTCAAGAGGCTAAGCAGGTGGACTATGTGCTCCCCTCATCTGCGCGGCTAGCAGTTTCCAGGCTAGAGCTAGAGCAGAGAATCAGAGAGGCCCATCTGCAAAGCCCCATCCCTGAGAGCTGTCCTAAGAATCGACTATTTGTCCCTGAGCAGCTAATACCTGAGGTACTATCCTTTTGTCATGCCTCTAAATTTTTCTGCCATCCAGGAGTCACTAAGACCCTAGCTGTGATCAGGAGGTGTTTCTGGTGGGAGACTATGCTGCAAGATGTAAAGGAGTTTATCAAGGCTTGCAGAGTGTGCTGTCAGGCTAAACCATCCCGTCGACCACCCTCTGGGCTTCTGCGGCCCCTCCCGGTTCCTCACCGCCCATGGTCCCACATATCCATGGATTTTGTTACTGGTTTGCCCACTTCCGATAACCATTCTGTCCTCCTCACAGTTGTGGATCGATTTTCTAAGATGTCCCACCTGATACCACTTCGCAAACTGCCTTCGTCTAAGGAGCTGGGAGCGGTTCTGGCCCGTGAGGTGTTCCGTTTGCATGGTCTACCTACTGACATTGTTTCTGATCGAGGACCCCAGTTCATTTCTAAATTCTGGAAAGAATTTTGTGGTCTCCTGGGCATCACAGTAAGTCTCTCGTCAGGATTCCACCCTCAGTCTGACGGGCAAACGGAGAGGGTCAACCAGGAGGTGGAGACCAAGCTGCGCATGCTCTGTGAACATGATCCCTCTTCCTGGTCACAGAACCTTCCATGGGTGGAGTATGCCCTCAACTCACTCCCTTCTAGCTCCACAGGTCTGTCTCCCTTTTACACAGTTTATGGCTACCAGCCTCCAGTCTTGTCCCTTCAAGAGAAGCCCACTAGAGTTCCCTCTGCTCATGCCTCTGCTTTAAAGTGCCAGCGGGTATGGCACCAGGCCCGCAGGGCCCTTCTAAAGTCCTCTGCTTTATGTTCTAGATTTGCAAATCGTCGCAGAGTTCCGGCACCCACTTACACCGAAGGTCAAAAGGTCTGGCTGTCCACCAAGGACCTTCCCTTGCGGGTTGAAAACCGGAAGTTAGCCCCTCGTTTCATTGGACCCTTCCCGATTTCCAAGGTTATCAACCCAGTGGCTGTCCGGCTCCGCCTCCCCAGGACTCTCAGAGTTTGTCCCACCTTTCATGTGTCACGTGTTAAACCTGTTTTCTCTTCACGGTTGGTTCCCTCCTCCAGGCCCCCTCCTCCCGCCCGGATCATTGATGGGGGCCCCGCTCACACTGTGCGCCGCCTCCTTCGCTCCAGACGTTGGGGCCGGTCCATCCATTACTTGGTGGATTGGGAGGGATATGGGCCTGAAGAGCGCTCCTGGGTGCCGGCCCGACACATTTTGGACAAATCCCTTATCAGGGAGTTTCATCGGTCCAATCCTGACCAGCCAGGTGGTCCTTCTGGAGCCGGACCTTGAGGAGGGGGTACTGTTATGATTCATGTTTGGTCCTGCCCATGCTGTAATTAGTTTTCATTCTACTCACCTGTGTCACCTGATTGCTGATCTGTGCCACCTGGGCCCTGCTCTACTTAACTCCTCTCAGCCCCTGCCTCCCTGCCAGATTATCGACAGCCACGAGCCAGTAGAAATCCAGCGTTTCATGCCTTGTCTTGTTGTGTTTCTTCGACCCATTTCCGTCCACGGATCTTCCCCTCCTGCCAAGCCCGTTACGGATTCCTTTGGTTCTGGATTTCTGGACCCTGACTCAAGCTCCGCTTCACGACCACCGAGTATTGCCTGACCCTCAAGTTAAGTTTGCTCTCTCTGCCTCTCCGTGTATAACCTCTGCCTGATTATCGTCTAGCCCCTGGTGCTGCGTTGGATTCCCTTGTGGAGACCTTCATTGATTCTTCCTGAGCTGCTACCAGTTCCCGATACTAAATAAACTTGTTTTTCCTTTACGTACTTCTGTGTGTGGTTGAATTTCCGGGTCCTCCCAGTGAGTCCTTACAGAAAGTACTCAGCGGCCAATTACTGAAGCTCTTTTCATACGCCTTGAACCGTTTCATGTTTCCTCACTTTATTTCAACAAACTTTAATGTATTCAATGAGGGTTAATAGTGATAGAGTAACACAAAGTAGGGAATTATCATAAACTTGAAGGAAAGTCATACATGGTATTCAAAGGATTTAACAAATAAAACAATGAAATTTGTGGCAAGCATTTCTCATTCTGTCCCCTTGAGTCAATACTTTGTAGGTCCACCATTTACTGCAGTTACAGCTGTCCTTTGGGGTATTTCTCGTCCAGCTTTGCACAATTAAAGGGATACATTTCTGCCCATTCTATATGAAGCTTTTGTTAGATAGAAGGTGAACCTTTGTCCCAGTCTCAAGTCTTTTGCAGCCTCTAACAGGTTTCCTTCCAAGATTTCTCATCAATCTTCCCTTCAGATTTTTTTTTTTTTTTTTTTTTTTACCATTACCACAGCATGATGCTGCCACAACCACGTGTGAGCATGCTGTCTCAAGGTGATACATCATTTGTTTTTCTATGTGCATAGTATTTTTATTTTTATTTTTTTACATGGGACAAAAAGTTACATTTTGATCTCAGAAAATCAGCACCTCAAACATGATCTGAATACATGTTTGCGTTGCCTCCTGCATGGATTGTTGCAAACTTTAAACTACTCACTCTAACGGTTTTCTTTCAGCAGCAGCTTTTTCTTGACAAAGCTGAATAAAAGCCAGATTTGGGCACCACTAAAATCTTTACAGCTCCTCCATCGTTAACATGGGCCTTTTGGCTGCTTCTCTAATAGATATTTCTTATGCCCAGCGGTCAGTTCAAGTGCAAGGCTTGAACTGACCGCTGGGTTTGCAGTTGTGCTATACTCTTTCCATTCTGATGGACTGAACTGTGCTTTGTGAGATGTGGAAAGCTTGGTGGATTGTTTTCTAGCCTTACTCTGATTTAAACTTCCTAACATTCTCCCTGAACTGTCTGTCATGTTCCTTAGTCTTCGTGATGCTGTTTTTCATTAATTTCCTCAAGCAAACCTCTGAGGCCTCAACTGAACAGCTGGATTTATAGAGAGATAAGATTACACAGGTGGGCCCTATTTCCCAACTAGGTGATAGATTTTATTAAGGGGTATCAATGTAGACAGTGCTGAATACAAATTCATGTCACACTTTTCAGGTTGTTATTACTAAAAATAGTTGATATCCTCCATTATTTTCCTTTCCCGTCCAATTATGCTGGTTGGATTATCTTATAAAAACCCAATAAATGACATTAGTTTGTGGTTGCATTTTAAAATGTGAAAAACTTTAAAAGGGAACTAATACTTTTGAAAAGTAGTATAGAAGTGGTCCAGGTCATACCTAGTAATCTTAAAAGACAGTTTTGCATTCGCTCCAACCAACCTGCACTCCAAGGATGCCGTAAAAAAAGAAGAAAATGCCGCAAATGAGAATGATGTTCCCCATGGGTTTAATAGATGCTAGCAGAGCCTCCACGGCCAGCCTCAGTTTTGGGGTTCGTTCAATCATCCTGGATCACAAAAACACAACAAATCAGTGTCTGTCAGTCGTTGCATGCCTCTACAGACACATTAATACCTCAATCTCCAAAAGCACAACCATGACAAGATGATGGACACATAAATGATGCACCTGAGGGGACGGAGCGTGCGTAGTAGGCGCAGTATTTTGAGGATGCCCAGAGAACTGGTTTTTCTGGGAGTCCCCAGTAGGATGCCGACGTCTATCAAAGATGTGAGTACCAGAAAGCCATCTAAAATGTTCCAAGGACTGCGGCAGTAGCTGCCCTTCCCAAAAATGAATCCGAGTGCTGTGATCTGATATAAAAAGAAAAAAAACAACAAAACATAAAAAACGTCAAATGTGTTTGAAATACAAATGATTTCTTTCAAATCTCACTGAACTCCAAAATGCAACTGAAGCTAAATTTACCTTCAGAACCATTTCAAGGAAAAAGATGGCAGAGAAGACATGATTGGCCAGATCCAAGTAGTATCGCTCCTGAAAGACATGTGTGCTTTACATGATACAACTTCTATAACACAGCTAATTTCCTTCAATGTCTTGTCAGTGAGCTTGGTGTGTTGGTACATCTGTCACACATCACAGGTAATCTGAACTGTGTGATAAGACTGTAAAACGTGTAGCTCGCCTTTCATTATCACGCTGTTTGTGTGTGTATGTGTGTGTGGGGGAGTGGGGTTCTGTTGTGTGTGAAATTTCTCTCACCTTGCTGTCAGCCTGGATAGCAGGCCTCTCAAGAGCAATAGTGATGCAGTTTAGCATAATGACAACTTGAATCACCGTGCTGAAATGCCTGTATGACACCAGAGCCTTGCAAAATCTAAGCCACCTGAGAACACACACATGCTGGTATTCAACATTTGGAGATGGCTCAACAGATGATTATTTTAACGAGGAAGGGGAGATAATTATTTCTGAACATACAACTCATGTTCATGTTCTTTAAAGTGTAAAAGTGTAATAATGCGTATCAGGTAGTGTTATTGCAAAGTAGTTTAGGTTCTTTCGGACTGAATGGAGAGCATTGAAGTTTAAAGTCTTGCTTTTGATTCTTACTTTGATTTATGCCTGGACTTTGACTGGGCCATTCCAACACATGAATATGCTTTAGTCTAAACCATCCGTTGTAGCTCTGGCTGCATGCTCAGGGTTGTTTTCCTGTTGGAAGATGAACCTGGACCCTTAGTTCAAGTCTTTTAAAACCAATAACAGGTTTTCTTCCTGTATTTAGCTTCATCCATCTTCCTATCAACTCTGACCAACGTCACCACCCTTGCTGAAAAAAAAAAAAGAATTCCCACAGCATCATGCTGCTACTACCATGCTTCACCATAAGGATGATAAGTGCATTGTAGACATTTTCTGCTGTTTTCACACTTGAAATGGCATTTCTCATGGCTTTTTCTCAACAATGTCATTTTTTGCCACTCTTCCATGAAAGTCAGATTTGACCTGTGGACAGATTCTCACACTTGAACTGTGAAAACCATATGGCTAATGGCTGCTTTCAGATTAAAGTTCTCTTTACCTTAACAAATGCAGGTTTTAGCAGTATTACAGATTTTTTTTTTTCATGAAATATTTGCATTGAATTTTCACAACAAAATAATGCCACTGGTTTAGATGGATGACCATGGCTTAGTAGACCTTTAGTTGTGCCATGCTGAACAAATCTGCTTTCAGTATTCGACTCCTTTATAGCACAACTCAAACTTAAAAACTGTTATATGCTTTAGCCCCAACCGGGGGACCCACAGCCTTAACAGCTAAATGTAGTGTTTAACTACTGTTTTGACTGACTATTAGTACTGACACAACAGATATGATAGGAGGAAGAAAAAGAAGGGAGAATTATGTACCAGGGCTAAGCCAAAGCCCAATTTAACCTCTGCTCCATTTTGGTCAAGTTGCATCAATATGTATCAATGACATCTCAGCATATGTAGCATTTCAATCCTCCGTCCAGTGGATCCTGGATTGAATGCACTGACAAAGCATTTCTGTTTCTTAGTCTGTGTGCATCTGTGACTTACCTGTTCTGTGGAGACAACAAATAGAAGGGCCGATCGTCACGCTCTTTTAACCAGTACTTCGCCTTCTTCATCCACCCCACAGATTCCTACGGGGGAAATGAGTCACACACCAGTTATCCCAGCTTCTTAACAACATGAGTAAAAGAATTTGAATGTTTTCAAGCCGTTTTATTTGGTGTTTTCAACTGAGACTCTGTTAAATGCCTACAGGCTAGTAGTTCTCATGGGTATTTTTAAAGGCAGTAAACTCTGCATCCTTACTTCACTTTTATAGACTTTTCTTAATAGTTTGACATTACAGATTATTACATTTATTGCTCTGCCATTATCCTTCTGCTTTAGAATGATGTGCAAATTTGTGTTACTCTTTCACTCAGAATCTCAAGAAAATACTTGACATTTGTGGCTGAACCATTGAGAAATGGTTTAAGGCAGGGATGTCCAAAGTCAGTCCTGCATGTTTTAGATGTGTTCCTGCCCCAACATAACTGATTCAAATGGCTCCATTCGCTCCTCAACATGTTATGAAGTTCTCCTGGAGCATACCCATTCCTTTGATTTGACAACAGTCCTGACTAACTTTGGACAACACTAGTTTAAGGAGGACAAATACTTTTACAAATTCCTGTACTGGTATAAACTCAAGGAAAATAAAAAATAAAAACAAATAAAAAAAAAAAAGATAGTTGGTATGGTATTCTTATTTTTATATATATTTTTTATTTTTATATTTTTTCTTATATTCTTTTTTTAAATAAAAATAAAGCAGCTTTCAAATGAAAAATCATTAAAAGCCTCTTGATGTGCTCCAACAGCAGCCCTGAAAAACAGTCTTTGGCACAGACTTACCTGGTCCTGGTCAGTCTGCGTAACCCCAGCTTCTTCTACTTGAAGTGACTGAATCTGACCAGAGTTGGACTTAGAGCTCAATCGGTCTTGGCTTGAACCTCCTGGGACCTGAAAAGAAAGCGTTTGGAATATTTGTGAATGGGAAATAACGTTTGTTTGATCAGAGCTCATCATATGTACCGAGCATTACAAGAAGCATTTATAAACTATGTATTATGTTCCTTCTACGTTACAGTTATGTAATACTTTGTGTTGGTCTATGTCCATAAAATCTTTATAAAATATAATCAAGCTTGTAAATGTATTGTAACATTCTTGTAAGTTCAGTTGTTATCATTTTTATTTTAATTTTATAAATAATAGTCTAAAAAGTAAGGTATGCAATTGTATTCAGCTGTTTTTAATCTCACATCTCTAAATAAATTTCAGAGCATTTGCCTCCAAGATCATGTTATTAGCAAATACAATCCACTTGTGTGAAATCTAACCTTTGTGTCAATGCAGCTGTTCTCTGAAGGCATCAGGGGTTTGTTAGCAAACATTAATGAACAACCCCAAAAGATTGAGGACAAAGTAGTGGAGAAGTTTAGAGTGGGGTTAGTAGCTTGGGCAAATATCCCAATATATTTGAACATCTCATGGAGAAAATTTCAGTCCTTCATTAAAAATGGGAAGAGTATGGCAAAACTGCAAGAACAACGAGACATAACTATCCACCTAAACTGACAGGCGGAGCAAGGAGACAATTAATCAGAGAATCCACCAACGGGTCCATGGTAACTCTGGAGGAGGGGCAGAGGTTCACAGCTCAGATGCGAGAATCTGTCAACAGGAAACTATTAGTTGTGCATCCAGCAACTCTGTCCTTAATGGCAGAGCAGCAAAATGACAGCAATTTGCCACAAACCATGTAAGTGACACAGAAAATATGTGGTAGTAGTTGCTCTGGTCAGATTAGACCAGGGGTTCTCAAATCCAAGCCTCAAAGGCCAGTGTCCTGCAACTTTTACGTGTCTCCCCTTTAACACACCTGAGTTGAATGATCAGGTCATTAGCAGGACTCTGGAGAACTTGACTACATACTGAGGAGGTAATTCAGCCATTTGATTCAGGTGTGTTGGAACAGGGACACACTTAAAAGTTGCAGGGCCACGTTGTTAGACCATGAATACATTTTTAGGCCCATTTTGAAAATACTGCAATATGGTACATCACCGTGAATTGAAGCTAGGTGAAGTCAAATTCAGGCCAATCATGAAATCCTGTTAGAGGCTGCAAAAGACTTTAGAAACCTGGTTCACTTTGCAGCAGGACAAAATCCCTAAACATACACCCAGGGCGACTCAAGGGCAGCTATCCTGCAGATTTTAAATGCATCTATTCTCCAACACTCCTAATTCAGATGGCTAAATTATCTCTTCTGCATGTTCAGAGGCTTGCAAAAGTATTCACACCCCTTAAACTTTTCCATATTTTGTCACATTACAAACACAATTTCAGATATATTTGATCGGAATTGTATGTGAAGACCAACACTAAGTGACATACAACAATGAAGTAGAAAGAAAATTATAAATGATTCAAAATATTTTTTAAAATAAAAAACTGAAAAGTGCGGCATGCTAAAGTATTCAGCCTCCCTGAGTCAATACTTTGTGGAACCACGTTTTGCTGCAGTTCTGGCTGCAAGTCTTTTAGGGTCTGTCTCTACCAGCTTTGCATTTGCTAATTCAAATGGCTAAATTATTTCTTTTGCATGTAATTCAGCTTTACAGAGGTCCATTTAAGAGCTACTAATTTGATTCAGGTTAATTGGAGACAGGCTAGAAACCCATGGGGGCTAGATTTGGGTTACTTCTGTAAAGTACTGTAACGGGGTGAATACAAATGCACACAAATTAATTTCTCCATGTTCTACAATTTAATGGGTGTGAAAACCTTTGAGAGCAACTGTAAACTGATTTTTGTAGAGGTACAAAACCAAAAGGTTGCTTTTCTCAGAGATGTCAGAAGATGCTGTGAGAGGAAGTTAAACACTCACATCAGGGTTGGAGGTGACTGCACCAGATCCTGGACTTTGTGCGTGTCCTTCCGGCTTTTAGATCAAAGAGCAAAAAAAAAAAAGACAGGATGTATTTTTGCTATTGTTGTAAGTTTCTGAAAAGAGTGAGGAGGTAGGCGGTTCTGATTCTGACCTGGTTCTGGAAGTTCTCAACAACAATCCCCACCAGGATGTTGAGAACCACGTTCCTTCCCAGAATAATGATCATCACGAAATACACGGCAGCCCATGCCGAGGTGGATGCCATGGCATTGTAAAGGACAAAGTTCCAATCTTCTTGAGTCAAAACCTGCATGAGTATCAAAAAAATAAATAAATAGAACTATACAACAAAGCGTGCAAAAACGACACAATTACATCAGACTCTGACCTCGAACACTGTGACCATGGACCACATGAGGGTGTTAAAGTTCTTCCTTACGTCGATCTTTTCAATGCTGTTTTCGCTTTCATTTGGACCTTCGCTCTCAATTTTACATCCGAAAAGGCGCATTCCCACAATGCTACACAGACACACCAGATGGAAGTGAAAGTTACTCATCTGTCTGTTCCCTGCGAGATTTAGGATTCAGTGTGAACATGTACCTGAAGAGGAAAATCATTAAAAGCAGCAGCCAGCAGAGCATAGACGCCTCCTCAATGGTCCTCTTCAGGACCATCAGCTGTCTCTGCAGGTAGGGGAGAAAGTGCACGAGCCTCCCAAACCGCAGGGCTCGAAATGCACGAATAACCGACAGCCTGCTGTTACTTTCGGCTCCCAGCTCCCACAGACTGAAAGGCACAAACATTTTAGTAACTGTTAACATCGAATATATAAATCTTACACAGAGAAACATTTGGAATTTAAATCCAGTAGGATGTTTAGTTGGGTGTCGTTGGATACTGACAGGTCTAAGTCAAACCTATGGGTCAAACCATTTGCATGAAATCATACCTGATGATAACTATGGCAAAGTCAAATAGGTTGCTCCTGTCCTGGAAGTAGGCCAACCCCAAGGCCATCAGTTTTAGGATCATCTCCACCACAAACAGAGCGGTGAAGATTAAGTTACAAATCCTCAATACGTTTGTCATCATCTTAGGCTGCAGGAAGAGAAGTTACACAGAGTACGGAGACAGAGATGAGACAAGGCCTGACAAGTCACTTTGAAACTGCATTGAAGACATGTCAGAGGCAGAGTTTAACATGATCCCTAACAATAGCATAAAAACAAAAAATCTGACTCAGAATCACAATTCATATTAAAACATCTGCTCTGGACATACAGACAAAAAAACTTCAAAATATTTACAAATGCAAACATTTTACCTGGTCATGGTGCTCCACAGCCATGGTTAGAATGTTGAGGAAGATAGCACTTGTGATAATCCTGTTGAAGATGTCTCCTGTTACCAGCTCCTCCAGCTTCCTCTGGAATGGCAGCCAGCACCGGGCCAGCTGGATAACAGAGTCAGGTTGAGAAGCTCTGGTTAATAGCAGATAAAAACTCCTGTTTGTGGCAACTTGTTTGTGCTCTCACCGTCGATGATCTGTCAATGTGGAAACTGTGACTGGGAGTCCATTTGCAACGCAGACTAACGATTAAAAAGAACAATAAAACCAACATGAATTACAGAGGAACCAAGAAGTGTTACTTTCAAGCTGAACTCATTTTACATATTGGGTGCTCCTGAAATTCCTCCTTGACAAAAACCACTTTAATTTGGAGTTTAACTTAAACCATGAAGTATTTGTTTGGTAAATCATAGTTTATGGACTGAAAATAGAAAACAGATAAATAAAATATTAATACTGTATATATCTGAGAAATAGATAATTAAATAAAGATATATGACAAACAGATATGTACAATGCCTCATACCCCTTGAACTTTTCCATATTTTGTCATATTACAACCCTAAACATAAATATATTTCATTGGAATTTTTTATAAAAGACCAACACAAAGTGGTATACAACTGTGAAGTAGAAAGAAAGTTATACACGATTCAAAACATTTATCACAAATAAAAAACTGAAAAGTGTGGTGTACAAAAGCATTCAGCCTCCTTTTCTCTGAGTCCAACTAGTTGCCTTCAGAAGTTGCCTGATGATTGCTAATGACTACATAGAGTCCACCTGTGTGTAATCTAATCTCAGTACAAATCCAGCTGCTCTGTGACGGCCTCAGAGGTTGGTTAAGAGAATATTGGGGAGCAAACAGCATCATGAAGTCCAAGGAACACACCAGACAGGTCAGGGAGAAAGTTGTGGAGAAGTTTAAAGCAGGCTTAGGCTATAAAAAGATTTCCCAAGCTTTGAACATCTCACAGAGCGCTGTTTAATCATCTTCTGGAAATGGAAAGAGTATGGCACAACTGTAAACCTACCAAGACAAGGCCGTCCACCTAAACTTCCAGGCTGAACAACAGAGCACTGATCAGAGATGCAGCCAAGAGGCCCATGGTGACTCTGGACAAAATGCGGAGATCCACAGTTTAGGTGGGAGAATCTGCCCATAGGACAACTATTAATTATGCACTGCACAAATGTCGTCTTCATGGAAGAGTGGCAACCACCCTAAACATAAAACCAGAGCTACAATGGAATCGTTTAAAACAAAACATAGTCATGTTAGAGTGGCCCAGTCAAAGTCCAGACCTAAACCCAATGGAGAATCTGTGGCAAGAACTGAAAACTGCTGTTCACAAACACTCTCCATCTAATCTGACTGAGCTTGAGCTGTTTTGCAAAGAAGAATGAGCAAAAATTCCAGTCACTAGATGTGCAAAGCTGGTAGAGACAGACCCTAAAAGACTTGCAGCCAGAACTGCAGCAAAAGGTGGTTCCACAAAGTATTGACTCAGGGAGGCTGAATACTTTAGCATGCCGCACTTTTCAGTTTTTTTTATTTGTAAAATGCTTTTTTCAATCATGTATTATTTTCTTCTTCTCAATTGTATACCACTTTGTGTTGGACTTTCGCATAACATTCCAATGAATTATATTTAGGTTTGTGGTTGTCATGTGACAAAATAGGGAAAAGTTTAAGGGGTATGAATACTGTTGCAACCTACTGTATATGTACATGTGTATAAGTATATGTAAATATTTAAGTAATTGGTGTAATAAATATCTAAATATTGCATAAGAGAATTATTGAATAAAATTGTAATTCATAAAAAATTTAAATTATAAATACAATTATTTAAATATTTATTTAAATATGTCATTGTTCCTGAATTACAATGTACTATGATATCAATAGTCATAACCATGTGTTAATTTTCTGTTGCAGTAAACCAACATTGAGGTCTATTTGAACTACTTTAAACAACGTCATGCTTTACTGCAACAAAAAAATCAATAAACTATTAAATACATAGCAAAAGAATGTTTGGCTCTTTTTTTTTTTAATTTTTTTTTTAACCAAAAATATATTCACATTATAAAGGAGTTTGAGTTTTAATAATATAATGTTGAGTTATATTTTTTTTATTTATAGTTGTATTTTTTTAAATTTATAATTATATTTTTATTTATATTTATTTTTATTTTACTTATTGTGTTATGTCTCTTTTGGTTCTTGACGATATGGAATCTGATGCATTACCTTTATTCAATTATTTACAAATTATTGTATTTGCATTCTTTTTTATATTACTTCTGACCTGTTTAGTTCATTTTTTTGGCTTATTTTGGGGGAGGTTGTGGCCTTTTGACCCTTAATACACACCTTGATATTTGTTAGAATTAAAGTGAGATTTATGAAACTAGTATCTAACCTGTGGTAGCGTTGTAAAACCCAACTTAATAGCATGTCCCAAAGCTTATTGAAGCTCATAGTACCAGGGAGAATCTCTGCATGTTCATGATTCGTGGCTTCTGTGTAGTGGGTGGCAATAACAACTGCACATGTGTTCATTATGACGAAGGAGCCAAGCTGGATCAAGACATAAACAACAAATCATTAGGTTGTAGCTCGTATGAGACATTTACTGTGCAGTTCAATTCAGTGTACTCTTGTAGGCTCAATCCACAATAATTGTAGTATATTATAAAAGACGAACAGAACCATTATGGTGTGATATAGAAATATACTCTGAAAATAAATCCAATACAATCTAATCATGTGGGCAGATTAAATAATTTTACAGTCCAATTTGATTGTAGCAATCAAATAGAGGCAAATTCAGTTTATAATGTTAACTTAATGCTAAAATATTCAAGCCCAGCTGATTGCACTGAGTCACTGACTTTCCAGAGGTTTTCATATTGAGCAAGCACGTGCTGACAGTGGGAAGGTAATATTCCCTAAGTAGAACCAGGCCAGATTTTTCGCAGCCGTCTCTTCGCGCTGTGATACAAATACATTTGAACTTCTCGTGAGAAATTTTAAATGTTGTGGACATTAAGATTAAGGAAAGCTTTCATTAAAGTTTCAGGGAAACTAATGAAACGATGAAAAGAACCAATCTCCTTAAGTGTTAGTTAATCTCCAAGAAAGTGTTAAAGAATCATATACAGGTGTAAGAAATCACAGTTTATGAGCATTGCATTAAAAATGTGTGTTGTCTCTACAACCTTTAGCCTCATCACTGAGGCTTTTTGAGACTTAAAAAACTCCATGGATCGCTAACTGAAACCTAAAGACGGACACTTACAATCGTGAGAAAGATGAAATAGATAAAACTCCACGAAGAGTGTGAGTCCATCACATAGTACATTATGTCAGTCCAGCCTTCCAGTGTGACAACCTGATAACAACAGATAAAGGGTCAACATTTTGTGAAAAAAATGTCTGAAATGTGAATTAATTTTCTGATAGCTTGGAGTGAGACCAAATGCTCATTGGTCAGAGTAATTAAAAAAAAATGAATGAACAAATATAAGCCAGAATAGCATCTTCTTTCTCCAGTTACATGACAAGAGAGATCAGGTAATTGTAAAGATTAAATTCAGATTATCCTCTGGTAATGTTTACAGTAATTATAATGCATAACCTTGTATGTCTGCAGATAAATGCAAATCTTGCACTTTTGTGTTTTTGAAGCGGTCCACTATGAGCTAAATATTAAAAAGTAAAAAGTTAAAATTGCCACTGTTCTTTTTTCTAATTTGGGGTGCGATATACCCACAACACTGCTCAAAGTATTCATTCACCCACCCAAATAATTAAATTCAGGAGTTCCAAGCACTTCCATGGCCACAGGTATATAAAAACCAGCACCTAGGTATTGAGACTGCTTCTTCTATGGGCAAAGTGAGAGAATGAGAAATAGAGGGAAAGCTTGGGTCTCACTCCAGAAGTGAGAGTTGGTAGCTCTGCTGGAACACACCTGGAAAATAGCAATCCAGGCGTAGCCGATGTTGTCAAAATTGATAGAGCCCATGTTCGGGTTTTCTCCGCCAGAACGACACACGTTGTAATATGCGTTCCAGTTAATACAGCCGCTAACATTGGAGTTGAGACCAAGTGGATCCAGATGGGGAGGGGTCAACAAACAGATGTTTCCATCTTTTTGGAGAGGAGGTATGTCCCTACACTGCCGCATGCCATGCTCGCTGAGGGAACAGATGAAGGGAAATTTCTCTCCAGGGACGAACAGGTAGTGCGGCTCCTGAGTGTCTTTGTACAGTCTGGGTTGATAAAAGCAGATAAAAGATTAACCGTTGCAATGTATCTGAAAAAAGATTCCTAGCCAAAAAAACCTCAGCTGCTGCATCATAAAGTAGAAGGCAATCTCTCATGGAGCTTTTAGAAAATTTGCAAATCAAACCAAATAGAAAACTTTTCATGCTTCTGAAGTATGACCCTTTTGCCCCAGTTAAAAATGACTGGTGTGAAATTGACAGATAAACCAACAAGATATTAGGATCTATTTAAGTCACTGTGATGGTTTAATTTAGATCAGCTATGGAATAATGTGTTACCACTATTTTTATGGTTTCAATACACGATTTAAACATATAAAATATACATTTTTGCCTTTCATTTAATGGTATTTTTCTTGTTTTATTTTGTTATGACATATTGTGCTCATCACTCTTTGATTTTTAACCCTCATTTTCATTGGCTTTTGGCCCTGTGCACAGTTCTTCTTTTAGCTCTTTGATTTCTGTGAGAAACATGAGGGACGAATCTAAAAGTTTTAAACTGGTGAATAATCTCACTGACTGAATATTTTACCTCAAGAGTTAATAAAGCTCAGAAAAAGGAGGAAACCTTTGACGGTTACTTACGCAAGCATATCATCAGGCATAAAGCAGCGGTTAAGCAGGTCCCCCGCCCACAGCTGGACTCCTACCATGGCAAAGATGTATATGACGAATGCATAGAGGATGAAGACGTGTCCCAGCATGGGCAGGATCCCTAGGAGAATGGACACCAACTTGCGCAGCTCTGCAGACATAAACACAACTAGATAAGCTTCAGGATTTTTTGTCTCACTTGATAGGCAGACATTTATGGTTCCATGTTCAGCTTTAAGATCAGATTTACCATGAGTACATGTGATTTTTTTTATTTTTTTTTTATAAAACTGGCATCACATTCATTCCAGGGATTTAATCTCACTTTAAATTTAATCTATTTATTGATTGCCATCTAATAATAATAATAATAATAATAATAATAATAATAATAATAATAATAATAATAATAATAATAACTAGTAAACAGATTTTATGTCAAAATTCCATAAGCGGTGAAACTTTCAATATGAAATCTAATGGATGGATGGATCCATCCATCTATCCAGACTGTGGTAAATGTCCAAATGACCATCAAGATTACCGTCCACTCTGCTGAACAGTCGCATCGGGGAAACTGCATAGCAGATTTCTATGTGGAACCCAATAGCGTCAAGAAAGAAATCCATAGCTCTGAGGACAAAATGACAAACAAAAAAGTTACGTATTATGGAGGGTTTTGGTGTCCCATCAACAACACTTTATATTTCATTTACTTTGTTTCAGGCATCTTTGAGACTGCAACATAAAGTTGGCTTGAAGATTAGAGGGTTACTTACTCTGCAAAGAGAATAAAGATGTCGAATTTGTGCCAGTTGTATTTCAGGTACTCCTTGACGCCGAGGGCCACCATTTTGGTCAGCATCTCCACCAAGAAGTAGGCAAACAGAATGCGTGCCATAATCTGGTGGGAAATGAATGAAACTCATGCTTTACTGGCAGACAGAGACTACAGTTCATGGTTACAAGTGGCCAAATGAGTTCAGATCTAAATCTCACCCTTTGTATCAGATGATCCTCTGCGCAAGACTCAAAAAATTCTTGAGCACCACAACCAATCAGTATAAGGATGATAGAGAAACTGCTTAACCAAGTGTGAGAAGTTAAGGACAAAACACACCGAAATAATATAACTGCAATGGATGCTGAGACTTATAACTTTTGCAACCCAATTAGTCTAAAAAGTGTAGAGTAGTGTTAGACAGGTTAAATGTAAGAAAGCTTTTTGGTTGATACAAATGTCACCTGAAGTAATTATCAAAGGATATGGGTGAAAGACCAAGTTAATGCAGAACTGTCGGAAAGGTGTGCAAATCACAGGGAGGGTCTGGATGGGCTGCCCCTCTCCTGCTCCTGCTGTGTTGACCGTTGCATTAGACTGGGCCATCTGTGGGCCACTGGTCCCAGACATGATGAAATACAGCAGCTGAGCGTGTCCCTGTGTTGCAATAGAAACGGAGATACTGGTACTGACTCCCCAGTTCGTCAAGTAGGTTTAATCTGGAAAAACATATATATTATTGATCAGACAGACAGAGATAACAATAGCTGAAAATTTGAAACAAATCAACTAATTCAAAGTTATAGATATCTCTTGTCAAGATAATCTCCTTGTCTGCACAATTTGGAATATTTTAAACATTTTATTATTTTTAATATATAATTTTAACATAGGAAATCAACAAAAATTGTCTCCAATTTTATTTTTTTTGTACCATCTCCAGGATATTAATCCAATCGAAAACACCAACTAATCACTAATTCTATCACTAATTTCTGCTTTACCTAAAGTAATTTTATTGTAAGAAATTCGTAATAGCACTAATTGATAATATGATAGAATATGCATAAATTACCAGCTTGTTTTTAACATGAAAGCTTTTGAATCAGCATTAAATGGTTAACAGATATATTTTCAAATTAAATCCCTGTTTTAATTATATTTACACTTACCAAACAAGAAGGGAAGATTGTCTGGGAGAGCACTCACTGAACGTTTGAACACAATCAACTATTTCAAAGTTCTTGCAAGTATTTAAAAACAAACAAACAATAGAAATCAACCAAGTTAAGTCTGTTGTTGTCATGGTGAAAAAAAAAACAGAAATTCAGAAATACTTTATTCAAATTAAATTAAATTCAGAACTACTTTATTTATCCCAAAGGCAAATTAAATGTTTATGTAACTAATTTAATTAAGGAGTTATTATAGATTGTGATGACTATGGGCAGGAAAGATCTCCTGTAGCGGTCCCCATTTCTGAACAATTTGGGATATTTTAAAAATTTTGTTAATTCTAAAAGAAATATTTTAACACAGCAAATCAACAAAAAATTAATCCAGTTCCATGTTTTTAGAACCATTTCTGGGATATAAATCCAATCTAAATTAAATTAGACTTTTGCTTGATGAAAAAGCAGGACATCATGTGAAAGCTTGGGTTTTCTAACATATTTGGATCGATCTTAACAGTTCTCCAAAATTCAAGAAATATAATCAAAATATCACAACTGAAGGAAACACCTTTTTTAAAATTCTCAATAAAATGAAGAAAATTTTATTCAGATTGTTAGACATTACTTTCATATTGTAAGACATTTGTCATAGGAGTAATTGATAATATGACAGAATATGCATAAATTACCAGCTTGGTTTTATCATGACAGCTTATGAATCTGCATGAAGTCGTTAACAGATACATTTTCAGATTAATCCCTGTTTTAATTATATTTACACTTACCAGAAAAGAAGAGAAGATTTTCTGGTAGAGCACTCACTGAAAGTTTTAACACAATCAACTATTTCAAAGTTCCTGCAAGCATTTAAAAACAAACAAAAAGCAATAGAAATCAAGCAAGTTAAGTCTGTTGTTGTCATGGTGATCTCCATTTCTGCACAATGTGATATTTTAAACATTTAATTTTTTTTTTATTATCATCCTAACACAGGAAATAAACAAGCATTGTTTCCAATATTTTGTTTTTAGATCCATCTCCAAGATATAAATCCAATCTAATTGAAATTAGGCTTTTGCTTGATGAAAAAAACTTGACATCCTGTGAAAGGCTGTTTTTTTTTTTTTTTAACACATTTGAATCAATTTTAACAGTCCTGCAAAATTCAAGAAATATCCACAAAATATTACATCTGAAAGAAACACTTTTAAAATTTCCAATAAAATTCAATGAAAAAATGTTATTCAGATCATAAAACATTACGTTTATATTGTAAGACATTTGCAATAGGAGTAACTGCTAATGTGATAGAATATGCATTAATTACCTGTTTGTTTGTTTTTAAAAGACAGCTTATAAATCAGTATTAACTGGTTAACAGATGAATGTTTCAGTTAAATCCATGTTTTAATTATATTTACACTTACCAGACAAGAAGAGAAGATTGTCTGGTATCGCACTCACTGAACATTTGAACACAATCAGCAATTTCAAAGTTCCTGCAAATATTTAAAAACAAACAAACAATATAAATCAAGTAAGTTAAGTCTGTTGTTGTCATGGTAATCTCCATTTCTGCACAAAATGTGATATTTTAAACATTGTTATTTTTCTACTTATAATCCTAACACAGAAAATAAACAAGCATTGTCTCCAATATTTTGTTTTTAGAACCATCTCCAGGATATAAATCCAATCTAAAGCACACAAGACTTTTACTTCGTGAACAAAACAGGACATCCTGTGAAAGTCTGAGTGTTTCCTAACATATTTGAATCAATTTGAACAGTTCTGCAAAATTCAAGAAACAACTGAAAGAAACAACTTTTTAAATTTTCAATAAAATATGATGAAAAAATGTTATTAAGATCGTAGCATATTACATTCCTATTGTAAGACATTTGCAATGGGAGTAATTGATATATAAAGAAAACACATTTTCAAAATTTTCTGTAAAATGGGATAAAAACCTTTATTCACAGTTATCATTGCTAAAATTACACAAATTAAATACACACTTGTATTCTGTCTCAACAATAGATCTTAACAGTCAACATACAGAGCTGTGGATTATTAGAAAGATTATTTCAAAGATTGAAAGCTGTTTAAACAAAACAATTGCTAACTGCCATTTAACACTATACAGACACAATGCAATTCTTTAAAAATCCATTATTCATCAGAAAATTACCAAAATGTTCTCAGACCTCTGCATGTGGAATCATATTATTATATTTCAATGTCCCGAGTTTAAATAATATGTCAACCTGGAGAGACTCACAGAGAGAAAGAGACAATTTGAGTTTTATTGACTTAAAGTTCTTTGACCCGGAAGAAGACGAGTATGCTGAAAATCACCATGAGCTAGAACGAACAACATAGGGTGAGGATTTAGGGTTGTCTTCCATCCAGGGCACGGACGGAGTAGAGGTCGGAGAAAGGGAACCCAAAGGAGCCTGAGAGGATTAAGGTGGAGATGGAGTGGAGGTGGTACGAAGCTTCATATACCGAATTTTGGATGCTAATTGGCAGTAGCGGAGGCGTGGACCCAGTGATGGATGATGCAGGTAACATGGAGAGAGTCTGCCAGGTTGAATTTACGGCAAGCCTTCATTTCAGATTTTTTTTTTTTTTTTTTTTTTTTTAACCATTTCATACCACATAGAGCCAAATTAATAAATAAAAAGTCCATGTTTCATCAAAAAATTACTAAAATATTCTGAAATGGCCATGCATACAGGTGGAAAGTTATCCTTTTATATCCATGTCCCTGTATCAAATCCTTTCTCAATTAAAAATTGTTAACATCATTCCTACAATACCCAGCTAAATCTAAAAAAAAAAAAAAAAAAAAAAAAAAAAAAAATCATAAAAAATTCAAAATTTATCATACATTCCCCAAATATTCTCACATCACCATGTCTATATCTGTAACAATATGAGATTTTTCTAAACTAAATGGCTTTTTTAGAAAAGCATAATTAACTGTCATTGTAGCAATGTTAGTGCTATGGACACATATTCAGAAATTTATTAAAAATCCAGCATGCCTCAAAAAAAGGTTGTCAATGGGACTTCAACATTTCAAATTATGAGCTTTATAAGTTATCTAAATTCTTTATGTTATAAATTCCACAGACTTGAAACCATCATGAACAAAACGAAAAACAGGCTGGGAGCACCTTGCATGGCCTTCGCTCGCTCCGCGGGCTTGGAACCCTAATGAAAGGAATATCATTTGAAGCTCACACAGTCCTCCACTATTCAGCCTGATGTCTGTCATCATCCTGATCCTGATCCTTTTCTCCTGCCAGCTGACTCCTTTTTACCACACTAATAATCCAAGGGAGACATCAAATCAAAAACACACTTACAGCATATCAACGCAGAACGTCTGCTGACGTCTGACAGCTGTGTTCAACTCAGAATCACTCATCCTGTTGAGTTTCTGGCAAAGGAGTTTGATTTCTCCTGGAGTGTGGAGGGGGGTGGAGGGGATGAGAGGGGCAGCAGTGAAATTCATTATTAATTCCAGCCATTTGCCAATCAAAGCTTCTGCTTTTTTCTACCAGACTGAACATAAACAAACACAATCATGTGCAAATGAGTCCAAATGAGATGTGACAGTTCTATTGGGCTTAATTTATTAGCAGTGATTATGCAGGGCCGCTTTCCACTGACAGCCAACAGAGACAGCTGAGCGTAAGAAGAACTCAGCAGCTTTATAAGGTGTGAATATTATTAGCGATGATAGCTGAAGCTGCTGCCATGATGACATTCATTAAAGAACTGATGTGTTCAGCCTTTATGGAAGAAATGGCTTTATGTTTCTCAGGGGGAGGGGGTGGTTCCAGCCATCAATCTAAAGTAAAAATGAACTTTTCAAGCCATACTTTGGGCGTCATGTTCGCAGCAGGGATTAAATGAGCATCAGGGGTTTTTATATTATATTTTATGATTCCTCTAATAGCACACAGTGGTATGTCAGCCTAATAACAAATGAGAAAACAGGGTTTGCATGCAACATGAATGACCTAAAGCTGTTTAGGTCATTCTTATTGCATGCAAACCCTGTTTTCTCCTTTGTCTAAATCTCCCTCCATTCCACCACATTGGCTTGAGATCTGGAGACTGTGAAGGCCATAAGAGCACAGCGAAGTCACTGTCATGTTCAAAAAAGACTCTTCAATCTTTGTGCCACGATGTATTATTCTGAAGAAGCCATCAGCAGATGGGGACACTGTAGTCATAAAGGGATGGACAACACTTATGTGGGCCGAGGCAATTAAATGAGGCTCAGCTGGGACTAAAAATGTCCTACACCGTTACACTACCACTACCAGCTTAAACTGCTGATACTTTCATGTTCTTTGTGCTCGTTTGTGACTATCCTCTGACTGTAGCAACAGAAGTCAAGTCTCATCTGACCAGGCATTTTTCCAATCTCTGATTGTCCAGTTTTGGTGAGCCTGTGCAAGTTTTAGCCTGTTTATAGCTGACAGGAGCAGCCATGTAAAAAATGATTAAAAGTTAAGCAGTGTGAAAGGGCAGCTTTTTGAGACTGTGGTGTACCTTGATACTGATTACCTTATTCTAATGTCATCCGTTGAGAACTTTAAATCTTGATTTGAGGAAAAAAAAAAAAAACTGTTTAATCTTTAATATATTTGTTTAAACCAGAGAAAGATTTCCCATCTGACAGCGAATGACTCATTTTAGCCTCCTTCCTTTTTTACCCTAACTGTTTCTAATGTAACAAACATGTTTGCTGAAAGTATTTATCTGTTATGACAACTGCTCATATTTCCCAAAGAGAAGCTTTTATTCACTCACAGTAAGGGAAGTGTGTCTCATTCATATAGACAGCACTTCTGGGTTTATTACATAAATATTTCATTGCATCTGGAGCATTTTTTTTTTTCAATTTGTATGACAATATGATTCCAAATGACTGTGATGAGATCCTCTCTTGACATTTTCTAATCAGATAGCCATAAAAGATTGTTTTATTTCCCTGCTTGTATGAGATGGTCTTTATAGTTCTTCAATCATACCTACTTAGTCCCTAGTTAGTCCAATAAACATGCACCATAACAACTGCAACTTTCCATTTAATATCAAGTGTTGGTTCATAATTTTGCAACCAGATTGATTTTGTCTTGTAGAAATCATTCCATTTAAATTTGTTGTGAATGTTATTTAAATTTCTGTTTTTCTGAGCTTTGCATAGTATAGATTTACAAAAAGCTGTTAACCATTATATTGTTGTCTTTTTAGTTTTTTAACAGCATTTTACAGTGCTGTGTGTTGTCATTTTTTTCTTTTGTATTGGCAGTAATCTTATCCTTTCCCCAATCAGAAGCAGATTTATAAGGCTGCACGAATCAGCATGCATTTGAACACCATGCATAACTCCGGTGGCAGTGTCCAGTTTAGTGGGTGAAGTTCTGAACCTGCACTGATCTATACACCCAGGCTCATCCTGCCAATCTAAATAATGACTGAAGCAGTGTTCCAGAAACGGGCCAAATTAATAGAGCTACAAACAAATAGACCCGATAGTAATCTACAGCTTGTACTTTTACCAAAGACACACACACACACACACACACACACACACACACACACACACACACACACACACACACATACACACACACACACACACACACACACACACACACAAAGGGAAAAAAAGTTACAAAGGTCATACAAAAACTGACTAAATCAGATTAGAGCTCTTCATCACATTAAAAAGACTGTGTAATAGATTTATTTGGATAAATTAAACTTTACTCTTTTCAAATGATCTAGCATCTTTTTACTGAAGATTTAAATAAATAGTGACAAGGTGAATTTTCCAACTTTAATAAATGATGAATAAGGCAGATTCTAATTATTATATGATTTACTCATGATGACTTATACAAATAATTTAAAATGGGCTGTCCTACAATCATGAAATGCTTCTTTCAATGGATTTACAAAAAAATACTGTTCTGCATCAGAAAGGGATGATAAAGAAAAGAAGTTCTCACTAAGACAGGGGACCATGACTCCTGTTTATTTATAGATTTATTTGAAACGAAAATGCACATTATTGGACATCAGTAACAGATCCAGAAGTAAACATTTTTCCTAGCTAACATGACAGATAGTCTTCATCCATTGTCCATTAGCGGGTAACGTAATAATTACAAATCATTAATACATACTCACAGGAGTTGATGAAGAGTTAAAAATCACCTGGTTGAGAACTCCATTTTTTACAGATTCAACATGCATTGGTAATGATGGTGTATTATAATTTTCGGGATATGAAAAAATTGGCAGCATGGAATCCCATGAATCAGACCAGTTCTGCCACCTGGTGCAGATCCAAATATGAGACCTTTCACTAATAACAGTAATGAACAACATACACCCCACATATGCATGAGGTAATAGTTTCATAAAGTTAGAAACAGTTTAAATCACATGTATGGTAAAGAGCAGAACAGTGCATTTATTTACACAGATAGAAATGCAACAAGCAACACCAACTTGTGCCTGGCAGCCTATTCATTAGAGGAGGAGGACCACTTTAGTGTCATGAAGGGCAACATTCAAGAGAGTAGCAGACAGCTAGATGGATACTTGACCAGCACAGCCACTGCCATGGATGTTCTTAAATTAATCCCTGCAGTTTGTAATTTGTCTTTAAAGGTAAGCACACCCTTGCTGTGTCTGCAGCCTGTGAAAGACTATTCAGTACAGCAGGATCGATTTTCTCTCCCAAAAAAGCCAGACTGGAGTCAAAAATTTTTGAAAACCACCTTCTTCTGAACTTGAACAAGAAATTCTTGCTGCAATATTAAAATGTGAAGTTCATGGAATGTCAGGACAGGAGACAAGAGATTTTTCCGAATAGCTCAACACTTGTGTCCAAGTTTGAAAATGGTGTCAGGAAATTTAAAAAAATTGTTCACTATAGACCCATTAAAAGGTTGACGACAAAGTAATTTTTAACTGTGAAGATGATGACAAACATAAGTGGAAATGATCTGTGCCTATTTCTTTGTTCGGGTATGTTTAATACTCCTTTTTATAGGTTGACAACTTTTACTTGAACGTCTTTACTGCAGTTAAAACAACAGATGACAGATTTGATTTGTGTTAAATAAAAACTTTAAAGGTATGATTGATCTTCTTTTTTATTTTGCTTGGTAGCATTTAATCCTGCATGTCCTCCATGAAATTCTGATGGACAGAATCACAAGTCCAAGTGTGAACTGTGTCACAGAAGGTAAACACAAAAACATGCATTATCTGCAGCACTGTTCTCTAAAATGGCACACTATTGATGAATTGAAAAAATAAACATGCGGTAGGAGCACTTCATGACATTGTATTGACCATCAGGGAATACATTCACAAAGTGCTTACTTAATTTTACTCAAATAAAAATGTTAATGTGGTACTTTTACTTTTACCAAAGTACATTTTTATCTGTTTTTTTGGTACTTTTACTTAAGTCCAGTGTTTGAGTACTTTCTCCATTATTGCAAGTAGGCTGTACACCTACTAATTAGTTTATTGCATTGCAAGTGTATATATTTAACCTTTCATCACCACCATCATGTTGTATATGTAACATATTAGTATTAATGACGCAGTTATTCAAGCTGGCAGATCTAAACCAAAAATAATTTAAACTCACATAACAAATTTTGAAGCAAAATATCAGTCAGCTTTTGAATTTGTTTGGCTGGATATTGAGGCTTAGGTGGATAAAATCCTCCCTTATAAAAAGCCAACTTCTTCATTCAAGCGCTTAATGAACTCTTCCTCTCTGTTTGTGCATCTTGTGGTGTATTCAAGACATGTAACAGTAGATTTGTATGTCATCTGTAAGCCTGCTCTGCTAGTATGCCACATAACTGAGACAAAAGCAGAAAAATACAGAGTTTAGATGTGCCAAACATGCATGGAAATCAGTCAACTGAAAAAGATCGAACTGGAATATACTAAATAGATTCATACCAGGTTAGGATCTAAAGATGACTATTATCATTGTCAATCGGCAGTCACATTCCTTTTGCAGCTGGAATGATCCTTGGGCCTGAGCTGTATTCCTGAAGTAAAAGCCTGTCTGACTTAAGTAAAATGCTTCAGAATTCATGTCAAACTTTTAAAAAGATGTTCGTCCAGCATAATGTTTACCAAATCCCCCTGAAACTCGTTTTTTGTGTCAGCCCATCTTGTTTGTATTTTATCTCTCTACTGTTAGCCCTTCAGAATCCCATTAACATCAGTTGGCTCACTGTGCAGAAATGAAAATCCAGCCTGTTTGAATCCTGCTGTTTTTTTAAAGTTGCAGAAGAACTGCACCTCTGACTGTTTACTTAGGTTTCCAATTTATTTTTTGCAAATAACCACAAAGATGGGGTCTGTGTATGTGTGTGTGTGTGTGTGTGTGTGTGTGTGAGCGAGAGACGGGGGAGTGATGAAAGAATGTCAGCACCAGTCAAAGTCTTTTTTCAGTTATCTTAAAATGACCTTTTAGGAGTCATTTAGTCGCAGAGTGTTAAGGCTGCAGCTAAAGCCCTGAAACCCATTACATGTTCTGATTGTGTCAATCTAATGCGCTAATTGAATGCTGTCCCTCAGCCACTTTTCATCAGTCAGGAGCCCATGCTGCTGAGCTGATTCGCTTATAATTTGCGCAGCGAGAGCTTCAATCACTGGAGACAAACATTTTCCCTCTCATTAAAGAGCACATTAAGGATGATCTTCTTTGGTTGCCACAGTGACTCAATCTAATATAATTTGGTGGAAGCGAGCAGAGAACAATTTCCGCGTTTGATCCAGTGAGATTTGTATTTTCTCTTGCCTCTTCTCTCGCCTGCTCTCTTCTCTGCAGTAAGTGAGTCTAAAGAGACTTCTTTGATCTTGTCTCATTGGTCTCAAGACTCCAGACTGAATTTAAATCACAAGGCCGACTATTTTAGGAACAAAGCTGCCGTTGTCCTTAACAAGGAGCTCACTTTTATTTCTCCTACAAACCCTTTATGAATAAAATTTAAAAGACAGTGGGGAAAAAAATATTCTCATTTGTCAACATGGCCTTATTTTAAAAACTTTGTGCATATATCAATTGATGCTGATAATTGTGCACTGATGGAATTTTGCATTTTTTTGACCAACTGGAAAATAAAGCATCCAGGATGTGTTATTGCATCATTGGTCACTAGACCTTACAAAAGTACTTGAGAATACCTTAGAATACTCTCAAAACCTTAGAGTGTTGAGAAACTAATTAGGTAAGATTTCAAAGGTTGAATTTATAAAAGATTGCAAAGTAAATAAAGTTATTTTTATTAAGTGGGGTTATTTTGGCTTTTGACACAATGCAACCACCGATTTTAATGCATTTTATTTGGTGATGGGCTAAGATAAAGTAGTCCATAATTACAAAGTGGAGGGGAACATGTGGTTCTTAAACTTTTTTGTTGATAAAAATTTGAAAAGTGTGAAATTCTTCTGTATTCATACTCTTGACTCTGATATCATTAGATAAAACCCAGTGCAACTGATTCCCTTCAGGAGTCATCTAGTTAGCATCATGTAGACCAAGGAACACAGCAGACAGGTCAGAAATGAAGCTGTGGAGAAGTGTAAAACATAGTTAAGTTGTAAAAGAATACTCCAAGCCTTGAACATCTTACAGAGTTCTCTTAATCCATCTGAAATTGGAAAAAGTATGATACACCTGTAAATCCACAAAGAAGAATCAATATACTGATGATAAAATGCATAAGACCCATTCAGTGACGTGAGGTGAGGGTCATGGCAAATACAGTATAGAAAACCCAGATTAGAAGTTTATATTTCAATTTTGAGCTGAATTGAAATATTAAGTTGTTTTAAAAAGGGAACACAGCAAACTCTTTGAATAATTTTTTAGAACTTAACTGTTTGGCCAAAATGCAAAACACAAAATATGTAAAACAAACAAACAAAAAAAAAAACAAAAACTGCTCTTTTAATACACCATTCCTAATGTGAAAAATGGTGGTAGCAGGTTCGTGTTGTGGGGGATTTTTTGAGCAGTGCCAGGGAAGGATTCAAGGATTTTTTTTATTGTCATAACAGTTCACATTTGTATGTTTGTGGTACAAAATTTGAACTCAGATCCCAGTTCAAGAAGCCAAGTAAATAATAAATAAATAAATAAATAAAAATATGTAAATGATTAAGTTAAAAAGTGAGATGAAGCTGAATTTAGTCCATTAAGTGTGGCTTGAGTTCAGCAGTCTGACAGCTGCAGGGTAGAAACTGTTTCTGAGTCTGGTGGTCTTGCTCTGAATGCTTCTCAGCTGCCTGCCTGAGGAGAGGGGCTGAAACAGTCTGTGTGCAGAATGGGTGGAGTCCCTCATTATGCGGAGCGCCGTCCCCCTGCATCAGGGTTGATGTTGACATAAAGATTGATCAAGCTAGCAAGAAGGCAATCTTTAAATGAAACCTCAGAGACTGCAGAAGACTTTAGATTTGGGCTGAGCCAGAGCTGTAATAGACCTAACGATTCAGAACAAAGCATATTACTGTGTCAAAGTCTAGATGTAAATCCAATTGCAAATATTGCAAAATGCAAAATACCCCAAAAGACTCCAGTTGAAATTTTACCAAAAACTGGTTCCACAACCTATTGCATCAGACTGAATACACACGCATGCCACACATTTCAGAATTTTTTAATGGTGTTGGTTAGGGCTGAAACTAATGAACATTTTAGTTATCGATTAATATACTGATTATTCTGACAATTAATCGGATAAAAAATTGGCACATTCTGCAGATTTTTCATTTAAGCCTTTTTTTTAATATAGTATTAGAAATACATTAAAATATGCAAATAATGACTTAAACAAATAATTCAATTCCTTTTTTGAACAGGAAAATAAACATTTTATTGTTTAAAATGCAGTAACAAAGAATTCCTTTAGTATACACTTCATTTGTAGCAAAGGATGCATCTGCAGTGAAAAAAATGTTTCTAATCTCAGCCTTATCTGCTCGACTTAACATCAATACAGTGTAGGGCAAATCTGTTGATTATATTTTGGATTAACCAATTATTAATTGGATAACAAAGTTTCTTAATAGGAATTTTTTTGTTTTTGTTTTACAGAATTTGAACCAGGTGAAGCTAAAACTGCCACTTGAGCAGTTTTGAGTAGAACATATTTACAGAAAAGAAGGACTTTTATCTTAAATAAAATGTATATATTTTTGCACAACTTTGGCTTAATTACTGCTCTTAATGTGTTGTTCTTTCAGCATTTGCCATAATTTTGAGTCTGTATACTACTGTTACCAATTAATTGATTACTAAATTAATTGACAATTATTTCAACAATCAATTCATCACGAGTAATCCAATTAATCATTTCAGCTCTAGTGTTGGTGTACTATGAAAAATCCCTGAATTCTAAATTGCAGTTTGTAGTTGTCAAATGAGAGAACATAAATAACTTCAAACGGTTATGAATGCAAAATAAATTTTGCAAGATACTGTGTTTGTTGTGCCCCAGAATCGTTATCATTATTACAGATGTCAGTCTCTGTTTGGTAGGTGTTGTTGTTTCTGTGTTTTTCTTGCTGTGTTTGTGTTGCTGAGCCAGAGGGATCAGAGCTGGAGTCGACTCTTCATGCATTACAAACACTCTCAGCATTAAAAAGGCTTTTCCTCTTTGCTTTCTGCTTGGCTGTTGTATTTCATAGGTGCCCTTTTCATGAAGCCTGCAAACATGCCACAAAAAGGTCAGAGAGATCAGAATAACATTAACCATCCTCACTGCCTTCTCACTACTTATCCCTTCCATGCAAAGACTCATATTGCTGTAATTCCTCTCTGACAGGTTGTTGCATCTATATTGTTTTTGTCTTGCTGACTGACAAGTAATTGCGGGTTGACCAGAAAAGAAGGAGAAATGTCAGAGGTTTAAGAGCTGGGATATAAGATTGACACAGGATCCAGGCTAAAAGCTGCTTTAAGTCTTATTCAAAAGGACACGACTCCACACAACATGAGGATATGTGGGATGACACATTGCTGAGAGACAGACTGGGTTTCCAAAAGGAAACATACACACCAAGCTTAAACACACACTCTTAACCTCTGCTCACATGGGGGCAGTGTTGCACCACTTGACACACAAAATCCCCCACTCCCACCATCTCTTTCCCCTCCACCTGATGTGTTTTTCCATCTACATTTACTGCAGAGGTATGCAGCAGACAGGCATCCTCTGTTCTTACTCTCCCCATTTCCTCCTGACCACACTAGAGATAGCAGGTTCTACTGCTGTTAACATGGAAGAGGAAGAGAAAATGGCACCAGGAGTCATCCTTTGTGTAAATAGTACCTTGCAAAAGTATTATGTAATGTCACAAGTATAAATTTCAGTGTCTTTATGGGGTGTAAATGAGACAGATCAACACAAAGTAGCACATAATTATAAAGTAAAGGAAAATACGACATTGTTTTCATTTATTATTTCTAATAAAATGTAAAAAGTTTGTTGTGGACTTGTAAGAGCTGCTTTTTCTTAAAAGCCCCCAAATTCAAACTAGTGCAACCATCTAACTCATCTATTGAGTGAAAGACTATGCAGTGGACCCCCACCCATTTTCAGATTCACTTATTTGCTTATTTGAAGATTTTTCTGTGGAACGTAACTTAACTCCACATTGCTCACAGAAAATTTGGATGTTTTCTGATTTTTTTCTAAAATATTCAGAATAAAATACAACTCAGGAAGCTGAAATACCTAGGTGTAATTGTATTTGACATACTATTGGCTGGCATTGCAAAATTTTCCTTGGCTCTGATTGGCTGTTCCGCCAAAAGTGGAGATAAGGAAGACTGTTGCCGTTAGGTTCTGTGGTAGTGTTAAGATAATTTCCACAGTGCACATTAATGCATGTTAAGTTATGCTTGGTGTTTGAACCATTAAAATGGGCAGTTACAAGCATTTTTAGAGGGGGTCTCAAGTATTTGTACAATTCTTCACAAGATATCTACAAAGAGTGTCAAATGGCTAAAATCTCCTGGGTAGAAATTGCAAAATCATCAGCTGTCTGCAGAAAGGTGTGGCGCTCTCTCAGTAACCATTTCATTACCTATATGCTTGGGGTGTGACGTATATTGAAGCGGGAGGGGTTTCCTCACAGGATTTGCAACATATGTGAAAGGTGTGTGGGAATATGAACGTCCCGCAACCTCGTGACCATGCATTGACTGTTTGGCTTTGGGGGGAAATATAGGACACCCTTAAGCCATTCCAAGACAATAGCACACTTTGATCTATACCAATCTATTGTACCCCTGGCTATTATGTTTAATGTGTATTTAGCTCCATCAGTCTTCCTATCAACAATCTGAGGCTCTCTCATCCTGCAAAAGACACAAACATTATTGCTGAACTCTGAAAACTGTTCTTTGACACTAGCTGGATGGACAGGTTTGAACAGTTACAGCCTGTGAAGAAGATAAACTACAACTACGATGCTGCTTCCTTCCTTGAAGCAAACGATATAGACAGACTGAGTCTTAGTTATTGTAGAGTTTATAATTGCTTCTATAAATTAAGCTCAATGAGAAGAGACAGGATGGTTAAAAACATGATTTATAAGATCACATAAGTTCTTGGTGTCAAGAATCCACATTTGCCGAGCATCCCTGTGTGATAAACCTTTCTCTCTCTAACATCTTCCCTGCAGGTCGCAGTGCAGTGTGCATTTAAGAGGGGTCTTTCTGGTTCACAATGCTATTTGATTTGTGAGCTGATGCTGCAATGTTCTGAACCCTCAGTGACATCCATGTTCTGGTTTTTTTTTTTTGCTTTCTCTGCTGACTCACCACGGCCTGGCAGCAGTCATCTAAGGACGGCTGATGGCAAAAACTGTTTGTTTCATTAAACACAAACTTAGTGCACTGTACAGGCAGGTCACAGGGTGCTGGAGGGAAAGAGAAACTCATTTTAAAAAAGCCTAAACAGCTGTTCATCTGGATTATTACGACACAAAGGACAGGTGATAAACAGGCAAAGCGGATACATTGTTTTTTTTAGATATTCATTGTAAAAATTGTCTAATAAATATATTATACAGGGCCTTGCAACTGAACTCATTCCCCCTTTAATTTTTCACATTTTACCATATTACAACAAAACTTAATGTGTTTTGTTAGGATTTTATGCACTAAGAAGTGTATATTTGTTAAGTGGAAAAAAACCTCATACATGGTTTTCTAAATTATTGGCAGATAAAAATCTGAAAAGTTTGTTCTGCATTTGTATTCAGCCCCCTGAGTCAATAATTTGTAGAGTCATGTTCTGCTACATTACTACTGCCCAGTGTTTTGGATGATGTCTCTTACGTCTTTGCATTTAGAGATTTAAATTTGTGCCCCTTCTGTGCAAATCAAGATAAGAGCTTGTGACTGATTCTCACTGACATTCTAACACATGAATATGCATTGGTTTAATGTATATTAGATCAAAGCATATAAAGTCTTGAGTCTTTAAGTTTCTTTCTTCCAGGATTACCCTGTGCTTAGCATCAGCCATTTTTCCATTAACTTTGACTTGCTTCCCTGTTCCTACTGAGGAGCAGTTACCCCAGAGCATGATACTAGCAAGACTTCAGACTGGTCCTCTTATGGCTCATTTTTTCATTAAGACCAGACTTGTTAATTGCACAACTAATATTTGTCCTTTCAGCAAACTTTCACAACTGAGCTATGAATGTCTGCAGCTCCTTCAGAGTTTGAATGGGCTTCTTCTCTGAATAATGCTCCCCTTGTGAAGATCCAGTGGTTTTGGAGGGCCCCCTGATGGAGAGGAGGCTGGCAAGTGAAAAAAACAAACCCAATCAAAAAGTCCTTTCTGAAGAAAATTCACAAAAATCAGAGTCCGAGGAAAAAAATTCAAAAGCGTAAAATCATTAGTGGACAACAAGAGGAACATACCAAAAAAAAAAAAAAAACAAAACAAAAAAAAAAAAAAAAAAAAAAAACTTATGAGCAAAATATTTAACTGAAGGATCTGACAAAATGATGCATAGACCCTTGAGTATATATAGTTGAAACTTTATATTTACTTACACTGAATAAAAAGACACATACACAGTTTATTCTCACTGTCTGAAGTTAAATAAGACCAAACCTCTTGTTTTAGGTCAGTCAGAATTACCAAAATTATTTCTATTTCCTAAATGCCAGAAAACTTGACGAGACCATTTTTTTTTTTTTTTTTTTTTTTTTTTTTTTTTTTTTTGTAACTTTCTTTAAATTCAAAAGTTCACATACATTTGGTCAGTATCAGGGATAATTGTCTTATAAACTGTATAAACTATACTGACCAGCCAGATTTACACAGGTTCTGCTTACTAATTAGGTGCTTCTAATTTAGGCGGGATCTCAAGCAATCATAAACAATGAAACTGTCTCATCTTTCCCTCAAACATTTACTTTCCTGAGAAAGAAGGGCATCATCTAAGTGTAAAACTCAACCAGTGGATTAATGTGAATTTGGGTTGTTGCTATGATTTTGTCATCTGGGCAGCGTTCTGTGAGGTGTGTCTTTTTCCTCTGCTGTGAAAGTGTTCCCTGCTCTCTTTGTGTCTGGGTCAAATGCCCGCTAAGCTTCATAGACGTCAGGAATGGGGCAGCTGCGTTTAAAGACTAAACTCCAACTGACAGCAAAGAATTAAAAGCTTGAAAATGTTATGCTCTTTTCCTCCACCATCAAGCTCTGTCTTACAGCCATCACTGCTGAGTTGTTCTTGCTGCGAACCTTAAAATTCCTGTGGTCAAAAAAAAAGGTCCTGCTGGATCTAATTCTTCACATTTCTCCACAGAGAGTGAACAGAAACACAGACACATGGACCTTGTTACTGTTCTAAAGCTCTTGTAATCCAACGAGTTTTCTCCATGACCTCTTTTCCTGTTGTAACTTATTTCAATCAAGATTTGAAACCCATGACTTTCTAGGTCCTGTGTGGACTATAAACCTACAGTTTTTATATTTGGAGTTGCCAGGAACAAAGAAAACTTTTCCTCAGAGGTTTTGTCAGTTTCATTGCATCAGTGTAATGACTTAAAGCAATGAAAGATCAATTACACTGTGTCTTGATGAATAAAAGCATAGTACTGTTTTTCTCAGGTTTAATATTAATCAGAGAGCTTACTATGTGAAGACAAATACAACAAAAGAGTAGGTTCATACTTAACCATCTTAAGTATTGGTAGAGTAAACAGACTGACTTGAGGTCAAACATTTGGATCTCCTTCCAGAAGCTTCTCACAATAGCTTGCTAATTTTTTTGGCAAATTTCTCCTAAGAGAACTGGTGTAGCCGAATCAGGGTTGTGGACCATCTTAATCACCCATACCTTTTCAGCTCTATTTGTAATTTTTTTATGAGACTTAAAGAAGGTCTTGTTGATGGTTCCTCCAAACATGGACTTTGTTGTCCTTAAGCCACTTTGTAAAACACGTTTGCCCTAAGCTCAAACATCCTGGTTGATCTCTTGTGAGGCTGCTTTATTATGTCTACTTAATGTTATTTCCTCAGGATGTATTTTGAGGAGTGCACCCCCATACTGTACAAGCAAGCTCTGTGTTTTTCTTCCAAATTTAAGGATGGTTGTAACACCAAACATGTTGATTTTAGTTACATCAAAATATAGGACATATTTAGGAAAAAAAATTAAAGTCTTCATTTCTGGGTGTATTTTAAAAGAAGCCTAAAATATGTCTTTCTTTGTTGCTAAATGAGAGTTGGCTTCTTCCTGCCTGATTGACTTTTCAGTTTGTTAGTACAGGACTCATGTCATAATGGATGATGGCCATATTAAGTTAGTATCTTCACAAGGCCTTTTGCTTGTATTCTGGGGACGATTCATTTTATACCCAGACACAGTCATCTCTTGGACAGAAAACCCGTCTCCTTCCTCAGTTTTATAATGACTGGACATTACCATGCTGTTAATACTTGCATGTAATTGCTTGAAGAGAGAAACAGAGCATCTTCAGGCATCTGAAAATTGCAACCAAGGATGACTCAGACTTATAAATATGTTCAGTTCTCCTCCTGAGATATTGGCTGGTTTCACAAAGAAGCAGTGTGTTTGAGGTGTTGGCCTAAAATAAATCCTGACAGATTTAAGTTTAAATTATGCTTAATTTTACCAATCTGTTTTCTCTGACTGGAAATATGATTACTGTTTAGGAGAGACCAAGCCAGAGTCCCGATTTGAAATTAGGGTGATGGCAAAGAGGCCTTTCGACAATGAAGAAAAAAAAAGATTAAAAAAAAAAAAAAAAAGATAGACAATCAAAATACCAGCTGAAACATACAAAAAGCAGCTCAGCAGTTATGAGAAGGCATTGATCGCTCCAATACTATGTCAGATTTTTCCTTCAGTTATTGAGAATGGTAAAAAAATTATCTTTCACATGCCATTTTTGAACATGTAAATAAAAACAAAAACCTTTCTTTTGTTTTATTATCACTTAGTTGCAGCCTGTCTCATTTCCTGCCAGAAGAAAATTTCTTGTTAAATGCAAATAATTTCAAATCTAAATTTGATGTTGTGACTCATCTTTTTAATAGCATTCTTCTGACATTCTCAGGGTGTTGGACTAATGTTCTGTCATTTTTCAGTTTTTGAACACCTGCTTTAAACATTTAGTGCCAGTTTAATCCTCCCTAACTTGGGTTAATAAGGAGTTTAATAAAAACTAATAGACCTGGCACCTTTAGGATGGGAGAAGTTGATCTGTTCCATAAAACTCGTCACATTTAAAAGCACTTTTTCTCTGCAGCACAACGCCATTATCTGTTGTGATATATGCCATCTGTTTTACACTTTTTCATTATGGTTGGCTACCAGAATAAGATCAGAATGGCTTTATTGTAATTATTCAGCAAAGAATCATGGAGTTGCTGATTGTTTATGTTACCATTTCAAGATAGTGGAATGTAGAAACAGATAGAACAAACAAATAAAGATGTCGGAAGAGGAGATCCCTTATAAGATCCCTTGATAATCCTGCTCTGTCATATCTCAGAAAGCTGTTTGTTCCATATGTTCCCAATGGAGCACTTGGCTCTCAGACTGCAGGTTTACTGGTAGTTCCTAGAGTTTCTAAAAGTATAATGAGAGGGAGATCTTTTTGTTACAAGGCACCTCTCCTGTTAAAACAGTTGCCAGTTTTATTATTGTCTACTTTTAAGGCTTGAAGCTTTTCTTTTTGATAAAACTTATACAGTTGACCCCCGCCAAATTGGAGTTCTGTATTCATGGATTTTTCTGTGGAACATAACTCCAAATTTTTCACAAAAAAATTTACCTATTTGTGGACTTTTTTTTGTAAAGCATATCTAAAATATTCAAAAGAAAGCAAATGCAGTTTGGGAAAAAATAACCTAGGCGCAATGCTACTTGACACACTATTAGCTGTCATTTGCACACCGAACAAACCTATAGCGCCATTTCTGGGTATTAGCTTCTGCGATTGTGCTAAGACAGTTTCCACTGTATATTTGGCTTCTGAACTATAAAAGTAGGCAGGTCTCAGGTATTCGTTAATTTTAGCTATTGGGCAAGCGGCTGCAAATAACAGAAGTGCAGTGTGGTTAGAATGGCTTATAGGTTACCCTTAGAAATCTCTATAGTTACACTGCTTATAAGCTTAGGCTACTAATCGCTTTTCCTCAATAAATTATGTTCTCTTTGTTTTTTCTATTTATGGAAGCTACATCTAGCCTAGTGTTGTGTTCAGTTGTGACACCTTCTTGGATGGAAGCATCGGCTAAACTTTTGTTGTAAATAACTTTATGTTCTCTTTCTGTAAATATAAAGCAACTGAAGCAACTATTACTGCAATTAACTGTGTTTGCTGTTTTTCACCCTATAGATTTTAGAGCTGTCTTTGAGCCTATATGTTTATTTATTACAGCTAATGATTCCCGATTTATGTGATTTATCACTTCTCTATATTGTGTGTAAGTTTTAGTGAGACATTATTCTATCCATTCACTAAAATAATAAGTGATTTTTTTAGTGACATTGTAAATATGTCCAAAAACCTATTTTAAAGAGGTAGGTCAGAAGCAGAGGCAACTTCAATGCAACTAACCCAACTTGTTTTATTTGTGTACTCTGCTTTCATACTAATCATTTATTGATTTTTCTGCTTACTTTAACCCACAATTGGTTGTGGTTTGTGTGACGGACCTGACAGGCTATTCCCATACAATTTAAGGCAAGGTTGCATGCTAGATGTTTTTAGTTTTCTAAAATAAACTGATTGTTCTGGCAACTGTTGACTCATATTTTACTATATATTTTTCAGAGATTGAGACAAATGTGCATTTTGCATCTTTTCTGGCAGGCTGAGTTACCAAGAGATGGTCAAAAGTATTACTATTTAGGTTTTTAGTCAAAACCAAATCTTGCCAGCTAAAAGCCTTGAGCCATGGAGGCAGGAGGGAAAGTCAGTGCATTTGATGAGTAGTTTTCATACAAGAATCCTCAAGACACATTAGTGGGCAGCTGGTGCAGCTTTCTGATTAGTTCTGGTAAAATAATTCCATCCACATATATACTGCTTGTCAACAGGTGTCCAGTTAAACTTAACGTATCTTTAGCAGCCATTAGTAGATGAGACAATGAAATAGTGGAATGTCTCATTAGATTTTGTATAATTCCTGGTGAATCACTGTTGTTATTGTTACTGCTGTAATGACATAGTATCAGTCAACATGGCCTGGTGTTTATGGTTCCTTACTGTGGTGTTTGTGTCTCTGAAAGCAGCAAGGACAGTGCATTGGACTGTGTAGCATTCAGGGTGCAGGAAAACTAGCCTTCATATTCTGCCACAGACCTCACCTACCAATCATTGCTCACTCCAGCTGTTTCTTAAGAGTTTTAGGGTTCACCATCTGGCTGCTTTTTAGGCATTTTGACAAAATGACATCTCTGAAGGAAGTCACATCAATGGAATAAATTTAGTTCATTTTTACTTTAGCTGAGTGAATTGTCATTGTGTTACAGACCTGATTTGACTAACCTGATCAACAACCATTACAGAATATCCAAAATGTAGAATGAGCTATAATTATTTGAAGTTAATACTATTCTCAGACTGAGCAGACCTTTCCTATATGTCTGCTGTGAGTGAATACCTATTTATTTAATGAAGGTTTGTTGTTGTTTTTTTTCAAAGTTGTGCTACTATTTTTTTAGTGTGATGGAACATCATTTATATTTTGACAAAGTTTTGCTGAGACCCACTTACCAGATGATTTTGTCACTGAGGTCTATTATTATTATTATTAATGTGACTCAGCATAACCCAAAAGACCTTCAATAGGAAGAAAAAAAACAGTGTGAAGCTCATCAGTTTGTGTTTCTCCTGTGTATCTGAAAGCATTGACTCATTTTAGAAGGTCATCAAACAAAAATAAACAATTTAAAGATTTTATCTTTGTGTGTGGAAATTGATAGAATGTTATAAGGTTACATTTGTTGTATGGCTTCCTTGAAAAGTGAAAAAAAAAAATCCCTGGCCAGTTCATAAAATAAACAGCAAATTCCAACAGATCTTCCTATGGTTCCCCCTCTTCGACTGGGAAACATGTCTACCAAAATGTTTGTTGAACAAAAGACACTACTGAGATTCACATTCATTTCCTCTACCTCCTTCACTTACTCACTCAGGGGTGTCAAAGGTCAAGCAACTAATATGCTAAGTCATCGAGTGTTGCCATCTGCCTGTTCATTAGCGCTGACCTTTTACTAGTTAAGAGGGGTCACTGAGGAGCAGAACGCAGATCTGTGTTCCTTCGTAGAGTATAAACACTTAACGGTTTGCTCTTAGTCGTGTGGACAGTCTGTGCTTATGGCAAACAGCTAACATATAAGCATACCATGCCTGTCCAGTCATTTAATCTGAACTGAATATAAATTGGAAAGATTTTTAACATCTTTCAAACAAAAGTAAAAGAGGCCTCTTATTTGATTTTTAAAAGAAACCAATCCTATATAAAAAGAAAATTCCTAGATTGTTTCTTCTGACAGATTTTTGTTCCTTTCTGTATTAGCTTTGTTTCTGCATTGATGCTGACTGTCCAGCAGCTTGCTGATAGCAACAATGCAATCAAAATATGTGACAGTAAGCTGCTGGAACATTGGTGTCACCCTCTCAGACAACCTGGCTTGTTAAATAAGCTAAAGCCTTTTCAAAGATTATTGCAAATTAAAGTTGCTGGGCTTTTAGGACATGAGTATGTGTATTTTTGTCTCTGCTTGTACTAAGATTTGATATTTGAAAAATTATTATTATTATTATTATTAAATTATTATTATTATATCATACAAAATACATGCCTTTTAACTGCTGTGGTAAAAATCAGTTCACATAACCTGCTGTCACATACCTGAAATAATTTAGTGAAAACAGCTTTTTTCTGAATGTTGACGCTACCCTAAGACACCCATCATAATGGCAGCACTTGTTCAAAACTGTGTTAGAATTCAAAAATATATTTATCATTGAATAAACCTTTGCCTTTAAAACTATTCTTTAACCTTGAGCTTTCTTTTTTATTTTGTCATGCTACATCCACAAACCTGAGATGTTCTATCAGAACATCTGATGTAAATATGTGATGGACTAACACAAAGTAGCACATAATTGTGAAGTGGAAGAAAAAGAATTGTTTCGTTGAATTTAATTTTATAAATAAAATATTGCTGGAATATGTATTCATTCTCCCACACTTTGTGGAAACCCCTTAAGGAACTACAACTGCAAGTCCCATGGACTTCTTGGCTTCTTTTCTACTATTCTTGCTTGGCTTGTCAGTTTCGGTGGACCATCATGTCTTGGTAGGTTTGAAGTTATGCCATACACATCATGATTTTGTTGATATCTCTGACACACATCCACAATACTCTCAGGAGATAGTTTTTAAAAGTTTGAGAAACATCGAAAATGAATGAGATGACTAATTTCTGGAACCTCGGTCAACAGGCGGGTTCAAGTTTCAGGGGAGAAGAGGAGAATGTGAAGAGGAGGCAACACTAAGGAGATCTTGGATAGAAGGAGCAGGGACTTATAGAGCTGGGTAAGTAGTAGTGGAAGTCAGGAGGAGTGAGTGGAGTCTGGGGTGGTGGTGGTCTGTGTGGCAGTTGGAGGAATAGGGGGTCAAGGTCAAGTCAAGTCAATTTTTTTTGTGTAGCACATTTCAGCAGCAAGGCAATTCAAAGTGCTTTACACCATAAAAACATCAATCAAGTATGCATCAAAATCATCGAGCAAGTATACAGCAAAATGATCAAAATCATCAAAATCAGAGTAAATATCAATGCATCAAAGTCATAAACATCATCAAGCAAATATCAAAATCATTTAGCAAATATCAATGCATCACAACCATGAGGATCATTAAGCAAATATCATCAAGCAAATGTAATTTGAAAATATTGATCAATGTTTCACTTACTACTAATCAAAGGTAGCTCTAAACAGATGGATTTTCAGCCTTGATTTAAAGGAACTCAGTGTTTCGGCTGTTTTGCAGTTTTCTGGCAGTTTGTTCCAGATTAGTGGAGCATAAACACTGAATGTTGCTTTTCCATGCTTGGTTCTGATTCTGGGGATGCAGAGTAGACTAAAACTAGAAGATCTGAGTGGTTTGGAAGGTTGATACAACAACAACACGTCTTTAATGTATTTTGGTGCTAAGCCATTCAGTGATTTATAAACTAACATAAGTATTTTAAAGTCTATTCTCTGAGCTACAAGGAGACAGTATAAGGACTTTAGAACTGGGGTGATGTGCTCTATTTGAATCAGGTCAGATACAAGGACAGGTAGTACTTTGTTAAGGTTATAGGTAGGATATCAAGACAGCAGGAGGAGGAGTTTAATTATTTCAGAATTTCTTCTAAGTTTTCATGGTTGAGTTGGTGAAATTCAGCCATTTTCTCTGCATTTGTTATGTTTCCGCATAACATCATTGTTGGATTTAGTATGGATGTGCAGATTAACCATCTAATTTCTTTATTTTCTCTGTAAAAAAGTTGGCAAATTCATTCCAGGCCCTGGTAGAGTGGAGTTCAGGTGTTACAGTCACAGGTGTGTTTGTTAATCTGTCAACTGTGGCAAACAAGGCATGAGCATTGTTGATATTTTTGTTTATGATTTCTGCAAAAATTTTTTCCCTTGCATGTTTTAGAGATGAGGGATAGCTTTGCAGCCTTTCTTTGTAGATTTCATAGTAAACGTGAAGTTGAGTTTTACACCATTTACATTCAGTGCTTCGCCCTTTAATAGGAGCAATGGAATTGATGATGTCTGAAATCTTAGAATGGAAATTATCCACTTACTCATCTACTGAGTTACACGATAGAATTGAGGTCGAGGAGTATATGTGATTAAAAGTTTCTGTTGTGTTGTCTGTAAAATAACATTTTGTAGTAATATTTGTTTTACTAAGTGAGTCAACAGATATTGTACTTTCAAAAACAACAGAAAAGTGATCAGACAGAACAGAGACCTTGGAGATATTTACACCCATGCTGATAATCAAATCCAGAGTCTGTCCTCGATTATGTCGGCTGTTTAACATGTTGAGTCAAATCAAAGTTTTGAAGTACTTCATTCAGCTTTTCTGCCTCTCTGTCTATTTGGTTGTCAGCATGGATGTTAAAGTGTCCCATAATTATTAAACAATCATAATCAATGCATATCATAGATAACAGCTCACTAAAGTCATTGAAAAAATTTACCACATATTTTGGGGTTTTGTATAGTTAGTTTCAGAGTTTGTTTGTGGCCTTTTACTTCAATTCCCAAATATTCAAAAGAGTCAGATTTACCAAGGAAAACCTTTTTTACAGTTTAGTGAATCACGAAATATTGTAGCAACCCTTCTGCCCCTCTTATGTTTTCAATTCTCACTAAAAAAATTTTAATTAGGAGGCACTGATTCAATTAGTACAGGTGTTTCATTGTTTTCATCTAACCATGTTCCTGTAAGATACACCTATATTATGCTCAGTAATGAAGTCTTTACCAAAAAGTATTTTTGCTGATAGTGATCTTATATTTAGAGCAGCAGCTCCATTTTCAGTTGGTTTGTCAGTTTGTTTTGGGAAAATGTGCTCCTGATTATCCTTATCAGAGCCATGGTTTGGAGCCATGGCCAGATTCGTCCCATATCTTGGCTGGGACAGTGATCTTGTTGTTTACATTGTCCTGTGTTTGGGGAGAGCAGCTTGTTTTGTTAACAGCATGCAAAATGACTGAGGTGAGAAGTTTTGCTCCAGATCTATTTTTAAGGATACTCCATCTCGTTTGTATAGATGATAACGCTCCCAGAAGAACCTATCTATGATTGTCAATGTAGTTCACTGAGTTGATAGCGCATGTTTTGATAAACCAATCATAATCAGTCTGCTATCTCTCTTATCTCCTTGTCAAACTGTCGGTAGCAGTCCACTGATAAACACCTTCATTTTTAGAGTTCTGATAGTGCTTAGAAGATGATTAAAGCCATTTTTCAGGATTTCTGATCAACATTTCTGAATGTCCTTGGTGCCTGGATTGAGGAAGATGGAATTTTGGCAACTTTAGCTGGGTGATGTGTAGTTCTTGGAGCAGGTGTTTAAGACGGGACATCTCAGCTGGGAACTCTTTGTCATATAGTTGAAGATTCCTTTCCATTAGTTGTTTTTTCAGAGATTTATTTTTTGGTTTAGCTCCTAGAGAGTTCCAGAGTGGGCTGTTTGCTGATGTGACTGGGAACTGTCTGTTGTTTTCAGTCATTGGTAGGGTTGTTGCTTCTCCAGTACGTGAATCTTCAATTCTACTGATTGAAGTCTTTGTATATTACTTCTAATGTCCCCAGTGTCGACCTGGGGCATCTTGCTCATGTTTCAGCGTGGAAGCAGAAAAAAGGGTAAAAGTGAACTTAAAAAGTAAGAATCCTGCGGTCCTAAAATCTGAAATAATCCAGACATGAGGGCAACCAAAGTAAGAGTAACTATAAAAACTGGGTATACTTAGGCAGGCAAAGATTATCAAATAAGGATGAGAGAGAGCAGGACAAGCTGTTCCTCCTTCAGGGTCAGAACTCAAAAAAAGGTGGTGGAGTTCCCTTTAAAGCAGGAGACTCAACAAGGTTAGTCAAAGCTAGGAGGAAATCATTAAGTGAGCACAGAGGACTTGGGTTTACCAAAGGTTTTAACACTCAAGCGCCAATGGAATGACAGCCAGCTCCTCAAATACCCTGGCTAATTAATCATTGATTAGTTGCAGGTGTACAGGATCACACCTGCTGGCGTAACCCTTCAGGTTTCAGGTAGCTAGAGGCTCTAGTGGAAACCTGGAAAATCCCAGATGGAACAAACCAACATGTTCCATCTGGGAACAAACACATACACATCCCAGAATCCTGACAATACTCTTTAAATTTTCAGAAGATACATTGAACAGAGCTCTGGAAAGTGTCCAGAGCTTGTGATAGTTTCATAATCTCACCCTGCTGTAAGCTTCTCCACAACTTCCTCCTTGACTTGTCTGTTGAGTTCCTTGATCTTCATGATACAACGTATTCTGTAAAGTCCAATAAAAAACCTCTGAAACCTTCATAGAACAGTTGCATTTATGCTGACACACTGATGAACTTTAGTTTCAAATTAGGTAACTCATGTTTTCTTGTTATGTTACTTATAAGTATCAGAGTAAATAAAATGAATACATACAATATGCATGCAACACTTTTGAGAGTTTTATTCACACAATCTAAAAAACATCTGTATCAAACACATTATAGTTTGGTTATTTTAACATAAAATTTGAAAAATGTTAATATGTAACTTCAAATATGCCTTGCCTATTTACACTAATCAAAGGTTTTTGGCCTTTTCTCTAATTTTTACAAAGTACCGCTGTCCCAGGTGTACATTTGCTGAGTTCATAGAGACATGTGGACTTAATATTCCAATAATCATAGGTTAGCCCAGGCATGCATTCTCACCCACACCTTAAGATAAATACCAGCGGCAGCAACAAACAGAATGGCTGAAATCAGTGCAAGATCCAGATTGTGCTGACAACAGCTGCTGATATGGAGAAATAAGAAGAGTTTGAGCAACTGGTCCAACAGCTTGGCCCTGCCACCTGGCTTTATTTCACAGAGTCATGCAGAGGTTACTGAGATAGAAAGAGGAAGGAGCATGAAAAATTCCTGTGCTGGCCAGACATGAGTGATGGGAGATGAAGATAGAGCTGATAGAGGTGATGATTGTGATCTCTTTCTCTATTTCTTTGAGCCTCTGTCTGGGTTAATGGAAGCCAGGTCAGGGAGGCTTTAGGCTTTTATGTGATGGTCATCTGGTTATTTAGGCTGACTTGTTCTAGAAATAAATGGGTGCAGATAACATGGCCATCCCTCTTTGTGGTTTATGTGTTTGACCTGGTGAGGTAGAGCTACTGATAAGCCATAGAACAGGAACACAAAGGATAGATGTTAGAATGTCATTCAAGCTGGCCAGGAGTACTGGAATTAGTGGATTGGCCATATCCAAATAATTTGTTGACCCCTTCCATGTGATGTCACGCTCTTCAGAAAGCGGCCCACTCTGCCATGTCAAAACAACCTATGCACATATTAACTCCTATAAAACTTGTCAAAAACAGACAGTTGGTAGCCTAATATTGCTTTAATTTAGTTGATTTCAATGTAAAAATGATCACAGGATGCTGCACAGTCGGCTACACAAACAGACAAGGATGCAAACCAAACTTGTCATGTTATCATATACCTTTTAATGAGAAGAGATGATGGCGATGGATAGCAGAAGTCACTTGTAAGGACTGGCAGCCTTCAGTGTATTTGTGGATTTGCAGTGAACAATTTTTACAAGGTAAGAAGTTTAACATTCATATACTTCATAAGTAAGTAAGCTTAGTAAGATGCAATCACATATTGCATTCTGAAGAAGGTGAACATCTAAACATTAGTAACCATGGAGAGAATGCCCCACCATTACATAGACTACCATGTACATAAAAAATGGGTGAGCATCTATGTAAGGGAAAATGCTGTTTATGACATAGTGGTAGAAACCATGTGACATCAATTCAGCCAAAGTCTGCGATTTGAACAAATATAAAACATGTCAGGAGGGAGAAGGTATGGGTCAGTTTTTAAGCTAACTCGTTCCAAATTTTGTAAATACTGCTGTCTATGAGCCCCAACTAGGTGTGCTACTTCCACAGACAAATTACCTTAAGTTTATCAAGTAGACTTCACAGCTAAATTGGCAAAAACAACTTGGGAAAACAAATGCAGTCAACCATTCAATACTCCCTTCCCTCACTTCCGACGTCCATCATGTTGCCTCAATGTGATTAGGTGACATAGTTGCAAAGGGTCAATACAAATAAGCTGGAAAATTAAGTAAACTATCTGTTCTATTATAACTTTATAACTGGATTCAAATACACTTGCAGAAACGTTTTAGGTATAGCCAGTTGCTAGCAAGATTGACCAAATAAAGTCTCAGTTTAGTGCATATTATACACCACAAGAGGCAGAGTTATGAAAATAAGACAAGATTTTCCTGGTATATCGTTTATTGCATGCATTAGGTAATTTTAGTCTGAAACAGGTTTAGAAAAGGGAATGCAAAAGCCCTTCTGGATTTTTCTATCTGATGGTTGTGGCTTTATTTTGCAAACAAAAATGTCTTAAAATTCCTGGATTAGTTGTTAGCTGCTTTGTGACACCACTGGGAAAAGCGGGTTTGTGAAAGAGAAACCTCATTTAAATATTTCTCCACAGCGAGAATTAGTTATTAAAATTACTAACAAGCCATGTTGTTTCCATTTGATTTCAAAATGCCAGAGACAAACAAACTGAAATATCTAAATGAAAATATTGTGCAATACATGCTTCACTGAGAAAAAAGAGAAAGAAATCTATTTACATGAGTCCTAGAATGAACATGCAGATATCCCTAAAAGGAAGCAGAAATGGGCAGACAGCTGGTGGTTGGATCATTCTGACAGGTTTATTGTTGTTTTCTGGCTGAATTTTACACGCAAAGAATCTAATTTGCTCACATGTTCTGGTCTAGGAGGCTCTAACAGATTTTAATGTGTTTAAATCAAACCGTGACATCCTGTGACACTCATGGGAATACAGTTTAGTCAAAACACTTAGCCTGTTTTATCTAAGCCAAGCAGTACATACAGGTCAGCAGGTTCAGGCCCATAACCTGTGTATCCTGGTTGTTAACAGGTCAGTTTGTTTGCGACTATGCAGCAATTTGCATTGCTCCCAGCGGACTGCTTTGCTCATTATTAAAATTGTGCCTGTGTATTCAAAAAATAACTCAGCGTTTAGAACCCGAACAACAACACAGAACACTCCCACAGGGGCTATTTTGGAACTGTGACCAGAACCTAATTTGGCCTAGAAAGTAAATCTTGCCTGTACAGCTGCAGCCAGCTTTCTGTATTGCTCTTCAAGTTGTTAATTTTCCTGCACTTTTTTACTTCATAGCTGATGATAAAACTAATGACATGCATTGTGTCTTATATTCCTAATGATTAGTGAGCATAGTGTTGTAAAATATCTATTCTGTAAATTCGATATATTGCAGAACAAGTTACTAATTTGCAATAAAATCCATTTACTAAAAATGACTGCTTAATTTCAAGTTTAGAGTCAACAATGGTGTTTGAAGAACATGCTTTGTTCTTCCAGACCTACTATATATTGCAGGTGTATTTATAACAATGCGGGGCTCAGAAATATTCTGAATCTCATATGTTGTAGAGCTATTTCAGTTATTGCACACATACACTATATTGCCAAAGGTATTTGCTCAGTTCCACAACCTCTGGTGTATAAAATCCAGCACCTACACCTGCAGGCTGTTTCTACAAAGTAAGTTTCAGGGTGGTAACGTTATAGGACGCTAAACATGCAAGAAGTCCATCCTTGAAATTTCTTCACCACTAAATGTTCCACAATCAACTGTTGGTGGTATTAAAATAAAATCAAGAGGATTGGGAACAACAGCCACACACCCAGGTCATGTAAAATCACAAAGCATGGGAAACGGATGCTGAGGTGCATCGTACACAAAGGTTGCAAACTGGTTGTCTGTTGCTATTTATTCTGCAGAAGGTTTGCTTCTGGATATGTACATATATGCATATTATTCATAAAGGACTAAAGATTATTTGATGAAATATGGTGGACATTTTGTGAAAATCAATAAGGCTTCTGAAGAGCAGAAAAATAACTGACATCTGTGACAGAGATGGAATTTGTATAACCTATAGCAACATCTATTGACAAGAAAGATCTTGTGGTGGATGTGGTTCTTTCTCCTTCAACAATGTGAACATGGAACATGTGGAATAAGATGTCTTACAATACCAATGGCTAAGCAGTTATTAAGAAAACAGGTGTCAGTGTGTACAATCAATAATACAAAATAACAGCTTCACATAACAACTTAGGTATTCCACAATGTTCAGTATTGGAACCAGATCTATTTATTGTTTGTTTAAATAATATTTTTTACCACAATTCATATGGTACAATCTATACATTTTTGAATATGCAAATTTAAATTGTGGAGACTAAAAATCATAAAAATAGAATTGATCATGGTCAAAAAATGACCTGATTTTCATAAATTATTTATCAACAATCATAAAGATAAGGAAACACTTAAATAAATGGAGCTGAAATGAAAGGGTTTCCTTAAATGTGATTAAAGATCCTGAATTCTGTTTAAATCTGCATGTAGAGTTTAAGAAAAACAAATTATACAAATCTATTGGAGCACTGTGCAGTGTTAAAGAATTTTTGCATGAAAAACATTTGTATATGTATTGTAGGGCTCCCTTGATTTCCCATACATGTCACACTGTATTGAAAGTTGCATATATAAAACTAATATCCCATCAGATTCTGCAAAGTAGAATATGTGTTCCAATAAGGCCACATCTGTCAGACAAAAACTACCTTTTGAAAATAACAGCCTTGAAGCAGATATTAAACATACTTCTCATTAAGCCCACATTTGTGATTTAAAAATGTTTTTTATTGGTTGATGTAACATTCTAACCTTAAATGTCTTGTCTTTTATTAGCTATAAGCAAAAACTAATAATTAATAGAAATAAAAGCTTCAAAACATCAGCTGATGTGTAATTAATTCATGTAATGAGAAATAGACTAAGTTTTCAGCATTATAAAAAATTATGGAATGGTTCTGTAGATCTGAAATATAACCTCCAAAAAGTTCTATTAAAATAGCATAGAAGTAATTCTTTATTGAATTTCAAATAATATTTTCTTAGATTTTCTTAGGCCAGATCTTGATTTCAATTAAATTTGAACATATTGCTTATTTTAAAACAATGGCATTCATCTTTTGTACAGTAAACAATAGACTACATTGTTATGTTCAGAATATCTTCAGAAAGAAACAAACACGTTGCCATTTTGGGAGGTATTCTGCAGTTGACTTTTCATTCTGTTTAAACCTGCAACAGCAAATGTTTAACATTTTATTTTTGCAAACTGTTGCATTAATTAATTGATAAATGTATTCTGATGGATAAGTACTACAGCATACCTCAAACAGCTCTTTATACTCTGTAAACATTTTATGATTAAAACTCCATGTCAATCTTTGGCAGATTTTCTCTATTACCTAAATCATGACCCTGGCGAGCATAAAGTAGAATGTGTTTGAGTCAGTGCCATCACAGAGGTCTAATCTTTTAGTAGAACTCCTCGGAGGTGAAGTGCAGGGGTCTTTGATATGTATCCTTTGGGAAACCTTTCAAACATGTGTCTTAAATTTAGCTTTTTCTGGACTTCAAGGGAGCCAGTAATCCTGTTGAGGAACTTGATGATTTACAGATGTGAAACTCTTAAAAAAACCTCATGGTGATTTGTAAAAGATCATAATTCACGGTGTGAGTCACAGATAATGCAAAGGCAGAAGGATAATGAGTGGCAACACTGGAAATTTTGTGCTCAACTGTTGCAGCAATTAAGTCATCTGTCATCAATATTATGTGAAGATTCAGTTGTAGAGTATACAGATATAGAATTGGTGCATCCTTTAAGTAAGTTTGTAAAAAAAAAAAAAAAAAAAAAAAAAAAAAAGTGTTTTGGTAATTGTATTGTCATGAAATAAAATGTCTTTATAGGCCGAGGAAGCCATTTGCTCCTGGTTGCACTGGAACCCAACCAGAAAATAGGCTCCCATTCTTGTCGTGCTAAGCTCAGATGTTGTGAGACTCCAACATTTTCTCCACAACAGCATGTTGAACATTTCTCTCCTGTCTTCTGCCATTAAGAAAACAATTACTCTGCTTCCCATACCTCATCTGGGCCCACTGGCAGCAATCATAGGCACCATATGGCTGAATCCTGTACATCACCAACACACTGATGGTAGCCTGCAGGCATGCTATTGTTCACCATCTCTCTTTTCATGTTCTGTCAGAGCAGAACAAGACTGTATGTGTTAAAGCTGACTGCAGTGGGCATGTTTTCCAGCATGTTGTGTTCTGTTAAAGATAATCCTGTATATACTGGGCTGTATTAAAAAAAAAATCCCCAAACATCTGAGGTAATTGAGATATAAAAGGATTCCTGCACAATACATACTTCAAGAAATGGATGCATTTTACACTGACCATGTTGCAACCAGCTTATTATCATGTTTATTGTCCACCAGAAAAAAAATAACAATGTAAAACAGGTTTTTACTGAGCTTGATATTTTATGCAATTATACTGCATGACACATCCTAATTTACTCGACTTAATTATCTCAAAAGAAAAACCACACAGAACATTTTTTGTATATTTTATAATGTCACTAGTCATACTTTTTAGTTCCAAAGGGAAATTAAATGTTGTTGGAACTCCTATTATCCAAGTTTCTTCAAACAGTTTCTGTGGATGCTAATGGGTATGGGCAGGAAGGATCTCAGTTTGTATTACAACGAGTCTAAAGAAACCTCTGACTGAAGACACTCAGTTTTTGCATACCAGTCTCATGAAGAGCATGCCAAGGGTTTTGTTTGTTTTTCACTTGAGTTGCACAGGACTTACCTGACAATAAAGGTAGAAAAGCTTGGAAGTGAATCATCATCTTTATTTTTCATGTCTCAAGAACTCAGAAATTTTATGAGTACAAGTTGAGATCTACTCTACGTTCTTGAAAACAAAGTAACAAACTTTCTTAGATTTTAATAAACACTTTGTATTATGCTGACTTTTTTTTTTATCCATGGCTCATAAAAGTTTTTTTTTTTTTTTCAACAAGAGAGGAGTTAGCATCATTGGGTTTACCTACTTGACCTGATACCTCCCAGGGACCATTGTCTGTGATCCATCTGTTGAAAGCCAGGGAATCGAAGAACTGTGACTGGGGCCAAGCAGCCAACCAACTCCCCTGTGACAGAAGGCATAATACTAAAGCCTGTTAGCTCCCTTCCATGGCTGAAGCTTCCAGCCTCTAAGGATTTTCTCCACTGGGAAAAATGGGAGGAGGATTGTACATAGAGATGAAGGAGAATAAGCAGCACTTTAAGGGCCACTGTTGATCAGATGTTCTCTCTGTCAGAGGTTTGGAGTGATGACACAGAAGAACATTATTGTATTTGCTCAGTGTGCTTGGGAGGCCTTTGGTCCATTGAATTTGTGCTTACAAATGGTTGGCCCTGAGCCCTCTCTAGGGTCCTTGGGCTCCTTTTAACGTTGGTGCTTAATGAGCGGCCCCCGTTGCCCCCAGTTATGTTCTGACCCGAGAACAAAGTTGGTGGTAATTGGCCTGCTCTGGAGTGCTTCCATGCACAAGTTTTCATTCATTAGCCTTTTGAAAGTGATTTCACATCAAGTTTGCTTACAGATTTCCACAATTAGATCTAGTGAGGGTTTCTTGTTTTTATACTAAATATATATTTATGTAATAGGTCAAGATGAAGGTTAAGTCGAAATCAAATATAATAGGCTAATATAAAAATAATACCCTATTCCCTCTTAGTTGTTGCTGAGCTCTAAAGAATCTAAATCCCATAGCACAAATGAAATATTCAATAATACTTTCAGCTCAATTATGGATACTGTGCCACTGCATCCCTAGTGGTTTTCTTGGTGTGATTCCTTGCAGGCTTACTGTAAATCCTTGTCTTCAGCTCCATTCTAGAGAGTCATCCATTCTTTTTCTTGCCTCTGTTTTCACAGTAAGCCCATCAATGTCTTTCCTACCTGCAAAATAGTGTTGGGTCTGACCAGAAAGCTTGGATGATGTGTCCCTTGGTCAGGCTTAATGGAGGGAGAGCCTCGGATTTATCCTCTAAAGTCTCATCAGACGAAAAGTGGGGAGAGTCACAAGAGTTTCAGTTTTTTTTTTTTTACACTTCTTTTTCTGCTTTCTTTTTCTCATTTTCTGTTCCACCTCATATCTGCCACCCAGAGACTGAGGGACAATCATGTTCTCCCAGGGACCTCTGATGGTAGAAAATCTCAGTGTTTCACAACAAATAGCTTGCGTTTCTTTTAAGACTGTGGGTTTTACAGTTGATTATGTATTTCCAGGCAGAATAGAATTGCTGGTGCCAACTAACTGTTCCATTAGTACAACCAAAGACAGCCTTTACAGAATTTATAAATGAACAATCAATATTTCACAGCAACCTATTGTTCTTTTACAACATGTATATGTATAAACACACACCTTTAAATGGAATCTTTTGTTTGTAACGCGTCCTATCCAGCTGTTTGGCACTCAGAATTGATGTCTGAATGTCAAGGTAAGGCCCAACAGATTTGCTTTCACCAGGGGAGCATCACAACTTTTGCCATGATGTTCCCCTTGGTATATATATAAAACTTTATTAAAAATTGATTTGGGTTTATTTCAAATGTAATGGACACAAAGATGGAAAAAAGGGGAAAGAGAAAGATGGAGGAAAGGTTTAAAGAGAAAAAAGGAGATAGAAGTAGAGAAGAGAAAAAAGCATAGAGATAAAACAAATCAACACCCTTGAAGTCTGCCTCGAGACCTGCAGAAAGAGAAACAGAGAATCCATAACAACAAACTACATATGCATATAAAATAATAATACAAGATGTATTTAGTGGCAATCCCAGCCCAACAGAGTTGATCTGACAAACACCTGAATTTAAACACCTGTGTGTGCGTGTGTGTGTGTGTGTGTGTGTGTGTGTGTGTGTGCGTGCGTGTGTGTGTGTGTGTGTGTGTGTGTGTGTGTGTGTGTGTGTGTGTGCTTGTGTCTATAAGGTTACTCCCTAAGAATACTTGACAGTAGGTGTTGGGGGCCCACAGATCCATCCCTCAGGACATGCAGACGGCACGAGGAAGACCAGAGCCACAGATACCCAATGGCCCCCCAACCACGGAGCCCCGGGAGCCCCCCACAGGGGCAACCAGACCCATCTCCCCCCAAGAGAGCAGCAGAGGCAAGCCCCAGGTGGCCCCCTGGCAGCCACGATGCAGCGATGAGCCCACAGGTCCCGCCGGCAACCCGCTATACCGCAGCAGATCCGACCATGCCATGGACAAAGAAACCCGAGCCTCGAGGGCAGCCCCCCCCCCCCCCCCCCCCAGGAGAGGCCTAGCCAAGCCAAACCAGGGCACCCAGGCCCTGGCAAGCAGCCACCAGGGTGAGCCGGCACATACCCTGGGATCCAGCCCCAGACACCAAGAGCCACCAACGCATTGGCAGGCAGAGACACCAGCCACCAGAGGGGAGTGTGACGGGGGAAATAGGCCTCACATGGTGCCCAAGCTGATCCAGGAGAGGGGGCAGCCCAGAACCCAACCTCACAGATAAACAGTCACACACAAACACAATCACACATTCCCACCCACATGCTCACACAGACATTCACATCAACTCGTCCAACACAACAAAAAAAAAAAAAAAAAAAAATGGGGAAAAAAAGCTGGTTGTCATAGACCCATAATCACTCCCCATGCATACGCTATACTCCCAGGTCCAGGTAGCAAAGGGGCAACCTGTCCCCAGACCCAGGAGACGTGCCCTTCTCTCTGGGGTGGAGAAGAGCAGACAGCCCAACCCTCTGCAGCAGTAGCAGCAGTAGCAGAGTAGCCCATCAGCCAGGACGAGAGCCAGGCACCACCCGAACAACCCAGGCTTACAGATGCCGGCCCCGACCCCATCCAGAGATGGGCCCGGAAGAGTCCGCATTGTCCCAACGAGCCAGCCGACCACAGCAGTCCCAGGGCGAAACAAGAGGGCTAAATTAAATAATTAAATTGTGATTTAATAATAATGATTGTATGTTTAGATATGGGATCTGATTGGTCTAACATTAAAGAAGCTGAATTTTTACTCATATTCATTTACAGAATCAAAACTGAAACCTCCACCTTAAACATATTAGTTGACAACATAAACTTTGGTGCACTTTTTTGAGTAATAAAATCATTTATAGCTTAGGGACACTTAGATTTGTGATGTGCAGTCAGATCAGGCACAAAAGGGCACAAAATATAGATGCACTGCATCATACATTTAGATTTGAACTCACGCTTGACATAATGTTTTGTCCATATTAAAAGCAATGGCATCAAACAACATTATTGTGTTTTCTAAAACCACTCAACATTCACCTTTATGTCTTAGAATATTGTGTATCAAAACAACATGGACAAATGGGGATAAATGTGACGTATAGCCAGCAGAATTATAAACTGCAGAGTTCTATATGAATATGTAACACCTCTCTCTCTTAGTTGATTCCATTTATATATTCATCGTCTTGGTAACTGTTATGACCAGGATAAATAAACAAAGCAGAGCACACAACCCTTTCATCATAACCATTGGTATCAGTATACAAAATTAACCAATATTAAACAGCATATCAATATCTAAGAGATCTTTTTACTTTGTTTGAAAATGATGTTCATATGCATGTCCTCAATGATAACCAGAAATCAGCACTACCCAAGAATAATCTGATCGGTGCATCTATTTCTTTTTCTGTGTTTTCATAAGGTATGGTATTTTTCCAATTGATAAAAAAAAAAAAAAAAAAAAAAAAAAAATCTAACAAATCAACATAATGTTGATTTGTGCAGGTGCCTGGTTGGATCTATACATTGTTAATGCTCCACAATCATATATTTGTTTTGTATGACCCAGTTAAACCAAAAGAGGAACACCCTTGTCTGTTCATGTGTGCATATGTTTGGTCATAGCATGCACTGGTTAGCGCTCCCTTTATTGAGTCCACCCTCAATATAAATGTAGGAGTAAAAAAACATATTCCAAGACTGTATCTATATGCCTGTATCTGTAAGTGTTCTAAATTAATACAGGCTGTAAAACCAGTGTATGGTGGAAGCTCATCCTCTGCAAAAATTATATTTGTGACTGCAATAGATTAGCCAGGGCTCTCCCATAGGTTGTGGTGGTTTTTCATAAACAACAAAATTCTAATTTTGAATTATTTATTAAGAGGAGCTCAGGCTGAGCTATATTATCTAAATATTTGATGACTGATTTCTTTGTTTATTAAGTTACTATTTGGGACAGTTTACAAAAAGAGGGAAAATGTCAGGTCACCAGACACTAAACAGAAGCCATGTCTTTGTTCCTGGTTCAGATACAAAAAAGGTTTAAAAAGAATCAATGCAAAAGAGAGGCAAAAGAGATGAGTGCCCAACGAAAGGAAACTGTAAGCATTGGTGTCAGGGCGACCTGGGAATGTTTCCTCCATCTGTTAAGATCAGTCTCATTAAACTGAACAAGCAGCCCAGTGTGCCTCAACTCAGCAAGCTCTCTGTCTTTCAGAGTACCGTTGTCCTGGGGCAGTGATTACATAAAGTCTAACCTTGTAGAAAATGACATTACAGAATGCAAAACTATGCTAATACCTTTACCACTTGATCCACTTACTCTCATTCAACCTGGGCTCATAGAAAAAGCAAATACTGATATGTGCATTAAAGGTTGTAATTGAATTGTTTTTGTGGTCATCAGTGATTTATTGATTTATACATTAATCAGAGTCTGGATGCCTAATCATTCTTTTCTATCCTAAAATAAACACGAAACACTCCTATGAATCCTTGGGGGTGGTTTGGAAAGGCGAGTAAAGCCCTGGTGGTTCAAACCAGGGTAAGTGTTTTTTGTTTTCTTTCAACATTCAGCCAAAACCACAAAGCAGATGTGTCTAAAAATACTCTTTTCAGGACTTATATACTGCAACAAATAAATATTATGTTGTGCTTAGACTCCACAGTTGGAGAAAAATATCCAATCGGCATCACCGCACAAATTCCAGGTGATTTTTTTTTTTTTAAGAAGGAGCAGATAGATGTTGGGTTACAACAAACCAGACTGTTTGGTGAAAGGAAAGATTAAAAAGGTTGGCCATTTGTTGTGATGAGGATGAAAAAATTCCCTATGGAAGCCAGACTGCATTCTGCTGAGAGCTTTGAATTTTCATGAACACCTCTGTGACTCTTTATCAGAGTGTGGTTTACTACTGCAGCAGAGAAGGAAACCATCTGCATCAAAATGCTTCCAACACACCAAAATGAAGGCAACATTTGTCAAAAGTGACAATATGAGGAATAAAAATTGTTTTCCTGAAGGAGAGCACTGAACCAGAGGAACAGTTGGGGTTTTAGGTGTTTTTTGTTTTCACCATCTCAATAAAGATGGGAACTGGGGAACAGAATGAAACAAACTCTTGTCTCTTTAAAGAAATTATATCTTACCTATTCACAGTTCAGTATTGGTGGATTTTTCAGCATAACTGAAAATTTTTCTCCAAAAAACACACCTATTTTCAAACATTTTCATAGAGCATATCTAAAATATTCCAAAGAACGTGCAACTTAAGAAACTGAAATACCGTGGCACAATGCTACTTCACACACTATTGGCTGGTCTTTGCAAAGCAGCCAGTTCAGGAGCAGCATTTATTTCCTTTACTTCCTACCCTCAGTAGCGGAGATAAGGAAGATCTGTGCATATTAATGCATATTAATATATATTTAGTGTTTGAACTATTAAAATAGGCATTCATGAGAGTTTTTAGAGGGGATCTCAAGTATTTGAGAGTGGCTGTGGTCCATAATCCCCTACGAATATCTGAGCTCCATTGTATTGCAGCTTATGCTGTAAATCCCTAAAAATACCAAGATCCCATCAAATGGCAACTACATGTTTTTAGATGTTTTTTCCCAAAAAACTTTGCCCTTGAATAGACAAGTAAATTTACAAGTAAATCATTAAAGTTGTTATCAAGGAACAAGATTAATAACTGTAGATGTATTAAAAATTGCAATACCCCTTGACACTACTGGTTTTCAATGAGTCTTGGAGGTTACAAATACTTTGCAGTAAAAGGTTGTTTGAGGTTTGCCTGAGAATACATCCACAAGTGTGTACTGTCTGATTTCATATTAGACGATAAGAAAAAAAGGTTATGTGTCTATTTACAGTGTATGTAAGTATATGGTTCAGCTGTATGTAGAAGCCTATTAGTGCCTGTAGGATCTCTTTCCTTAACTTGAACTTTAAATGTGGAGAGTTGTAAAATTCATACTTCTATAACCAGATAACATGGCTTTTTACACCAGGATGCAGCACTGAGCCTGTTAAATGTGCTTGCTCAGATGTGCCTGAGATATAAGAAGATATTATCACGGCTCAAAGGCAAACTGCTTTTATTTAATAGAGCTTATTATTTTTGGTAATGCCTTAGCTTCTCCACAATGAATCTTCTCTGCGGTCACACATGGAAATAAGAAATATTCAGCAACTGTTGCAATCTGAAGGAGAAGCATGTGTTTGCATTTTAGCGTCTGGAACATATTGGGAATAAAGCATTAAAGGAACACCACCTGGTCACTCTGGCACAACTACAGCCACCGGTCTGCTCTCTGACTCACACTTCCTGTCATATTAGCAGAAGACCAATATTCTAACCAAGCTTTAATTAGAATAAGGGAAGCTCTGCGTCTCCCTGCACAGTGTTCAAGAAAGCAGCTAAATTGTCAAACCAGTGGGGTCTCTGATGGAGACACAAGAGGCTATAGATGGAAGTGGAGTCACTGAACCGATAACATAGAAAGAAGGATCATGAATCTCTGCACTGAGGTAATTACTAGAGCTGCTGAAAAGACTGTCTTGAGTCATTCATCCTCATAAAAATAATGTAACCCATCTAATTGTTATTGGACTTTGTGGCAAACTGTTTTATTGGTAGCCATATCTCATTCAGATGTGATGTGGAAAATTCGACAAGTGTGAGACTGAATCATTTTCGTTTTTCTGAAGGAGCCACAGGAAACATTGTTCCAGATGTGGCTCGAGTGGAGCTAATATAAGCCAAATGCCTTCACACTTTGGTTAATGCAAAGTAGTTTGACATTTAAGGAGCAAAGGCTGCGTGTAATTGGAACTGTGGCCTTTGGGTGGCTCCTCTCTTTTCATTTCCATCAGCACTGAGCCAACAGAGTAACTCTCAGTGAAAAGCATTGTACTGACTCAGGGAAGAACCGAGGGCCAAATCAAAACAAATTGGGCACATTCATCGTGATTTTCATTTATTTATTTATTTATTGTATGTTTATTTATTGAAGCAAACAGGGTTTGGGGGTCAAAAGGCACATTTTTATATTTTATTGAATTGGCAAATTTTGAAGTTATACTTAAATTAAATGTTTTAAATAATCAATCAAATTTTGCTATAAGATGAAGATAACTTGAGAAAATACAAAAAAGTATTTTTCAAATTATTGTTTCATTTCCAAAGGTAAAAAAGTTATCTGACCCAACTTGACTCTATGTAAAAATCACCAAAACAAAAAAACAATGTCCTTGTGCTTGTTCCCATTGTTAGATCTGTGGCAAACACACCATGCTCAGTTTTACTAGCCACATCCATGCCTGATTACCTCCTGAAATGCAGAACTAAAACTGACTTAAATAGCACCTGTGTGACAACATGAAGTAGGCTAACTGATCTTAAAAAGCAAATTATAAACTGATCTAAAGAAATTCAAAAACAGATCAGGAACAAAGCTATATACATCTCAGTGTAGAAAAAATTACAAAGTCTAACACTTTGTGACTCCAGCAACCCACAGAGAGAACCATAATTAGAAATCAGAACATATAAATTACTGCAGACCTCACTTGCCTTAGTTATGGTCAGAGTTCACAAAGAAACAATAATAAAAATAATGGACAAAAAAAAATAGGAGAGTTATGAGTTAAATACCATTGCTGGTGAAAAAGAACACAAAAATTGTCAAAACAACCCCTCAAAAGACATCTTGGTGATCAGCAAAACTTTTAGGATACTATTCTCTGGATTGGAGAGAAATAAATCCTTGTAGGGATGGGATCGACAACGATGTAAAATATTTATTGACCGCTTTAGGAAACACCTGATAGCCTTTGTTTCTGCCAAGCGTGGTACAACCAGTTATTAGGTTTGGGGGGAAATTTTTTTTTTTTTTTTTTTTTTTTTTTTTTTTTTTTTTTTTTTTTTTTTTTTTTTTATAGTTTGGGCTAGTTTGAGCTGCACAGTGGCATAGTTGGTAGCACAAGGTCCTGGGTTTGAATCCAACCTTGGGTCTTTCTGCAAGGAGTTTGCATGTTCTCCCTGTGCATGCATGGGTTCTCTCCTGGTACTCTGGTTTTATCCCACAGTCCAAAAACATGACTGTTAGGTTAATTGGTCTCTCTAAATTCTCCTTAGGTGTGAGTGTGTGTGTGCATGGTTGTTTGCCCTGTCTGTCTCTGTGTTGCCCTGCAATGAACTGGTGACCTGTCCACGGTGTACCCCGCTTCTCACCCAATGACCGCTGGAGATAGGCACGAGCCCCCATCGCAACCCTGCAAGGATAAGTGTGATGGGTAATGGATGGATGGATGGATTTGAAAAAATTGTTTGGATAGTGCTTTCTGTATTTAATCAGGTAATCTTTGTCTGATATTAAAGGTTGTTTGATGAATGAAAAAACTATAAATCCGTAAGCAGGAAAATATTTTTCACACTGCCTTCAAAACTAAAACATCTCCTTTGTGGGGGCAAGTAGTTTATTTAGTTTCCGAGTGCTAATTCTTGACATGTTTTTCTTTATTTGGCCTTAATTTTACCAGGATTTCCCCTCGAGATCATTGTTTCAGAGAGCACAAATCAAAGTCAACCAAATACAGCTCCAAGGCCCAACTTAAGAATAGCAGTGGCACAATTTAGTTAAGGTCTTAAAACAGTTTAAAGAGAGACAAAAGTATTAAGATTCTGTGTACTCTGAGGGTTATTCCATGAACAATGTGCAAAATAAAACATCATGGTTCAACAAATTCAGAAAAAATATTGGGCAATCTAAAAAGAGGCCAACTTGAGGACATCGAATCATGTTAGAAATGTACTCAAATAGGAAGTGTTTACCCAGATTAATATTGTAAATATAAGCACCAGCCATTTTGTCTCCTTTGTCATTCTGTAAAACAATGATGTAAATGTTAAGAGCTATGATACAAAATCTAAATAGCAAAGTATAGGGGATGCAACTTGCATATATAGTGGCTCTCATAAGTTTACATATCCACATCAAAATCCAGATTTTTTTTATCATGTAAGAAATGAAACCTTGAGAAAACCTTTTCAAATCTTTTCTTCTTTTTTCAGCACCTTCACACACATGTGTGCTGTGTCCTCTGCTTGCTATGACTTCCTTTAACAAATGGCTTTCTTCTTGCCAGACTTACGGAGCTCACGCCCATCAGTTGCCATGTCGACAGATTCTCCCATCTGAGCTGCTGATCCCTGCAGATACTCCAGAATTATAATGGGCCTCTTGGCTGCTTTTCTGATTAATGTCCTCCTTGTTCACTCTTTCAGTTTAGGTGGATGGCCAAACTTTAGTAGGTTTACAGTTGTGCCATACTTGTTGAATTTTTGGACAGTGAGAAATTTAAAATTTATTTTATAGCCTAATCCTGCTTTAAACTTCTCTACAACTTTCTCTCAGACCTGTGTGCTTTGTGCTGTGTGTGTGTGCTGTGTTCTTTGGTCTTCATGATGTTTGTTCACTGGTGTTCTCTAACAAACGTCCGAGGCCTTCACTGAACAGCTAAATTACAGCTGAGATTAAATTACATGGAGTTGACTAATTAAAGGACATCTAAAGACTGGATTTTATTTAGGGGTCCGCAAGTAAATGGGACAGATATGCAATTGCACACAACACTTTTCATATTTGCATTTTCAGAGTGTAACTAACCACCTTGAGAAAGCATAACCCTTACAAATGTAAAAAAAAATTCCTGCAAAGTGGGCGGAGCCAGGAGGCACTGAGGGGTACAGTCAAGTGTGGGGATGAGCAGGGGGGGTAAGCATCGCTGTGGTCAAGGTGAAAGAAGCACTGTTACTTACTTTGCTGAACTTCGTTGCTATATTCAGCAACTTTCTGACATCTCCAGCGATTTCTCATCAAAAAACCAACAAGTGACAAATCTAGCGTTTTTTGTGTGTTGTTGGAGACTTTAATGGCGACAATGCTCTGCATCACTGCTGCAACCCTGCTGTGTCCTGAGCAAGCAGTGAGTGTTGCCATGAGTACCTCCTGCTTCCTAAGCATTGCACTCAGTCTGAGTCGCCTGTCCTACAGTATATTGCAGAGCTGGGGCTGTGTGATGTAAAGCTGTATCGTTTTAAACAGTAGAAAATTTCAACTGCTTAGGGGCCAGCACTGAGATGGTTTTAGGCAAAATAATATGCAACTGCACAAAGTTACATACAGGAACACAAAGATTGAACCCTAAATAACCTATTTAGACAGTTTATCAGCAAAAGAAAGATGATTTGGGTTACACTTCAAAAGATTTTCAACAAATCTCTATTTTGTATTTTCCTGCCAAAATAGGAATATGTGGAAGATAATATCCCAGCAAAATATATTGAAGTTTGTAAATGTAATGTGAGAAAATGTGAAACAGGCTAATGAATACATTTGCACATGCAGCACTGGAACTGTAAGCTCTTCTCCTAATGTCACTTTTATTGCCATTTGTGCTTTTAGTTACTTTATATCAGATAACAGAACTAAACTTATTTCAAACATGTTTTGGGGTGTATTTGAAAAAAAAAAAAAAAAAAAAAAAGTCCTTTAATCTAATAACACTGAACACAGCTTTACCATTTTAAACAGAACTTCTGTTACACTGAAGGTGCCAAAGGATTTTAATATGTTCAGACTCACAACCAAGTACATTTTCTTGACTTCTTGACTGAACCTCAGATAGACAGTATTACGGAAGTTTTTTCAGTAAATTCTTGTTTTCTCAGCACAACATCTGTAGGGAAAACAGTGGAAGCCTTGTACCATATAAATAATTTAAAGTGTAAATCCACAGCTTAGAGCACTCTTCATCCAAAGGCTTCAGCAGCTTCTCCAACAAATGCTGTGTGAACCCATTCTGTAAAATACACAGCTATTTCCTCTGAATGCCTTGGTTTCAGGGTTGTTAGACAGCATGACCCTGTAATCTCCCACTTCTCACTTTCAGAAGCCCACCCAATTACTTTTTTTACAGACTGATCCTCGGCTTCTATCGCTGGGCTCACTTCTGCTCAGTCTGTCAATATAAACTGAGATCTTGTGCAGATGGTGTCACTGGTCCAATCAGAATGATATGTAATATTTAACAAGTGTCATATTGCATTACCTGCTGGAAACAGCTCATATAGTGTGCCAATAAAGGGCTGATAGAGCCCAAAGGCTGTTACGGCAATGCATCTAAAGGGAAGCCGGTGAGAGGACAGATGAAGTGTGAGCACCGTAATGAGATCTATGAATAGTTTATAGTGATCAGGACTCTATGCAAGTATCATTCTGCTTCACTTCTTCACTATCAAATCTAATTGCTGGTAGCTAATAAATTAAAGCAACAGGTATGGGTCCAAACTGCTACAGAACATGACCAGATCAATAGCGTCTCTCTTTGCTGAAGCTTTAATCGGCTATACTGCCCGACCCGACAAAATAAAAGGCCCATTGTGCTGGGCCAGCAGTTTTTCTCCACTCTGTCCCACTTTGACCTTGCTAAAGCCAATAAACTCCACCTCAGTGGTCTCTCATTCAGGCGACCAAGACCAGATAACACATGTAATAGGTGCATCCATCCCCTCTATTGATGAGAGTGCAGAGCCGCAGCAGGTATTAATAAAGAACAGGTGCTTGACTAAGACAGGGCAATGATTTTGCTTGATACAGTTATCGATAAGAAACTCAATGGAGACTGTTTTCAGGGAAAATCCGGCCACCAGTGTTGGGCCTTTTGTCTGCCTAAGATTGTGCATGCTTTGGCTGATAGCAAGACAGAAGTGACCCTGGTGCAAAATCAATGCAGCCACTGCATCCTGAGAGAGGGGCTGATTTGTCACTTGACTGCCTTTTTGGAAAACACTTTTCAGGCAGGCTTTATTCGCTCCACAGTACAAGTTAAGCTAAGTGCTGCTCATTTGCTCTGTTTGTCTGTGTATTGGAGCACAAACCTCTCTATTAAAGCTCAATGTTCTCCATATTTAAACTGAATAAATAAGAATAGGGTCTCAGTTTTCCTGCTCTTTTTCAGTTTTAGGCAATAGGAATTCTTTCTATTCCTGTCAAATTTTACTTGCTGATTATTTCCTCATCATGGCACCTTCAAGTGGGTGAGACACATTGGTGAGCAGGTGAACATTTTGTCCATAAAGTTGATGTGTAAGGACTGGGAAAAATGGACAAACGGTCAGAGCATCTCCATAGCTACAGCAGGGTCACAGGTGGCCAAGTCTTAGTGATGCATGTGGGGAGCAGTGACCTGTGGTGAGATCTGGGGTCAGGTAGGCAGAGGCAGACAAAGACTTGGGCCACTGAATATTTATACTAGACAGCTACAAAATCACACTTTGAGACTTGAAAGCATACTGGACACTTTATTGGTTGCTCATTATAATGTGCAAGTATTAATCAACCTCATCACACATTTGTGAGGACACAAATATAAGTCCAAACTATTTCAAAATAAATAAATACTGTCTCATTAACAGAGGGAGAAAGCACAGAGAGGAAAGTGTGACATCGATGGCCAACAGAATTGTAATCTGCATGGCTCCATGTAAATATGCTGTAAAAAATCTACACATGCCTTTCAAACTCTACTCTGTTTTTTCTGACATAAAATATAACACGGTAATTAATCCTTTCAAACCTTTTTCTACGTGTTATAAGACACCTGTCCTGCACAACTGAACTGAAAAACAAAACTGTTAGAGGGAAAGATTAAAAGGAGGAGGAGTATGTCAACATTCCACACCTTGACTTCCCAATACTTGTCCATTCTGCCTGCGAACTCTTTCCAAATCTATCAGATTATGAAGACATCTCTTTTCCACAGTGCTCTTCAGGAGATCCCACAGATTTTGACAAAAACTGTAGTTTAGAAGAGAAGTAAACAGCATCTAGTCCACCCACATGGAGAACACAGGTTACTGTTATATAACACAATTAGTATCAGCGAGAAATTCCTGTAGCTCCTTCAGGGTTATGGGCTGGACACACAGGGAGTGACAAACGACAGTAACAGGCAGAGGTCATCGCTGCCTGGGATGAAACCTGACACATGGGACGCAATAGCGACAGCAGCGATGGCAGTGACGGCAGTGACAGCAGCGACAAAATTTGAACATTTTTCAAATTCCTTCTGTTGCGTCTCAAGCCAGTGTGTGCATGTCCACATGTACAAGCTCGAAATTTTACATGCACAATTGTCACTAGTCACTTGAGTGGAGGAGGGCTAGCGATTGTCACCTCATCTCAAAAGTTCCAAGGGAAATGAATGGAAAGGGAGCGACGTCACCTCCAGTGTGAGTCCTGTACTGACAGAAGCAACAGATCAGTTTCCCTCTGTCTTTTTTCACTTATGGAAAACCAGTTTTAGCAAATTTCTTCCAGTTATTAATGTCTTTACTTTGCTATGGTACCCTTCTCCTGACTGATACCTTTATACAAGGAATTAATACTTATTTTGATCCTGTCAGCAAACTGTGGCTCAAATAAAAGATGCTTAAAAGCAAATTTCAAGAAAACCCTTGTAGGACACCTGAGCTTTATGTCTGGTTCATCAGATTCTGTTTGATTGATGGTGGATGTGCATCTAAGACAACTGAATACTGGAATTGAATCATGAGGTGGTTCAGTAAGGTATTAGTTTAAGCATGTGGACAATTAACTAGATTGTTGCAGATTTTTTGTTTTTCACTTGAATAATACATATGTTATTATTGTTTCAGATCAAAGGTATACAAAGTTAAGAAATTCAGGGGTTTGTAGACTTTTTATATCCACCATAGATGATTAAATTAGTCTACTTCAAGCCATTGCCTCATGTAGTAGTAAGAATTTTAAAAGTAAGTCAAAATAATCAGACTTTAAAGCTATGGTACATCATGGATGGTGAAGTAAAACACTGGTCTTTGTACATGAGAGGAAGAAATATTCTATTCCATTCAGGTCAAAAACAGAACATTTGACCCTATTTGAAGAGAGTTACGGTTTATCTTGAGTTGTCTGACCCATTGGAGCAGTAATGAAACACAGATGTACAAAGAGATCTCTCCTGCAATGAGGCCCTGCTAGTAGCTCATTGTGCTGTTTGTTTAGCCCTCCCATGAGGGTCTTTGAAGTGTGATGGATTAACATTCCTTGTGAATGCAGTTGGCACCTCTGACTTCGCAGATAAAAGCGCAGCCTGATAAAAATATGTTTACTTTCTCGTGTGTCTGTCTGCTTTGCATTCTTTTGGCCTGTTCTGCTTCAATTAATAACACCACTAATTTTATAAATATAACAACGGCTTTAATTATTCCTGCCTGTAAGCTCCACACCGTGAAACAGACCGCCACAGGTAAAGAAACACTCCAACACAAATGACATTAAATGCTGCTGGAGGGAGGGGTGTGATGGGGAGGAAATGAAATGGAGCGATAAAATTGAAATGTGATCCCAACGGAAATTAGCATGCTAAAATGGGCCTGAATATTTCATGATTCCATCACAGCTGTTTGTTTGTTGGTCTCTTTTTTTAAGCTTTTTAAATTATTGCCACTGCATACAATGCTTTACTCTGAGACAAATCACATAGATGGAACCACACTGAAATATGTTCCAAACTGGATTATAAATGAGTTATATCAAAACCGTCAGTATAGATGCTGATGTTAATCTAGCATTTCCATAAACTGATCTTAAAATTAACATTTAGCTGCATGAAGTAATGATGAGCATGATGATGTGATTGAGAACTATAGCTGTATTTGTCATAACTTGAATTACACATATGTTTGGAAAAATGTTTTGTCCAAAACTTATAATGGACTTTGCATGTTGAAGTGGCATATCGGGCTGTACTGCAGAAACTCCCAAACAAACGCAATATCTTTCTTTCACTGTCAAGAAAAATTGATTGAAAAGATTGGAGTAGAAAGGCCAACATTACTTTAAGAAATGAGAAACTAATCATGTACTAAGTGATAAACAAATGTTAAAAGTACCAATTACAAAGTTAACATTAGTTTTCTTAGATGTAAACTAATTTATAAGATGTTGTCATGGTGTGTTCTACTAATACAGCTTACAGGCACAGGGCTCCTCAAAAATGGTCCAATTGGGAGGATGAAGATTTGTTTTGTTCTACCTGCACCCTGCAATGTAATTTAGATGTTGCATTTACTTAAATAATTTTTGTAATGGTTTTGAAGCAAACATAAATTACTATGCAGGATTTAGATAAAAGTTAAATGCAACATGGTATAAGATAATTTTTACATCAAGCAACAAATAAACACAAATGCTTTATATTTATTCTAATTCAACTGGTAAAGCCAGTGTATTTTTTCATCATTAGTAAAGCTGACCAAACTGTGCAGAATAGTTAAAGTTTCATTGTTTCAAACTGCTGCTAAACTAAAGGGCTAATTTACAGGTTTTTTATTAGTCTGTATCAGATCATCTATAGACAACAGAATGTGCTTCACTGGTTAAAGACACTGTAAAACAAAGTTTGCTTTTGGTAAAATCGTACTTATCTAAAGCTTTATTCACCAAAACCAAAGATTTGTGCCTGTTAGTTTTTCCAAAAATATATATTTTTGGCCTTTACATAATATTCCATCTACACCATTTACAGCTACTGCACTTGTGAAATGCCTGAGTAATATTGGTGTTACTTATACATGTCATACAACAACATTTTTAAGTTTTTAAACTAGAGTATGTGATTAGTAATACACTGGAAGCTTGGTGAAGCTCTATGCCTTGTGTAGTGAGTTCTGGGGCAGCTGCTGGAGAGTTATTCACCTGTCATATTATATTGCATTGCTTGAAATTCTCCTTTGACTCTGGTTTTCTGCCTTTCAGAGTTAATAGCCTGATTATTCCTAACAGTTCCTTGTTCAGATATCCTAAATGCGTGCCTTGTAGTCTGCTTGTAGCAGAGTCTCAACTCAGAGTCTCAACGCTTGATGAATATTTATCAAAATTTGCCCTTAGTTCTCAGTAAAATATCCTGAAATAACTCATTTCCTCTTTCTTGCTAGTGTGGCTCCTTATTCTTATATTGTCTACACAGACAAGACAGAAGATGAGTCTGGAACAGTGCTCTCTGCTCTCTGCATTATAATTTAGCAAGGTCACAGAAACTCTCTCTTATATCATACTTAAATCTCAGAGTCTTCAAACAAGACATGTTATTGTTAGTCAAAACACAGCTCTGATAATTATGTGCTGATCAATATTCAAAAGCTATGTGGGAACTTCTGACTGCCTACCAGCTACTATCTGATCATACATGGCTTTTAATGCAAATGTATCTGCAGCTTTGTAAACACAAAGAGTGGAAGTAAATAACACATGCTTACCTGGAGAAATTGTTATGGCTGAATGTACATGGTGCTAAAAATATTTTATTTCTCATCAAAGCAAGAAACTCTTCACATCACTTAGCCTTCATATTAATAATTAACATATATTTTACACATCAGGAAATTGGTATTGTGAAGCATTCATCACTGTTGCACATTTGCGCTATCAAAGCCTGTTGGCTTCAGAGTTAGCATCAGTCCGAATGAAGATTAGTGACACAGAACAGCAGGATTTTTATGATGTACTACGACCAGTTGGTACTGGATTTATTTTATGAGTATCAGAAAGAAGGCAGGCAAACATATCCCAAAATATGATACAATCACTATGCAGCGCTGTGAAAAATATTTGCTACTTAAAGAATTCCTCTGTTTTTTTCTTTTTAGTCTCACTTTATAGTCATAAATGTACAACATCTGTGTTAAATTGTTTGCTGTTAGACTGCATTTTAATTGTATGTAAAAGGAATGAAAATGGACTAGAAGTAGACTTGTTTATTTTTTTTAATCCTTGAATGGCTTTTGTTGTGAAATAGACTGGATCAAACTGATTTGAATTAAACATGACATGCAGTGGGTAATTTAAGTCACAGCAACTGAAGTTTTCTATTTACTTTTTTGCTCCTTTTTTCTGATAATAATAAAACAGTCTACGACACACAATTTATAAAAACTAAAGGATAAAAAGGAAAAAGTATTCACACCCTTACAGGTTTATTCTGTTTTTGGTTTTTACAAGTGACTTAAAACCATAACAAAATAAAGGGAGGAAGGACACAGAGCAAAAAGCAACTCAGATTTTATTTTCATACTCCAGTAAACCAAATTACACGAAGATTGTCAGTCAATAACCCAGTAGCGTGTGAATGCATGCATGTGCGAAGTTTTGCATGAAGAAAACCAAAACCTTTGTGGTATAATGGGATTCAGAGATTCCCTGTGAACTCATGAAAGGATAAACTGCCAGAGCTTTAATACTGGGACCCTGGGTAGAGCTGATCCCAGCATGCCCTGATGCCCGAACCTTACCCTCTGAGTATCTGCAACGGAAAACAAAAGCATGAGTGGAGAAGCCGAAAGCAGCACCCAATAGGGTGTCACATTGCTTTCTGACACAAATTTTTTAAATCTTCAAACAAATTTTAATATCAGTACAATCTGAATAAATACAACATGAAAATTTGATGTGAGGCTTTGTAAACGGAAAAAACCATCTGAATCCATCTAGCTTTTCGTAAAAAAGTAATTGACCCCTAAGCCTAATAACAGGTTGGGGGCAACAACTGCCATCCAGTATGGTAGTTGCCAATCATTGGCAATAAATATTTCATATCTCTGATAAAAAACTTTAGTGCACTTTTACAGAATTTTTTAATTTACCACGGTGGGGTTTTCTGCATAAACAGCTTGTTTCAGCTTATACCACTGTATTCAGTCATTCAGACACTGATGGTGTGAATGTGCCCTGGGGCAGTCTGACAGAGGCGAGGCTGCCATGCACTGACGCCTCTGACTACCACCAGTAGGCAAGGTGGGTGAAATGTCTTGCTCACAGACACAATGGCAGAAACGGACATTACGGGATGTCGATTACGGGATGAACGCCTACCACCATAGGAGAGAGCAGAATTAGGAGGAGTGACTGCTGCAAGTCAATGACTTGATGCAATCTGCTGGGTTTCCTTAGATTGAAAACTTTTTAAGCTAATTTGAATAATAAACTGAGTTTACTATACATTTTGATATTTAGGATCAATTTGAATGTATGTGATTGAACTGAAATGACTTTTTTGTACAGTGTCTTGAGACAATATCTGTTGTGAATTGGCGCTATATAAATAAACTGAATCAAACTAAATCGAATTCATGGTTCTATCAATTACAGCAAGTCCTGGTTTTGAAGCAGCTAATCAACCCCAGACCATCACACTACCACCATTTTTGACTGTTGATATGATGTCATTTTTACAGAAATGCAGGGTTAGTTTTGCACCGGATGTACCAGGACATGTACCTTCTAAAAAGCTGGAGACTTCTCTCAGTAAACAGAATGTTATCCCAAAATTGTTGGGGATAATCAAGATGTTTTTTGGAAATGTGAGAATTTTTGGTTCTTTTTACCCAGCAGAAGATTTTACCTTGAATCTCTCCAATGGAAAACATTTTTGTCCATTCTCTTTCTTATTGTTGAATTATAAACAGTGACCTATGTGGACCTGCAGTACTTTCGATGTTGTTTGGGGGCTTTTTATGTGGTGTCCTGGATGACTCGCCAGTAATTTCTTTGATAAATTTTGGTTCTCACTGTGGTTTGTAGGAGTCCCAAAACCTTACAAATAGCTTTATAACCCTTTTCTTAGATTAGAGGTTCCATAGTAGCTGGTTGGTTTAGACAGCTTTTTCCCTTTAGAAAAATGAAGTAGACTTTTGAGACTACCTTTTTGCATTTATTCCATTTATTTTTATCTTATGTTTTATGGTCGGAACCATTTCAGTGGTTTGGGTTTTCAGAAAGACAAAATAATCCAGCAGTCACTTGAGAAGGATTTTGTCAGGAAGGTTTTTGAGACTGGAAAGCCGAGAGAAAATGACGCAGGAAAAGTTCCACAAAGTATGGTCCAAGCCAATGTGGACTGTGATGTAAAACCACTGCGACCTGGATTCATGTGATGATTTTTCTTTCCTAGTTTTTAATCTACTTCTTTACTCAGTTATTAAAACAACACACACTTTATCACAAGGAAATTTACTACTTTAAAGAAGTAAAAGTACACAAACTACTTTTTAGTGACTATGGAACTGAATGTGATGATGTTCTGCCACAGGTTGTCCCTTCGTCTAACATGTCACATTCAGAATGGCATGATTGTGCTCATTCATTGTATGTACATTATATTCATGATCACTTTATAAAAGCTCATGTGTTCTTGATAAAGTCACATATATAACCCATATGATCCTCTCTTTCATGTTACAAGCGTTAACCTGTAAGTTGTAACAACAAAATAAAACCTGATACTTTTGAAAAATACAAAGACATCTCTCTTTTCCTTCACTGCCCAAAAGATTCATTTCTTTCCAAACTCATCTGTGTCTCTTATTTAAATGCAGTACAAACACAGAAACATACTATTACTCTGCTCTCTGTCAGAGATTGGTTTTAAAATCCCATATGTCTCAGTGGGTCACCTCCATTGTTGTATCCCTTGGGGTTAAAGATGCAAAGTACAAAGGAAAGTATTTGGTCTTTGTAGCAACCTTTACTTTTCATAGCAAAGCATTTTATGCTCTCAGGGGTCTGGTTATTGTTGGTACCCTGTTGTTTGCTGCACATTGGGAGGACCTTAAGATTATTTGTTAGCACAGACCTCATTTTGATCCTGGGTTCCACACGTAAATTGTTGATGCTCTAGGCAAAACCTTACTGGTTTTATGGAGTTTCTAACAATTAGCTTTACTGCTTCTCAGTGAAGCTAATCTTGTTTTTATATCTTAGATTGCATGACAGTACCCAAGGAGCATTCAGTTGTTGTAAGATTTAATAAAGTAAATATCTGTAATCTACTTTTAAAAGATAATTTTTATTGTGATTAATCTTGGCTAAAATACTAAAGATGAAATGCTATATAACAGAGATATCTGCTGATTACTGGAATTGACCAATTTCCCTCATGATCGGCCCTGACTGGTGAATGGCTGGTTCACCAAACTGCTAAAATCTGACGCCATATTTGTTTACATTTTGTGAAGAAGGAAGCTGCGCTCACTGTTTTCTTCAGAAGTTTTTGTGTCATTTCTTTCAGTCATTTGTAGTGCAGGGCCAACACAGGTGAGGGGGTAAACAAGTTTTTCAAAGGGTTTGGTTCGTTTGACACAGTGCATTGTGAAAGCGAACTGCATCAGCTGAAAATGTAACAAATGTTGCAATTTTGGTCCCTAACTGAACCAAGTCCACTGGTCTATCAGGTGTGAAAACAACCTTAATTCTTAAAAGAAATAGAAACACACTAAAATCAAAATGTGCAATTATTAAAAAATCAGAAATGTAGGCCAAAACACTTATCATTGCATCTCTTCTACATCCTGTGAATATTATTATTTTTTCATTTACAAAGTTAACCAACATGCACCAAATGTACAGTTAGATAGCTCTGATAAAAGTTTTTATTTCTGTCTATCCTTATTTGTAGCTCAATAACAAACCCTTTCAGGACTGCAAAAGTTAATGTTCAAAGACACACATCCTTCTGTGGTGGCAGTCAGAAGCAGCAACAGATGAGCAGTCAAGCTGACACATTTGTCCATAGAGGAAATTGTCTAGGAAGACCTTCTTACTGTGCATCAGTGGTGCCAAAGTCATGGCTTATTAGTTTAGATTATGAAGGTCTGCTAGACAACACATTTCCATTTCTGATGTAATACACCTGCAAATGCAGTGCTATAAAGAGTGCCAAAACCTATAAGGATGTATCCACATTCCAGAAATCTATTATTCCTCTACTCATTAATTTGTCAACTGTTTCACAGCTGTGTAATGTGTAAAAAAGTAAAAAAGAGGTACATAAACTAGAAAAGCCAAAGTAAATTTTCTATGTATTATAAGCACCATTTACCTCAACAGATGTCTTACACAAAAACAGTGCTCCTGTAAAGATTTTTGGTTTCAAAGTTCAGCAAACAGTTATTGAGCAGTAAGTAAATCCATAAAGCACAGAAGAAACAGCTGCAGCAGTACAACAGTAAGACAGAGATAGTCCTGGGTTGTTTACTCTCTCTTTCTCTCTCTTTCTCTCTCTCTCTCTCTCTCTCTTTCTCTCTCTCTCTCTCTCTCTCTCTCTCTCTATCTATCTATCTATCTATCTATCTATCTATCTATCTATATATATATATATATATATATATATATATATATATATATATATATATATATATATATATATATAGCACTAGTGGCCTTTATTTTACTGCAATCTGACAGGAAGGTGGGAGAGAGAAGGGGGGATAAACATGCGGCAAAGGAACCCAGGACAGGATTCGAGCTCAGGATGGCCACATCTAGGTCTATAGCCTTTGTATACAGGTCACCTGCTCTAAGCACAGTGTTTCTTAAAGGGAAATTTGCCACTGAGCACATCAGTCTGACTCTCTTTGCTGATCTTTTCACTTGCATTTTCAACTCTGCATTGTTGAACGCAGTACAAGACCATCTAACATGCAGCTTTGAACTAAGTAAGGCTTTTAAGAAACATGATTAATCTGCGTTATGTAATAATAACATGTTAATCTTTTTAGATTAGATTAATTGCATGCGTTAACGTTGATAGCCCTATGCATAACACATATATATGTGTGTTTCTTGATAAGTATAAATCCTTAATCGACTCATTAATGCCAATGCTTCATGATAGACAGAGGCTGAGAGGATGAACTTAAGGATGAAACAAGACAACTGTCCTGTGCTCTGTTTAGCCTTCCTGGTGTTGAGACCCAGCCATGAAGGACTGAACTACATACTGGGAACAAAGAGACTAGCATAAAAACTATTAATCCCAAAATGTACTGCATTAACCCACTTTCAGTTCTAGAAGGAAAAGGAGGAGTGTCACAGTGTGATCATGTGACATGGCTAATGAAACTGGCCTCCTGGCCTACTTTGTCCCCATTTTGGTCCATAGTATTCACAGGCTACATTGGATGGGACCTGTGCATCTAGATCCTATCAATTACCCACTCCACCTTTGGCACAGGGGCCAGAACCAGTTCTACAGAGGCAGTGACCCCTGTTGGACCCTGTCTAGAACCCCCCATGTTCTTCCCTCAGTTACAGCAACTGCACCACAGGGAGTTGTGATTAGTCTGATCTGTTAGAAGCTAATTATGATGCATTCATTGATTGGAAAAACAGATGATTTTTGAATTTGTCTCTCTGAATCTCACACAACAAATTCACAACTAAATTAAAATTGAAGAAAGTTTTTTTTTTCTTCCTAATTCCTTTTATCTCTACAGACCCAAGAGGATGTGCTTTTATGGGCTTTCTTCTCTCAAACAATTTGCCTTCACTCTACTCAAGTAACCTCTATAATATTGTAATATCATGTAAATAAAATGGCAGCACTTTAAGCTCAAAATACAGCAAAAATGAGATGGTAGATATATCTGATTTATGAAGTTATATTTCTTCCAGGAGGACCAAGAAAGTTCTGTGGGTCTAGATACATTTGTTTCAGTATGAGCAGGAGGAAAAAATACCTCTTTGGATTCTAAAGGTTGCATAGTCTTTGTATTAATCCACTGTTTGCTGCAACGGGCAGCATGTTTTATTCTGTTCAGCTTGTGTTTAGTTTAGAGTTCAGTATCTCAGAGTGAAATAGCTTCTGTTTCTGTTTAGTTTCTGTTAAGTTTAAAATTCAGTTAGATGTTGCATCTGTAGGAAATTCTACTGGATTTTCCAGACACTCTTGTTACCAGTAAAATTTATTTTTCACTATGGTCCTGGTAAGTACCCTTTTCTTTTTGCTAACTTGGTCAATGTTCCGTTTAGGTATCCAGAAGCTTCCATTGATTTCTTTTTCAACCTTCCCATTCCCAAAGTCAAATAGCACGTTTGTGTGAGTGGGAATGGGAGGGGGATAGGGGTTCCTGTATTCCTCAAAGTTTAGACTTCCATCATCCTCAGTGAACACAGAACTCATAAAGAGCAACTTGTCATCCTTTGCCCACTTCCTCGCCTACTGCAACCATATGAAGAAATAAGCCACATTTACAGTGTTAGATAACACATCAATCATAGTCTAAACTCAAGAAGTAGAAGCTTGAACACAAATCAGCCAGTTTGACAGCAACACTAGATTCACAGGAGAGGGTGTGAAGCATGATAAGATGCCTATCACATGTCGCTGAAGCCAGTATTAGCAGCATGCAGTAATAAACATATCTTACTTGTTGCATTTAGATTTTACTCCTAGAATCAGCATCAGTAGATGCTAACAGACTCATTTAATATGATAGCTCTCAGGCAGGGTTAAATGCTCCTAATAAACCATCCCTTGAAGTCAATAGTTTCAACAGGTAAAAGGTGTGGGTGATGTTGCTAGAAGCAGACTGGAACAGCAGCTGGCATAGCCCCCTGGGGAACATCTGCTCCACCTGGAGTGTCTCAGGGGGGTTACGTGCTGTTTCTGCTGTGAAACCTGTGAAAGCGTAAAGATGCCATCCAGGCAAAAAAACATTTTAAAAAATTAAAATAGAGCTGTCTCAAGTTTTAACATAAAAACTTTGTTGTTCTATGATGTTATCAAAATATACTGCACTTTTTACAATTAAGCAATATTATATCACATTGTTACTTTATAATATTTATATTGTATAAATATTTTTCTTGTTAGAATGTAAACTATATCAGGTTCAAAAATGTCATTAATTACTACATCAGTGCATCTTTAAAAAGGCTTCACTTACAAGATGCTACATTCATTTGGGGTATTTATGGCCAGTTTTGTCTTTCCTCAACGTTGTATGGGTCAAAATATTTCAGTCAATGTCTCATGGTACTCTGCGTGACAACACTACCCACCTGAATACAATTCAGGTGGTGTATTTTGTATCCTTTGAGTCCTCCCTTCCCCTCCAGTTGATCAATGAGAAATACTGGTGTCTAAATCAGATCAGACTAATTTTTCTCCTGTACAGCCCTGTACAGTGTTTTGTGTTCCTTCTCAGTGTGCACATAATTATCTCAGTACTGTCCGAGCTGCTCAAGAACATTAAAATCTCCTCATTGCTCATTCCAGGCATGAAATGGAACTTAATCAGTGTTTTTGGCTTGAAAGACTGGCTAAATGTTGCATCTAGCTTTTTATCAGGTTTTATGTGACAAATAAATGTCTTTATGAATTTATGAGGTTTATGGCGTACCTCTAACTGTGGTGTACTTATGGGGTACTTACAGGAGACTGGGCGGTACCGTTAGGTGTGACTTGTTACCCTCTCCTTATGAGGTACATATTAGATGTGTACCAGGTGCTGACAAGGAATCTACACATTACCTACATATCCATGTGGTTACAGAGCACTTGTATACTAGACATGCTGGACTTTATTATGAGCTGTTACTTGCTACCCTCTGAACAGCAGATACCAATGGATTATTTGTGTGGTACCTGTAAGTATCGAATGAGTACCAAGCATGTGTCTTCTAAGTATATTGAACTTAGAGGATATCTTCAGGTGACTTACAGTATAGTGCACTTAGTACTAAATATTGTATTTAAGAAGCTAGTTTTGAGTCATTCCTATTATTAAATAGACAAAGACAGCTTATAAATCTACTAGTATCTATAAAACACTCTCTATAACAATGTATACACTTGGCACAAAATACAAGGAAATATATTTTTAGACTGTTTCTCTTTGCATAGAGGAGGTGGCCTCTGATTTCACCTTTCTAACACCTAATCTGCAGCCCTGACATGTTTCCCCAGGCAGTTTTACAGCATTTTATACCTTGGAAAATGTCACCAAAACAACTCACATAGCATTGTTACGTTGACATGTTTGGATTGTCAAGCAACAACGTCAATAACAACAACCACTGAGATGAATAGCAGAACTGAACTAGATTGTGATTTTTTTTTTTTACCCACTATAATGACTAATAATGGCACATGAAACTTGAACCTGAAGAAAAAAGGTAGACATAATTTTACATTGATTGATAAAAAAAAAACAAAAAACATATTGTTCTTGTTTACTGTTTCTTTTCTTCTTTTGATCTTTGGCCCTCTTGTCCTTTAACGGCAATAAAACCTGAAGAAAATGATATGTCAGTTTTGAGAACCGAAGCCTTTAACTATAGTGATGTCCCAGAAATGTGGGATATTTTTATTGTATTTTTTAAGCTAAATGATCCTACATTTTAGAATAAAATGCAATGTAAGGTAAAACATATTTAGTTGCTAGAATTCTGATGCTTCCAAGAGATTTATCACATTTTTCTCAATCACAAATATAAATCTAATTGAGATGGTATGTGATAGACCAACACAAATTAGTGCATAACTGTTATTTACTGTTATTAGTAAATAAACTAATACATGGTTATGAAAAATGTAATATGCATTTTTAGTAATTATCCTTTATGTTTAGCCAAATTCCAAAATTTGGAAAATTACATATACCCGTGTTTATATCAGCTGTTTAAGCTTTTCTTCAGATTCCCTATTATCAGTTCCTTTTATTGTGCTATGCTAAGCCAAAGCAGGCAATGCATTTTTCCTGTAAAACATAAAATACTGCAGTGATGTAGTAATGATAAAAAATGCTTCTGGGGATTAAAAGTAAAGAATGAATTGAAAATGACATTTTCACGATTTATTTGATGTCTGACAAGATTGTATCTTAAAGTCCGCCTTTGGGGAGTCTGCTAGTCTAAATTTGCTAACTTTTCTTTATGCTTATGCAGCTGTAGCAGTAGATCTCAATAATGTCACTACATACCTCTTGTCCTGTTTACAGCATGCTGCTCCTTAGCTCCAGCTACACCTGTTGAGTTTCATTACAAAACCCAACACGGGGGAGGAAAAATTGGTCCCGTTCAGATTTTATGGAGCAGCTTTTGTTCCTTATTGTACTCTGTTATTGGGAGGGGGTGCTTTAGTGGCTCAGTGAACACTGATTTTCTGCCAGAGCCAATGGCACTCAATGGGCTCACCCTCCCTTTAGATAACGACTGAAAGCATTTCTCAAGGCTTTTAAACACTTCTGGTAAAGTCCTCTGCAGGCCTGATGGACTGTCGACACTAATCTATATCAGCTCCACACCTCCCTTACCTTTGCATGGATGAAGTTGTCTTTTTTATTAGAGCTGAAGCTGGCAGAACAGCTCTTTAGGGAAATATCTATTTTTAATAGCTTGGGAGGGTACTGAAAAGCCATTATGAGTTTTATTTCATAAACTCAACATCATCCCCCTCTGGCTTTACTCAATGCATATAACATTTTAATAGTCTATAATAAAATTCTTGTTTAAGTTAATGTGTCATTAAATTGAAATAAAGCCGTTTATATGTTGTAATGTTCTCTGTTCCACAAAAGGAGTCTTGGCTTCTATCAGATCCAGTGTGTTTGGTTCCTTTGTTGACACGTATCCAGAAAAGAGTAATTGGAACTCTTAGGAGAAATAAGAAAAGGAGAAGAAAAAATACAGCAGATGAATTTGTGAAAGAGAGATAAAAGGTTTAATCTATGGGGTGTCAGCCCAGTGCCAGATGAAATCCACCACTGCTTTGATTAGGACAGGCCTTGGGGTGTGGATCTAATAGGAAGGATTGGGAGAGGGATGGCTCCAATCTGCAGGTCAATCCTGGTGAGGTTCTCCTCCACTGAGAGGACAGGAGAATTATTATGACTGGGTGGTAGCCTTAAAGACATGTAAATTTTACTCCTAATCTTACAGACCTCACTGTAGACCTAGTTTCACACCCATAGAGAAACTGTTGGTGTGTCGTGTGTCTTTGTAACAAAATCTACCCACTCAAATAGACATCCACACTAGCATGCCTCTCATGACACCACATAACATGCCTGATCAGACTTGATATTTTTTCGTTCTTTCAATTTGCATGTTTTCAATTAAATGTGTTATTTAAATGTGCTGAATTGTCTTCTTCACATTTGTAGGAAACCGTTTGAAGAGAACCGGGGAGACTGGAATGGACAAATTTATTTATCAAAGATCTTCAGCAATCATGCAAGTAACAATTCTGCATGGAAACAGCTGAAATTATTAATTCAAACAGGAATCATTGATAGTGTGGTCTTTCAGCATCACCATTCACAGCAGCACCCAACATAGGTCGGCATTTACAAAAGTCTTCTGGGTTATACAGTAAGTAGACTATTACTTCCCCAAGCACAAGAATCCATTCCACTTGACTGATAGAAGAATACTCATACTGCTAAAACTCCATTCTGGGTTTTCCTGATTACCTACAAATACTCACCACACCACATGCTCCAAACATAAACAAAAACGTGAATCGGTAGTTCAGTAAAGTTGGTCCCATTGACATTACACAATGTCAGGCTTGTGTCATGAGGCGATAGAACTTTCTGGTTTAATTGGGCTAGTGTTGGTGGTTCAGTTAAAGTAACTGCAATATTTAAAAAATAATTAAAAATAAAATACTACACAAACTGCAGTTAAAATAAGAATCTTGACAGAGCAGTCAAGTCACTGCCAGCCACTCAGGAGAAAGAGAATAGCCGCATGCGGTTCACTAGTCACGCGTTAGCCGCTTCTGCACAAGATAATGTGTCTCCCCACATTACAAATGTAGCTGACACCCCTGGTACAATTAAAATATTATTGTAAAAATAAATGAGACAAGATGAAAAGATATTTTGTTTTGAGATGTATTATTTTTTTAAGACTCAGTTTTATTTTCACTGAGTAACAGCTTTACAAATTCAAAACCAAATTTTGAAGAACTTTTAAGTTTAAAAAATCTTGTCTCGGTATGAGACATTTCATATTGTGTTTTAAGGAACCATTTATTTTAGGGTTTCATATTATAGTTCAGGTTGGACCAGTCTAAGTTTATCAGATTTTAAACTAGAGATAAAAGCATGCCTTATTCCTTGAAAAAATTATGAAATAGCCCATTAGCTTTGCACCAAATAGACTGCCTGAATCAGATACCAACTTTAGCTCATAATGTTCTTACAGGTTTTATACTCTGTAACACAGAGAGGTGTCCATTCTGCACTAACTGAAAATTGAAATAAGTAATAGAGACGTTATTTACTGCGCAACTAAAAGAAAACCTCTCTTTTCAAGAGTCCCAGGGTAGTGGCCCTCTAGGCGATTATTAATGTTGGCCATTTCAAAAACCACATTGAATGTCAGCGTGTATTTGTTGGTGGGAAAAAAAACCCCTTACAATTGAATGATATCTTTAGAAAAGCAATACACACCCAGAAGACATAAAAACAACTTGCAACGGTGCAACATTTCATGAAAAAATGTCAATAAATTCTGTTCAATAAATAAACACGTTTTGTCCCAGAAACAATATAAAAGGATGTGTATAAGAAGCCGTTCTAAATCCAGCAGCTGGGTCCCTCTTTTTTTGGAGTTGATGCTGTTATCTGATGGAGTGTACCTGTCAGTAATCTGATTGTGGCCCTTTCATTCTCTCCATGGAAAATTGATGTTAAATAATGAAAGGTGGTGGCGCCCCGTCAAAGCACAAGGCCACAGGGATTATTTCTCACTCGAGAGACATTGATTTGGTGTTAATGCCCACAAATATTGATGGACTGCAAAGCGGAGAAAACTGGGTTTCTTTCCAAGCTGCTCCTCCCTGTTACCCAATTCTGCAATCTGTGATGCAACCCAACCTCACTATGAAACCACAAGAGTTGTGAATAAAAGCAGGTGTTTTATTTTTCATCCTCTCCGACAAACATGAATTTTGTTCTTGTCTAAGTTTAAAGCCTTTTAGTTGCGGATGTGCCAGCCTGGCACCAGAGGGGCTGGTATAGCGCTATTTTCTTCTCACTAAATCTGCTATTACACTGCTTCCTATCTTTGTATGTATTCCAGGATACTGAAAAACATGCCATGTGGGTCTAAAAATGAGGAAATGCAGAGGACTTTGAGAAACATCAAGTCCTGTCATGTCCTTGATGTATGTGTTTTACTTTTGATGTGCTCTTGTTATGAATGATGTGTTTTTGGAACCAGGTTGTGAAATTCACAGTCTTCTGCCACATCAAGACCGGGCTCCATCTATTCATCCTTTGTTTTCTGCTTATCCAAGACTGGGCAATGGATTCAGGAGGGAAACCCTGGCGACACCCATCCAGGTCATTCTAAGGCACTGTTTCTCAATTCTGGCCCTCAGGGGCCACCGCCCTGCATGTTTTAGATGTTTCCCTTCTGCTACACACCTGGCTTCAATAAGTGGGTGATTAACAAACAGGCTTCTGTAGCACTTGATGATATAAAGAGGAGGTCATGCAATCATTTGAATCAAGTATTCTGGAACAAAGACACATCTAAAATATGCAGGGCAGTGGTCCCTGAGGACCAGAATTGAGAAACACTGGTCTAAAGGGATCCCACAGCGTTCTAAGGCCAGATGGGACATATTTCCCGCTGATGAGTTCTGGGTATTCTCTTGGGTCTCTTCCTTGTGGAATATGCCAGAAAACCCACCAAACCCACCTGACCATATGCCTGAACCATATCAACTGACTCCTTTCGATCTGGAGAAGCACTGGCTCTACTTCGAGTTCCCCCCAGATGATGGAGTTCCTCACCCTGTCCTGTCTTTAGAGACAGCCTGTCTCTAAAGACAGGCTGTCTGACTGAGCTACCTCAAAACATCCTGTTAAGGTAGCTCAGTCAGAGGATGGGGGTTTGTTCTAAAAAAGGTACATCGCACTTGCCATGACATCACCATCACATTCAATATTGTTTTCACCTTCAAGGATGAACAAGAAGTCAGGGAATTAAATTGAATGGTCCATGAGTATCCCTAAGAGGTCAGATATTTATAAGACAAATTAATCAGGAAGTAGGTCTAGCTGTTGGTTACACTTTCAGGTAGGGGAAACTTCATCAGCACATGAGATTAAGTCATTTTATTATTGGGTCATTGTAGTAATATCTGAGTTGCTGTTGTGCTGATTTTGTAGTAGTGGTGTAGTTGTGCAGCATACTTGGTGTCTAGGAGCAGCTCATGCTGCTGAATTTTCTGAGATGTCCAAAAGAATGTGTCATCCTGGTTTAGCTGGTGACTAAAATATGCAGGCTAATAAGTCAAATGCATCAACCGGGGATGCCAGAGCATTATTTTTCTGCACTATAGTGTCTACCCACACAATGAAATGAAAGGAACATACCCTATAGGGCAATGGGCCTATACAGTAACTGGCAGCCAAGTGGGTACAGAGGGGTAAATGTTCTTTGACGATCTCTTGAGGTAAAAAGAAGAGGAGGAAAAGTTTTATCACATCCCACTGTATTGCTTTATCTCTATCAGTTTCACTTGTGATGCTAATTCATTGCAACCAGTGCCACAGTGTGTACTGAATCATTGGGAACATCTATGAACTCAACTGGATGCCTAACAAAAGAGTTTTGTTCTGAGTCTGAGCAAGCATCCTGTTAGGAGTGCTCATTCGGATCATGCATTCTCACAATCTGCCTGCAGGTCATGCTTCGCAGTTTTTGTTTATGCAGTACCTGTGTGTAGTTTTGTGTGAGCATTTATGAGTGTGTGTGTGTGTGTGTGTGTGTGTGTGTGTGTGTGTGTGTGTGTGTGTGGATTTGCCTGTCTGAAGTTATATCTCAGATGGTGCATAAAAGACTGTCCTTCTGTAAGAGGACACTGGGCAGGCATCAAATAAAGGGACCAATGCAGGTCACTCTGGCAGTCATGTCCTTGAATTCCAATATTCCCATCGTGTACTCCCAATCTCCCCGTAGAGTCAGTTGTACCCAGTTATCACATAAGACATCTGAGTAAAGCCTGTGAACAATAGTCTGTGGAGCAAAAAAAAAAAACAAACCTTAAACCCATGAGGAAATTGCTCATTACAAAGCACTACCCTTGATCTCTGTCCAAACAGGTGTAATAATAGCCTACTCCACCGCTGGTTTATCTTCTGTTCCATCGTTTCTAAGTTACAGAGATGGACTGATTGACTTGAAGCTGGAATCTGTCAGTTTCATTGAATCTGATGAATGAGGGTCAGGTTTGGAGTCCAATCATAAGGATGTCATGGTTTTATTCACCCACTAAACACATGACTCAGAATAACAAAGTGGCTGCTGATAAATACATCACCAAGATTTGAGGAGATCTGCCCAACTGCAATTGTCTGTGCTCCAACTGTTGGCAGTTTTTTTTCACTTATTCAATTAGCATGGCTTTTTTTCCTCAGACTTCCTTAGCTGTAAATCTTGAGTCTAAGACAAAGCACACTCGTAAATACTGCTGACTGGGGGATGCAACAGTCTGGTTGCTTTTTTTACATTGCTGAATCCAGGAGCATATGACGGGTTTCACTTTCAGACTGAAGTATTTCAGCATTTTGATTGATTCCTCAGAAAATTTATGCAGACATTTATGGGAACCAGAAGGTTACTGGTAACGACTTTGTGATTCTATAAATTTCCTTTATTACCATCACCGATACCAGTGATATTTTTTTCATTTTTGCAACATTCCTTATAAAACATTACAGCTACTGCAATTAGTTTCAATGGAAAAAAAGAAGGCTTCAAAATATTTCCACATTTTTTCTTGTCACAGCAACAAACTTTAATGTTTTTATTGGGATTTTACCAACATAAAGTAACAAATGACTGTAAACTGAAAGTAAAAAACATGTTTTTCAGATTTCTATGTATCAAATTCTAAAAAGTTTGATAAGCTTTGTATTTAATTCCCTTTACTTTGACTAATTTTATTAAAGTCCAGTGCAACAAAGTTCCCCAGGAAGTTGCCGAACTCATAAATAGTGTAACTATGTGTAAGAAACAGCATCATGAACACCAAAAATGACAGCAAACAGGTCAGGAATAAAGTTGTGGAGAAGTTTAAAGCAGGTTTCAGTTATAAAACAAAATCCTAAGCTCTGAACATTTGCACAACTGCAAACTTGCCACAAAATGTCCATTCCCCTAACCTGGTGATTAGTTCATCATTATTTAGAGTGACAGCCCAGAGACCCATGGTAACTAGCAGTAGAGACCACCACCACTCAGGTGGGAAAATCTGTCAAAAGACAACAATTATTCATGCATTCAACAAATCTGGTCTTTATGGAAAAGTAGTGAGAAAAAAGATTCTAAAGATAATTGTAAGAAAGCTATGAGAAGTGTGGGGAACACAACAAATGTGAAAAAGATACTCTGGTTAGATGAGACCAAATTGAACCTTTTGGTCAACATAGAAAATGATGTGCCACTGTAAACTAACAGTTCACATCACCCTGGACACCATTCCCACAGTTAAAGCATGGTGAGGTATCATGTCATGGAGATATTTTTTTCTCTTCAGGGTCAGTGAAGCTGATTGTTGCTGGAAGTTGATGGGAAGATGAATGTAGCTAAATACAAGGCTCTTACCCTGAAGCACAACAATGACCCTAACAATGACTTGAAAAAGAAATTGCTTTTCAAACATGCTGTCCTTCTAATCTAAATTTCCTTGAGCAATTTCACAAAGTGGAACAGACAAAACTTTAAATCTCCAGATGTGTAAAGCTGTTAGAAACATACCCCAAAAGACTTGCAATTGTGTTTGCAAATAAATGCAGCTATTGTTTATAATTTTACTTCCACTTTTTAAAGATGTACTACTTTGTGGTGGTTTATCAACAATGTACGTTGTTGGGGTTGTAATGCAACAAAATGTGAAAAAATCCAAGGGCTATGAATACTTTTGCAAGGCACAGTTAAATGAACTTATCTTGATTAATACAGATATTGTATGTGAACTTCACAAAGTATTTGCTTTAAACCCATGGTGGTGTAAAAACGTACTTTTCATTGATGGAATTATTTTTATTATATTAGATTGTTTCGTTCAAGTGGTTCCTCCTAACTGTAACACACAAAAGCTTAAAAATGCACTGTCTTTGAAATGCTGTAATCTTGTGTAGCCCCAGGTGTTGTTTCCACAATAATCCTATCAAATACTAAAGCAACTAATAGGACCTTGTGGTTGTACAGACTTAACGTGTTGGTCTCTTGACATCCCAATGCTAAGTATGCTTTGGAAAAACAAAAGTTTTCTTTGATATCAAGGAGATGAAAGCACTTTTGCAGTTGAATATGTTTGAAGATAAAGCTTCCCCGCGGACCTCTAAACTCTATGAACAGAACCGTTCCTCCATTACAATTCAGCATGTCTTCTGAGGCAGACTTGTTAATTTTGTTCTTCAAAGATAAGAGGACATTCATCTTTTGTCTTTGTACAGTAATAAAATGATTAAGTCAATTAAAAAGCAGCCAAGTCTCTGTGTGAGGAATCACTTCTGTCTCATTATGATATCAAGCCTCATAAGTACAGCTCTTCTTTTCTGTTCCAGGCCCACTCAAATGTATACTTTGTTCACTGTGCTGCAGTCATTTTCACTAAAACCCAAGAGAACATGCTGTCAAATGACTGACAATATATTATAGAGTCTCTAGAAAAAAATATTAAAAAGGCTGACTTTATGTAGTTTTTAAATTAAACTACAAAACAAAATGGGGAGCCAGCAAAGAGGGCTATATCCAGAAGGCATATCTTCTGTAAAGCTCCTGTTGCATTGTTTTCTGCCATGCCAAAATCTACAGGTCTAAATAGGTGACAATGTAGGGAATTTCATGTAGCATTAAGTTCTGTCACAGCTTTGGAGTATGTGTGTTGCTCTTAATGAGCCTCCTTTCTGAATAGTGTGTGTATATTGGGATCCAGGGCATGGTATTCACTGTGTTCTGCTGTATCAGTATGGGGTTTGTCACCTGCGCTATGACATCACTGTCTTGGTTTTCTTCTTTTTATATTTGAGGTCAGTTGACCATATGGGATTGAAATGCCAATGTTCTGTCAGTGCCCCTTAGTTGTCAGAAAATAATTAGTTGAATTAATTGGAAAGCAGGTCAAGCAGTTGTTTTCACTTTCAGTTTCAAGCATCCACCATGCCAAGGTGAGGAATGTTCATCAGTGTAGACAGTAAAGCATAACATAAGATTAAGTAGTTATTTTTAGGTCATTGTTGTGATATTTAAATCACAAAATTGTGTTGATTCTGTGGCAGTAAAGATGTGATATTTTGACTTGGCTGGTGATCAAATTAATGCTAAAGTTCTTGTTGCTGCATTGTCACAGCAGTAATGGATTTAAACCAGAGTGTTCAAATGTAATTTCATCCCCTACAAAAGACATTCTAGATTAACGATTCTGAATTTGGACAATCTGTGCTCATCCCTACTGGCCACACCATTGACATTAAAGGCTGAAGAGTGTATAAAGCAAACTGTTATATTGCAAAGGGCATTACCAGTCCAAAACAGTGTCACCCGAGTTGTCTGAGATTATCTGTCCATCAGCAAAAGTTCAGTGATGGAGGCATTCATGCTGGCACCCAGTACTGAAGATGACAACAAAAACCATCTGTCCCCCCTGCTCATCATTAACCCTGCTGGCTGCATCTTGGCTGCTCTGCTGACAAAGTTAGAAGACAGATATGAGATACACCCCACTGAAATAGCTGGCAGAGGCTTGACACACTGGGACTCAGACAGACGACTCCATCATATTCTGATGTATTTTTCTTATAAGCAGCAACAGAATGGTTCTTGACATCTGCTTTTTTGAAATTGCTTGAGTGCTTCTGACTTTACAAGCCAGAGGCAATGTAGATATTTCTGTCAGAGAGGGTCAACATATTTTCTCTCCAGTAGCTGCTGGGATGTTTGCTCCACTAAGTAAAATTCATTCTAAACAATTTTAGAATGAAGGGGTTGTCTTTTTTCAGGCTTTTTCAGAGTACTGAAGCGACTGGAGTGAAAACATGTTACAAGAAGATGAACGTCTAAATGTAGAAGCAGACATGAGCTGGAACAATAACAGTCAGTGACAATATTACCATTTTACCATATCACAGTATTAACCAAAGAACAAGTTGTATGACATAATCTAATTGCTTTTTTAAAACATCCAGCAAGTAACTTACAAACTTAGTATTTACACAGCTTTACATTCCTTGAAGTTTCTTTAGTTTCCACAATTAAACTGGTTTTTGCAATTGGAAAAAATTAATAAATTGGTAATCAAATTTGACAGAAACAAACTGACTGGCAGTGTGAAGCAAAAGGTTGGGGATGGGTAGAGCGCCATCACTCTATGCCACATAATGTAGTATAAACCTTCAGTCACTGAGACATCTTATCTGGCATATTTGAACCATGGGTATGATGTCAGGGGTTTTGAAACATGTAAAAGCCTTAGTATACGTTCACATACTGTAGGTATTGGTCTATGCCTTGTAGAACATGAGGGAATTGACATCAACAAGATAAAATGGCTTATAGTAACTGATCATGTCTGTATCATTTTACTGAAGAACATGTTCAACCCTGAGTTTCGTATCTGAGAAAACTTTGCTGCACTTTTACTGTAGATAATGTGTCTATACCAGCAAAAGTATGCTACCAGTTGACTTAATGCACTAAATCAGTGTTTTCCACCCTGCACCTGAGGGTCCTCTCTACTGCCATGATCTGTGGATGGTAGATTATTTAGTTTGTGTGTGTGTGTGTGTGTGTGTGTGTGTGTGTGTGTGTGTGTGTGTGTGTGTGTGTGTGTGTGTGTGTGTGTGTTCCAACCTCTCCCGTCCTCCCATTCCCATGCTTCTGATCTCATCATGATGTAGACCTGTTCTGCTGCACTGCAGGCTTATCAAGCCACTAAGACTTTGGATAAAAGGATCAAAATGGCTCCTGCTCAACACCTGGTTTACTTTTATCCTTGTGGCAATTTAGACCTACCTACAAAGCCAACATGTATAGCAAGACAAGAAATGACAACGGCAGTTCTTGATTAGCCAAAGGCCTAACGACGTAGCAGCTGTAAGCTTCTAAACTGTTTTCTGTTGTCATTCTGAGGGTCTGTGCTGTATGATTGAATGATGTCTTCAATGCCTTCATGTGGCTGCATGCACTCATTTCATGATGGGCTTCTACTTGGGGCTTCCAGAGCCAATCTTTATGCTATCTTTCTTTTTTGTCTGATGGGATGCTCAAGTGAAGTAGGTGGGTTATTATTGACCTGGGGTCAGCTACCCACCAAAACTACCTTTGTGCATCCCTAACTCCTTCATTCTAAAGTGTTCAGTCCCATTGGTATGGTCGGAGGACTAAAATAAGTTTTCTATTGGGCTTTGCATGAAGTTAAGTACATACATGCTTCTTGCTCATTTTGTTGAACCAGAACACCTTCTACATTGATGAGGTCATAACACAAGTGTAACTAAAATCTGATACCTTCCTGGTTCACAGTCTTTTGCAATTTTCTTTTCAGCTGTGAAACCAGAACAAGGGACCTTGCCCACAAAAAAAAAATTGGGCTCATAGACATGCTCAACACAGGTTGACAATGTCAGATGGTTTTTAACAATGAACTGCTCTTAATACCAGTGTTGCTACTGCTTTTTCTTTCTCTTCTCCATGGAGAGATATGGAATAGTGAAGTATACCTTACGCAGTAGGGTTTTTGATGTGGTGTGTGTATTTAATTTTAAGTAGTGCAAATACAAAGTAAAAAGATCAGCCAATTTCACCTGACATGTAGAATGAGAGAAGATGCTAGCAAAAGACAAGTCAAATGGAAGTTGTTTTAGAATCTACAGGAAGAGACTTAATAATAAGACACATAAGTTGTATTTTTAAGTGCCTTTTAAGACTCTAAAGGTCACTTTACATCAACAACAGCATAAAAACAACACATCATGAACAAAGATTAAAATGTGCTACAAGGAAACAAAAAATACAATTGAGTGTTTGTGGCATGACATATGGGAAGGTCAGAGATGTGTGCTATTCTGAACATGTGAGTTTTGAGTACAGATCTGAAAGTGTGCAAGGATGCTGTGATTCAGCGATACAGTGGCAGACTATTCCAGTGTTGGGGAGCAAAGCAGCCAAAGGACCTGAGTCCCATGGTGGACAGATGGGCAGGTGATGTAGAGATGAGAGAATCAAAAGAGGAATGAGGGATGCTGGATGCTGTGTAAATGTGAAGGGGATAAGATAAGGAGGGGCTTGGTTGCAGATGGCTTTGAATGTGTGAGAAGTCAATGAAGTTGCTTGAGGACAGGGATAATATGTTGTGTAGATGGGGTTCTGGAAATAATATGGACCACTGAGTTCTGAACCAGTTGAAGTTTATGAAGGAATTTATGTTGTAAACCAAAGAGCAGCACAGTAATCAAGGCGGAATGTTACCAAGGCACTGATCAAAATGGCAGTGGTGGTGGAGGTACATGAGGGATGGAAATGTTGATGTTGGTAGAAGTAGGTAGAGCAGATGATGTTGTTAAGATGAGTTGTGAAAGAGAAGTTGCTGTCAAGGATAACATCAACAGATGAAGGAAATGAAGAAAAATTTGCCATATTTGGGGATTGTGGATTTTGTGCCAAAAAGAAGTTTCAATTTTATTTGCATTAAGTTTGAGATGTTAATAAAAGAAACAAATGTTAAAATCTTATAAACTGTCAAGGATGGAGGAGAGGGGTAGAGATGTGGTGGGTTAGGAGAAGAGGTAGGATTGGGTGTCATCCAAGTTGCAGTGGAAATCGATACCATATTTTCTGAAAATATTCCAGAGAGGAAGAAGGTAAATAATGAAAAGGAGCAGCCCCAGGACAAAGCCCTGGGGCACGCCAACTGTTGACTGGAAAGGGTTGGGATTTGAAACACTATACCTGAACAAGATGTGAGTGTCCAGAGAGATATGAAAGCAGTGTTGTTTATACCTATGGAAGCTAGACGGTTAAAGATCGGGACAGACATGGTGGTGTCAAAAGTGCTGTTCGGTCAAAGAGGATGAGTGTGATGAGTAAGCCAGAGTTTGATGCCATCAGGAGATCATTCATAATTTTGACTAGGGTGGTTTCTGTGCTGTGACAATCCTGGAAACCAGATTGAAATTGTTCATATAAGTTATTGTCACTGAGGTAATTATGAACTTGGTGAGTGACTACTTTTTCTAAAACTTTGGACAGAAATGGGATGCTGGAAAGTGGTCTGAAATTATTTGAATTCGTGGGGACTAAGCCAAGTTTCTTAAGTATTGTAATTACTGGTGTTTTGAATAGTGCAGGAACAGATCCGGAGAGAGAGAAGAGTTAATAATATCAGTAATAAGAAGCAAGAGTGAAGGGAGACAAAGTTTGACCATCTTTGTCTGCAGATGGTCTAATTTACTGGTGGATGACTTAGATTTATGGCTAACTGAGGATATTTCATCGATGGATGGCAGACAGAACCTAGAAAGTGAGGAAGAAGACGATGAAGAGAGCAGTAGTGTCATATAATGAGAATTGTATAAATTGAACCTTGTACCAGAAGGTTGGAGAATATGTAGTTACAATGAGATTTTAATGATTGCTAAGAGAAATGGAAAAATAGTTTAACTGACTCAATGTAAAAAGGATGCAGATTGTCAGTTTTAATTAATACACTGATGATTATCTCATTCAGGAAGAAGTGTCATGGGTTTCTGAAGTGTCAGAGTGAAATGAAAAAACAACTTGTTTATCACATTTAAATCACTGTCTTTAATAAGACTGGTTGATTAATGCATGTGCTTCCATCAATGTGGGAAAGGGAAAAAAGCAACAATTGATCCCATTACCTTTCTATGCTCACATCATTTACAGAACTGAAAAAACACCAAAGAGGTTAGATTTATGTAGTTTCTAACAATACATTCACAAGCATTCAGATTAAATTCACATTAAATACAATGCTGCAAAATGAATATTTACTTCCTTAGAGACATGCAGTGAAAGTGTCTAGGTCATCAAACATAATTTAATATAATGTAAATATAAATAGTAACTTTCTTTAACTGAACAAAGCTATCCAAACCAAACAAGCCCTATGGAAAAACGTAAATACCTTTAATGTTAAATCATGATTTAACTATTTTTAATTACATTTTGGTTTTATTTATCCCATCACATTCGTATCTAATTGCAGTGAAACCAGTAGAATCGAGAAGTTACTTTTTCTTCTTTCACATTTTCTAAAGCATACCATATGGAGAAGCTGGTTGCCTACATGTGCCAGGGCAGCTTTGCTCTACAAAAGGGATATCTGGAGATGGTGTCCTTATCCGTGAGTGTGAACGTGTTTGTGCATGTGTTTCTGTTTCTGTGTAGAATAGGCAGGAGTGGCAGCCCTCAGGCCAGAGAGACACAAGGAGACCTGAACCCCTTCCAACCCAACCTCACCACCACACCAGTGGGGCATCCTTCCACTGGTTCTCAGCTCCGTAACCCTAACAGGCCACCAAGGTTGTTTTGAAACCAATGTTTGTAAAAACCTCATTTAGAAAATCCTTTAATCTGTATAGTGTGCAGAGGTGAGAAATAATGAACTACAGATACTTTGTTACTCTACTTAAGTAGCTTTTTCAGGTATCTGCATGTTACTAAAATATTTACTTTCTGACAACTTTTTACTTATACTCCCTACGTCTGAGCACAAAAATCTGTACTTACTACTCCTTACTTTCTCAAAACTGGCTCATTACTTCTGCTCCACAGATATAAAGTAGTAGAGAAAGTCAATTACTGGAAAAGAAGGTGGGACAAACCATGGGAGCATGGTTTGTGAGATGGAGAAGTAACTGTTAAGTACATTTTAGAACCTGTACTGTTTTACCTTCACCAGTTTTTTTTAAATAAAATTATCTGTACTTTTACTTAAGTAAAGATTATGAGTACTTTTGCCACCCCTGATAGTGTAAAAAAATATGAAAACTTGGAATTTCCTTAAGTGGATCAGCTAGAGATCTGACATCTTTGGAGATATCAGAAAAGGGTCGTGCAACTTTATTCCCCATCTAGATTGATGTATCTCAAAAGTTTCTTTTAAGAGTTGGAGAAACCTGGCCATCATCCAATGGACCAAACTTGTTGGATCAGACTCACTAAGACCTGAGGCAGTCAAATGTGCTTAAACAAAGTATTGAGCAAAGAAAAACAAATACTTATCAATTATATTTTCTTTTATAATCTGCAGCAATGCATATTTTTCCCAGTTCTTAAAGGTTGAAGGAGTTACTCAACCTTGTTAAGGCCTGTAGGTCTCTGTGAAGAATTTTTTTTTGCATATGGACTTGATGAGCATGCTTGGGCATCTGCAGGACTTTAGTGCAATTTGCTTTGTGAATCCAGCTTACTGCACATGCAAAAGAGCTGCAAGGATAGAGGAGATTACACAGCTTTGTAAATTCCCCTGAGTTTTAATTTATGCTCTGTACCATTTTTACTCAGAAATCAGAATTTGCTTTAATGAAAAGATTTCCTTAAACTACAGCAGGTCATTAGTATGCCTGTAAACAATCATTTAACAAAATAAATATTTAATCATGCAGAAGTCTTATTTGTCTATATTAATTATTTTTTACTTAATCAGGGAAAACAGAAACCCAAGTGTTGGATATCCAGGAGGAAGATTTTTGAAAATGATTTTTGCTTTCAGAGTTCTTTTCCTTTTTGAAACAATAATTAAAATCCATCAGTTTCACTCACAGAGAATTTTGTTCTGTTGTCACAAATAAGAAGTGATACCCTTTGGAGCATCATTTTGGAGTTTCTGTGTTCAACCCAGTTGGCTCAGCCCTTGGTAGATTGTTTCAAAGACCTCGGTGATCAAGTAGTACTAAAATCAATCTGGTTCCCTAAGCTGTGTAAGCTCTGGGCATTCCCCGGGCTTTATTCTGAGAAGAAGAGAAAATTTACTGATCATTTCTGCTGTTCTGTTTACTGTTGTGGATAAATTAAAAAATACAAAGCTTTTAAAAAAAATGTTCATAGACACTTCTAGATCTCTGCAATTTTGTGAATTGATAAATTCTTACAAATTCTTGCACTAATGTCCCTGGCTGGAGAATTTCTGTACCTTTTTTGCATGTAGGGTTTCAACACAGTTTATGTGCAAATTTTCTTTTGTTGCTTGTTTGGTTTTTTATTTAAACCAGACTCTGTTTAACCATTAAGACAGGCTGTAGATGTAATATAATCAGCAGGGTAATCCTGCTGCTACACGTGACAAAAAAATAAAGAAAAGTGTCTTTTCACAGCCTTGTAGATTTTTTGTTTTTACTGGACTGCACCCACAGCTTCAATTTAACAGGTGCAACATTAAAACTTGCTCAGATGTAACCAAGGAGCCCAGCATGGCCACACTTATACTCACTCATTAGAAAAAGATGTAAAATCATGCAAATTGACCAATATTACCCTTTTGGAGAGAGGTGGGTGGGGGTTAGAGTTTCCTTTAAATTGCTTTGAATGTGCAAGGCAGCTACCCGGAGGGAAAATTGATTAATGGAAGCAAAAAGCTGGAACACCATCATATTACATCCTGTAGAGCTCTGGGGAAAGTAGACTGTGTGTGTGTGTGTGTGTGTGTGTGTGTGTGTGTGTGTGTGTGTGTGTGTGTGTGTGTGTGTGAAGTTTGTTATATTATAAGGCTACATGCATGCAGTGTTTGAAATGCACCTGAAATGAAAGAAGTCAGATTACATTTTTACATGTTATGATGCACCTGGATTGGTCAGCTGATGATGATCAGTGTTGATCCTAACCCCTAAAACATCAACCTAGTGTCTTACGTGACTTTATTTCTGACGTAAAATCTACACCTCTTGACCCATCTGCATGCATTTACATATGTAAACATGGGAATCCATGCAAACTCAATTCTATTAGTTAAAATCTGGCAGGTTTGCATTTCATATATTTAATGTAATCTGTTGCTGACTTGGTGAAATAGAACACAAGTAAGGATAAAACTTACTGAAGCAAGTACAACAGGGGCTTTACCAGCTGTAACTTAGCAAGATACACTCTGTAACATTTGGAAGAATTATAGTTTCAATATGCAGGATTTGTCTGCTGTACAGGCAAGGTGCAGTAGTTGATAGGTATCCAGCAGAGGACTGCTTGTTCACTGAAGGCAGAAAAATGATGAGTCAGAAACAAAGAGAAGATACTAAACCAGAGACATCTATGAGTCTACAGTGGGGGGGTGACCAGGAGAACAAAGAGAGACAGACGGTGCAGTGAAAGAGGAAAATGGCCAAACAACAGCAAAAAGAAAACATCTTAGACCATTTAAAGGTAAGAACGACGCTGAGAACACTAAAGCACAAAAGGGCTTCTCAGTCCCCTTTTGTTTGAAGGGCTGAAATTTGGTGGGATGGTGGATATGGAGCTATGATCAAATGTTTACTTTTCATGAAGGTGGTTCAGCAGGTCACAGTAAGAAATATATTGGTCAAATGTCCTATAAAATTTTGCTTTGCATGGCCCCTGTTTTAACTTCAAGCACTTGGACCTTTAAAGGTCTCTCCATATCCCTGACTTTAGGCACATTATTGATATGTATGAAATTGTTCAAAAAAATGTAATATACCATTAAAAGTACTAGCATATTCTTAATTAAAGAATAGACAGAGAGTAATTTATCACATATTTGCTTTGGAAATATGGAAAGAACATAGTTACAGTTGCCCTAAAAGTTTTTAAGCCCCACTACAATTTTTTTATTTTTTATTTTTGTAAAAAAAGAAATGAAAAAAAAATACACAAGAGAGTTTTTCAATGGTTATTTGCGAGTTTTATTACAAGGATTACATCCTAATTAAACACTAAAACCTACTTTGAATGGTTAGTGTAGTGGTATAATTATTCAATGCACAGAGTAGAATTTGTCATAAGAGCACACTTTTGCAAATCAAGATGTGGGTCTCAGACAAACCTGATGCACCAGTCAAGGACTTCATCAGTTGCATCATATGTGCTTGAAATTAAACAATTCAGATAGGTGGACAGTTGATGACAACTTTTCATTGCATATTAGAAATATGGTGAAGTCAAGAGCATTATCCAAAGCCTCAGCAAATGGCTCATTACCTTCCACTAACAATAAAGCAAAGACCTTGAATGTTCCCAGAGAAACAGTTAAAAGCATAGTTTGCAAGTTTATAGCTAAAGGAACAGAGGCTACGCCATTTGGTGGCAGAAGGAGGAAGTTTCAACAGCTGTCACCAGATTTCTGAGGAGGCAGGTGTATGAAATCCTTCAGCTAATGCCTAAACACTCGCAGTTAGATCTAATCTTTCAGTTTTCACAGTAAGACTTAGAATGGGCCCCCCGGTATTGGCGAGGGTTAGGGACCACCACGAATAGATAGAGTCTGCAAATACAGTTCATTATTGCCTATTCAAACACCAGATATATCTTAATATGCATTAATGCATAGTGGAAACGGTTTTGGCACTACCGCAGAAACTATCTACAGTCGTTCTTGTCTCTGCTCTTGGGGGTATAGTAGAGCATGATGATAGCTCAGTTAGGATATGGAGCTGATTTGCTTCCTCTGGTACTGGAAACCTATAGCATGTGGAGGGCAAAGGGGATAAAATCAAGAATCAGGAAATCCTGGGAGAATATGTCAGGCTATCTGAAGGAAGCTGAATATTGGGCATTATTGGACCAGCAAACAGAATAATGATCCCTAGCATATTTATCTTCCAGGAAGTATTTGAGGATACTAGAATAGCCATTACAGTCACCTGACTTTAACTCTAATGAAAATCTCAGGTGGGAACTGAAAAAGCCAATCACAAGTAATAAACACAATGATATTAATGAACTGGAGGCCTTTGTCCATGAGGAGCTAAGATTCCACAGGAATTCTGCCAGAAGCTGGTTGTTTGACCAAGACTCATATTTGCAGAAGGTCGTAACAGCAACATAATGCTCTACTTAGTGCTAAAGACGCTTTTCATCAAGGAGCTAAATAAGTTGCAATGTCATTAAAATTGGCATTTTGTGTTTTAAACAGAGAAACCACTTGTGATGCTAGTAGTGATAAGCTATTTAAATTGTTCTTGAGTAGTTTGTTTATACGGGCTGCACAATGGTGCAGATGGTAGCACAGCAAGAAGGTCCTGGGTTCAAATCCCAGCCTGGGGTCTTTCTTTCTGGAGTTTGCATGTTCTCCCCTTGCCTATGAAGTTTCTCTCTGGGTACTCCAGCTTCCTCCCACAGTCTAAGAACATGACTGTTCATTGAAGGTTAATTGGTCTCTATAAATTGCCCTTAGGTGTGGGTGTGATTGCTTGTCCTGCGTGTCTCTGTGATGGACTGTCAACCTGTCCAGGGTGTATCCCACGTCTTGCCCAATGATCACTGGAGATAGGTACCAGCTCCCCTCGCAACCCTCCAAGGACAAGCAGATATGGATAATGGATGGATAATTTGTTTATCACAATCTGATGCTAGTTTTAAGAAAAACTTACGTTGCAGAGGGTTTTTACTCATTTTGAATGAAATTGTAAATGAATAAATGTTACTGTGTTACATTTAACAACTGCTCAAATATTTTAATAACAACAATACACACTGATGCTATTACCACCACTGATAATGTTATTTAAGTTGATTCATATTCACGTAAAGATGTAAATCAAACAGAGCTGGGTTTATCGCATGTGTCTGACAGCCTTTCTGGGTTACACGGGTTGAAGGACGGAGGTGAGTACATCACAGCTCAAAACGCCTAAATGATACTGGTGCAGGCACAGACACACAATCTGGGTGAGTAGTCATGTTGTGGGGGGTTGGGGGACATTTGGCGAGTCTTGATCTCTGCTGCATTCTTCTCCTTTGTTCGCCTTCAGCCCACTCCAGGCCTCAACAGGCTTAGTCAAGGCAACGACACACAAGCACCGTCTGTCTGCTTTGGTTCCCACTGAATCAGATGCAAAGTTTTGACTGTTTTGGGACATTATTTTTGCCGCTGTCAATTGTGTACTAATAAATATTTAAAAAAATATATTCTACATACAAGCCAGAGGATTATAGAATATTTGCAGCACTCTGGTTGGTTAAATGAGAACATGAAAAGCATTGCTAACAAGCAGAACAAAGCTCTGTTCAAATAATTAATGTTTAATTGAATTAATTGGGTCATTTGTATAGTTTCTGTTGTGCTCCAGCACTGCAAAACAGCCTAATTTACAAGCAGAAAAACATGCATTATGCTTCTTTGTGTGGGGATACAATTTGATTTGTGTGAGAACATGTCATTATTGTTGCAGCAACATGCTCCACACCATCGCTTGCTCCCTGTGGTAATATACTGATTGATGCAAACAAGGCTTGTCCTGTGTCTGAACTTTGATGCTTACACAGGAGGATGTCAATCATCTCAAACTGTAAAAAATATGACTAGCTGGGAGTGAGATGAAACTGCCAGAGAAAATAAAACGAGAACAAAATACATGACAGGGAAGCCTTGGGTAAAGGATTACATTATAAACCCAGCTATTTGTCTCGCAAAGAAAAATCTTATGCAGAGCCTCAATTGCATAATAAGGCAAACAGACTGCAGGCGACATATTTACATAAACAGGGGTCATAAAACCAACCCCACTGTGTCATTTATACTCACAGCAAAGTGCTCTCAAGGAAGGAAATTTATTTGGCTTCATCATGTATGCATTGTGAGGCTGCGGCTGCCATCATTTCTGTTAGACACTTTTCTGGCCCATTAAACATCATTACATATTGATCCTGCTCTTCTGGATGATAACATACCATTTGTTTCCATCAGTTTTTCTTTTATGTCTTTATTCTTGCATCGCTCATAAGGCGTCAGTAATTATCAGAGATGTATGCCTTTATTTTGTTTTTTTTTCTTCTTCAGATTAAATGATGATTCCTGCTGTCAGATTATTCCCAGCAAAAAAGTACAGAGTATTTAGAGTCCATATCAAGTTGTGCTGCATGGACTCTGCTTTAGCTTCATCTGGAAAATGATTATAACATGAATCAGACTCTACAGCAATTTTTTTAAAAGAAATGTTTCAGTTTTAGCTGCTCCACTAGAAATTTGTTTTACTTTACTTACAGATGAAGAAGATGCTGACATCAACCAATTTTTTAAAAAATAATATAGGATGGTGAGTTTAACATTAATATGGAGCTTAATCAAAAAAACAGAAAAAACATTTAAAAAAAATAACAAAAAACAAATGAGTCATTTTATTGAAGAAAAAAAATCCTTCAGTCATGAACTCCCCAAATAAATTTGCTTTTCTTCAATCTGTTTATCTAGTGCTCATTGCACTTCTACTGACTGTCACTGTCCATTACAGCCAATGAATCATAACTGCTAACACAGCTAGTGTATTGTTATTTCATAAACAGTTGAAAACAGATATTACTGTACACATTTATAAAATCTACATTATTCATACCAAAAAAATTGTTAAATTTTTATATGCAACTTACTGAAACCCATCATGTGAATTTTTTGTATTGTGATGATCAGTGCCTCATTTTTTAAAGTTCTACCTGCCTTCTTCCTCACTGAATGAGAGAAACATTTGGCTGTCACACATCAGAGTTAAATACCACCTAATTGTTCGCCACCAGGCATTGCTAAATGCACCAGGTTCTTCATTAGCAGCTCACTTGTTGAACACAAGGTGGCACCTATTAAACATTTACTGGCACTGATTAAAACATGTAGCAGCGGCAAATAAACAGCAGGGGGCACTTTTAATGACATTTTCAGACAGTAGGTGACATTGGAAGGCACACAATTAATGCAAAAGTAACTTTCTATAGTATTCAGTCTCCTCCTGGGATTCATGTCCTGCCAATTATGTGCTATCTCGTTGATGGCACTTGCGTGCATGGGTTTTGTGACTTTGTTGAGTTTGTATGTTCTCCAAACATCAGAATTCCATGTTTGTCTCTGCAGGATAGGTTCTGTTTAACAGGGCAACTGGAAGCATGTGTTCTGGTATGCAGAGTGACAGCATTGGTACCATTTCAAAGTATGGAACCAAGTTCCATGGGACTAGTTTAGTCAAAAACAGACAATAAGATGAGTGTTCCAGTAAGAAACAACCCAAGAAGACTCATTCCTCAGCCTTACTGACTGTGGAACGTTAGGCTTTCTTCCATAGATTAACAGTCAACATTTGTGCAATGGTACCACAGATGCATCTCTGATCAGAAGATGAGGATAAGTATGGTGCATTCACTGATCAAAAAAGATCAGATTTTTTATAGTTTCTGACCAACCTTTTTTCAGTCAGGGTTGATCAAGCTGAAACTGGTCATTTCTGGTCATGAGTCAATTCCTCTGTTTACCCTCTAGTCTAAAGATGATATGGTAGAAGAGAATCTTTGTAAATGTTAATGCCAAATTTCACTTTAAGCATCTTAGTTACGGGTCTTCAAGCTGTGGCTCCAGAGCCACATATTGCTCTTTGGCTCCTTCACTGTGACTCTTCTCTTTTGATAAAGGACACAATAAGAAATGGTCGTTTTAAAATCTTTTTCTGTAAGTTCTTATGCAAAATTTGCATATGATATCTACAACAGGCTTTTAACCACAACTAGCTTCAAACTGTGATTTCTATCTTTCTTCATTTTCCATATTAGTATAAAACGCTCACCTCATTCTACAAAATTATTTTTGTTTCTTTTGTAACATAGAATGAATGTTGTTCTAAAATCTGAAAATAGAAACACATTTTTGATTTAATTTTGTTTGATTTTCAAAATAAATGGTAAATGGCCTGTACTTGTATAGCACTTTATAGGTCCAGACGACCCAAAAGCACTTCACACTACATTCAGTCACTTACCCGTTCACATGCTGATGGTGCCAAGCGACTGGATTGTTGCCACAGCTGTCCTGGGGCAGACTGACAGAGGCAAGGCTACCATGCACAGGCACCACCACTCTGACCACCACCAGCAAAAAAAAAAAGAAAAAAAAATATGTAGTTCATATTTATAAAATCGTTTTTTGGGGCTTTCAGCAAGATTTATCTTGTAGCAGTGGGGGGAAAAGTGGCTCTTTGAATGGCAAATATTGCTGACCCCTTGATCTAAGCCAAGACACATGTCAATAAGCATGAAGGATCTAAAACATGCAGCATATGGCACATTTAAAAAATGGATAAGCTGGATGTAAAATGTTTTCAAGTTTCTATCAAGTAGAGAGCTCTTATAGTGAATTTTGGTTATCACTAATGAAAGCAGAGGGGTAGCTAATGTCTTCTCAACTTTTAATAAGATTCATTTTTGCTTTAATTAGTGCTTTATTTCATAAAACATTTGTCATATATAGTTGGATTTTGAGGAACCTCTTCTGATTCTTGAGGACCTTGGATTCTCTTGGTGTTTTTATGATTTTTATATGGTTTGACAGTGGCAGCTCTGCTATCATGCATCTGTAGAATTCAAGCTGCCTGGAATTGTCCTATTCTTCTGTTCATCCATCTTTTTCCCAGTTATGGCCACCCTTCACCCATGTAGATTTTCAGGATATCAACATCATTCTTCATTCTTTCAAGTCCATTAAGTATCCTCCCAACCTCTGTTTTGTCATCGGACAATATTATCCACTATGCAGTGGCACAGTGGATAATATTAACCTGTTCAAAAAACCATCTTTGTCCCCACCCCTTTTTAAACATGGTGTCATCAAATCTATTCTTAAGAAACCGAGCTTGGACTCCTCTCAAACAATAATGATACTCTATTCCAAAATTAATTTTATTTCTTCTCTTCTTGCTCTTGGTGAAGGCGGACCCTTTTATTTTTCTTCTCCAAGCTCCCTCCCTATTCTGCCCTGCTTCTGCCTCTCTGTCTTGTGTTGTCTTGTTAAACTTTTGGAGCCTCTCTTTGCATATCTTCCCTAGTGTTCTTTTTTTCTCATCCATCGAAGGGGCAGCACCTCCCCATGGCTGGAGACTCAGGTACCTGTCTACCTATGTCTTATGTTGTTTGTTTGTTTTTTTGTTCTCTTGGATGGGCTGTTCTGAAATGTAATTTCCCCCCCTGTGGGACTATTTAAGGTATTTTTATTCTTATTATTATTCTTATTTCAAAAATCTTACAAAATGTTTGTGCCGACTGCATTGATCTAATATGTAGGTACCACAAGGCTTTGTTAATAGCCCATTTGTGTTTTGTTTTTCTTTTTTACCCACTTGGACCAGTAAATGATAAATTAATACATTTCATCTCAAATAACAAATAATATCCAGCTGTACTGCTCTATAAGAATATACAGTAAATCCATTTAACTGAGCTCTGAGAAGGCAAGCATTTTTCTTCTAAACAAGACACAGGTTAGACATTTGAAAGTTGGTCACTCAAAACAACTATTTTTAATCATTTGAGAAATACTTTCACTAAGATCGTTGCTTGGATGATTAATCGTGCCTTTATTTCCTCTCTTCTAGACTACTGTGATGCACTTCTCACATATATCATTAAAAGTCAGTCTAAATCTCTACAACAAACTGAAACAGAGAAACTCACATCACTTCTTTAATAATATCTCTGCACTGGTTACCTGTTCATTTAAGAATTCATTTTTAAATCCTGACTTTAACTTTCAGGACCCTGAGTGATCGAGAGCGTCACTGGATTATTTTAAATATTTTTTAATTTAACATAGTGCTATTTTACAGTGTGTAAAAGATCTGCTCACATGTAGTGAAGGGCTCTTTCTAGCTGTCTGTCAAACCCTCTACTATCCCATGTTTGAACCAGCAGAGTTTAAATTTCTTTCCAGGCTATCAACCCCCCCCTCAGTCTTTGTAGTTCATCCTCTGCATGATTAGCTGCCTATGAAACCCTGCAGACTGATTTCTGAATGTATTAAAGGGGCGTAGAACACAGAAACACCTCTTCAGTGGCTGTTTTCCCACTCAGATGGGTGAAGTCTCCATTTGAGGTCACCTGGCTTCCGTCAGATGGCATAATTTATGATGCTAATGGAACATGCACTTCTATAAGAGTGGTGAGAAACAAGTAATGAATCTTCTGCTCTGAGCTCGTGATCCATCACAGAGATGCACTGCTCCTGCAGAAACCTACAGGAAGCCTGAGCTTGTTCTTCTCTGATTAATGTTTCAAATGACGCTCCTATGAGATTATCTCTTTTCATTGTGTCATTTTTCCTGTTATTGCTGCTGCTGGTTTTCTCTGATTAGATCATAGACCCAGGGCTCTGTTTTAATGCAGAGTCAGAGTGAGAAATATCTTATTCTTTCTTCACACCAGTTAAATCATAAAGCAAGATAAAACACACAGCAATATCATTTAAACTTGCTTATTTTCCACTGAGAAAAGTTTACTTGTATGCTAATTGCAACAGATAATTCTATTGTTTAAATGCTGATTGGATCCGTTTTTCACTCACAGGCAGAGTGCTTAAATAGACAGTGGGGATTTTTGCAATTACATTTATCTGCGAATACTTCTGTCTTTGAACACTGAAACTTCATTTTGGTCAGCAGGGAGTTTTTCAGCTCCTGCTACAGTGGCTGAATATAAACTGTGTGCTAGGCATTTTTATTGCAGCCCAGCAGTGTTTATCTGCGGGAAAAGAAGTTTCACTCTGCAGAACGGCTGTCTAATAAAAGGTGATTCAAATATATGCAAATACACACCCCTCTCTCTCTCTCTCTCTCTCTCTTTCTGTCCATGTCTATCAGTCTGTACAAATTACATTTTTCATGGAAGACAGGGTGTCAGCAGAGACTGCAGAAAGCAGTGTGGCAGAATTTGTTAGCATTTTCAGCAAGGCTGCAACTCCATTTTGTTTTTATTGGGCTATATTTTTTTTCATAGCCTATTGCAATTTTATCACGCATCTTCAAGTTGTTTGTTGTCATAGTGTCCCTGCTTGTCATGCAGCACTGCAGTATTGAGCTTACTCATCAGGCTAATGCTGGAACTTTCCTTTTTCCTCTTGGTTTAGCTGCCAAATAATCTTTAAAGGGGAGGTATTGTGTATTTTCCAGGAACATAGTGCTATTTCATAGCACAATCAAGTAACTATTTTACCTTCAGTTGTTGTGAGAATGCTGTATATATCAAAAATAACCTAAAAGAAATTTGACCTCTCATCACAGCCATAACTGATGCCTTGAAATTGGCCTCTGTCTCTTTTAGAAGCTCCTACCCTTTACAATACTCCCTCTGCAGCACATCATTACAGCCATGATGCCATTTACAGCCATTCTTAGGAGCGTTGGCCTGAGAATTTGTTTGTGTTATAAGTCCAGCAGACACAGTTACACCTGGTGTTTGCTTATTGCTGCTACTGCTAGTCTGGTGGAGGTGTGTACGGGAGGCTTGAAAGAGGTGTTCTGTGGGGCAAATAGGCATTTCCCCAGTAAAATCTACAGTTACAATTGGAAGTTCACATACACTCAACTTAACAATACACTGTTGCATTGTTACAAAAACATCCTGGTTTTGAATCCTCTGGCTTCCCTTTATGGTTCAAAAGTGTTAATGTTGAGTTAATTGGTCTGTTTTAATGCATGGGTAAGCAGATATAGACAATAGATGAACTGATTATATACATAAATTTTGCAAAATCTTTTAATACGTGGTGCAGAAGCTTCTAAATTGTCTTTTTAGTTTTTACTTGACATTACCAAATCTTATTGACTTCTTGTTGCTGATCATGATTGACTGCAGCTTGTAGTGTCTCTTTGCCAACACACAAAAACATGTTAGAGAGCAAACATCAGATCCCCAAATACCCAAAACAATGGGAAAGTCCAGTTAAAATGTAAGGAAGAGAACTGTGAATTTAAAGATTTAAAACAAATCTAAAAAAAAAAAAAAAAAAAAAAAAAAAAGGCTCTCTCTGTGCATTTGTTGTGAGAGCTGATGGCTTGATGAAAATCTAAAATGATATGCAGAAAAATAAAAAAGCTCCTGTGAGAAGACACAAGCTGACACTGCAGCTCTGCTGACTCCTCAGCCCACTTTAGCTTCGGTCAACCAGATGTTGATTTATGTGAATGTACCATCTATTTGGATCAGAGTTTTGCATAATTAGATGGGAGCGATGTACTAGTTAGACTAGTGTTAGAGCATCCTTCTCCTCACGCCGACAGTTCCGGTTATCTAAGCAGCTCTGTTCCTGTCCCCCCTTCTCCAGCACACTGTTGTCTCTATAGTAAGCCTTCATGAAACAACCATGCCAAGACACCCTCCTCCAGCCCCACCCCGCACCTCTCCCCCATCGCTGTCATCTCCAATAGCTCCCCTCCTCACTGTGATGGAGTGTTGGGCTCTGCCCTTGTTGCCCTCCCCTCATGTATGCAGACTGGTGAGCCAGCAGAGTGGAGAAAACAGGCACAGCTGGTGCGAGACATGCAGCAACACTTTGTGCATGATGTGTTACAGCGCTGCACGGCATAAAAAGTAAACCAATTCTAAATTAATTAGCTACAGTCAGCATGGTAATTAGTTTGGAAGTGCCAGGGATTTTTGTTGTGTGAGATGAATAGGGGAGGAAGGGAAAGTTTCAATTAGTGAAGTTATAGATGGAGTAAAAAGCAGAGTAGTTGACAAGTGCCTCTGCAAATTCTCTGTGGCAATGGTTTCTGGGATGTCATTCAAAATCAGCTGTATTCTCTTATCCTGCTTTCTGATTGCAAAATGAGCTCACTTTAAGTTATCTCAGCTTTGAACTGATTTGTGGGCAATCAGCTCGATTCTTTTTATTTGCATACCTATGCTAATATTGTTTCTAAAGACACAACAACCTTGAGGTTGACATTAATTAAAACAAGTGAGAGGAAAATAAAACAGCCTCTCTACTATGAATAGATTAATGAATTCCTGCGGAAATGGGACGTGAAGGAGAAAAAAACAACAACCATTTATTACTGTTTCCTTGTTCTTGGAGGGTTAAGATGATAATAATGGAAGCGCATATGTAAATGAACATCTCTGATTCCAAGAGTGAAGCTATGTGAGCAGGAGTAAAGCTTTGGTGAAGGAAAAAGGAAAAATGATCACAAGCAGAACTATTTTCCTGGACTTTCATGAACATATAGACCCCACTGGATACATCTCAATATAGGTGCTTGTCACACATTTCAGAGTTTGTAAAACCTGTTGAAAACCATGTGCATTACTGGGGAAAAAATAATTTGCTCCCTTAGAGATTCCTTCTGTTTTTGTTTTTTTCAAAGTTCAGTGTTTTAGATCATCAAACAAATGTTAATATCAGCCAAAAATAGCCAAAGTAATCACACAATGAAGATTTCATCAAGAGGAAAAGGCTGTCCAAACACACCAAGCCTTAAATGATCAAATAAGTGATCAGTCACATTTTTTGAAAAGCTAAATTTAGTTTCACTATCCACTCCCAAAACTGGTTACTACCTGACCGTTAGAGCCAAGAAATCACTTAAGCAGAACCTGACTGATAACCTGAAGAAGGCAAGTGGACCAAACAACTTATTGGAATCCAGTGAACCATAAATGGCATAAAACAATCACAGCTTTGAACCACTGCACTTTGACCTTCACTTGCCTTAGTTTGGTTCAGTGTTCATGGTTCAACAATAACAGAGAAACTGGAAAAGAATGATATCCATAGGAAAGTTGCAAGGCCAAAACCACTCCTGAACAAAAACAAACAAACAAACAAACAAAACAAAAAACATAGAAGCCCTGACTCACACTGACCAAAAAGAAAGAGAATCTGTTGGTTATTCCCAAAACTTTCAGGAAAATGTTCTTGGGATTATCAGAGAAAATAGGAACTTTTTAGAAGGTGTGTATCCTATAACATAGGGGATACAACTAACAGCATTTCAGAAAAACATCTTACCGACAGTTAAACACGGTGGTGGTTGTCTGATGGTCTGGGTCTGCTTTGCTGCTTTAAGACCAAGACAACTTTCCTAAATTGATAGAACTATGAATTCTGCTCTCTACCCAAAAATCTTGAAGAGGAAGATCCAGTCCATCATTATGTAACCCAGGGAGGATAATGATCTAACATTGGTTGAAACAAAGTCAAGATGCAGTGATTTGCTTTTAAGCAGGATGTCCATGCACAAAAATTAAACCCAACCAGTTATTATTTTTAGAGCCTGATTAGAACAAAATTGCAAAAAACAGAAGAAATATGGAAACAGGCAAACAATAATCCATTTTCCAGTTATGCCCTTCTTTCTGAACTTTAAGTCCTTTGACAGTAGTAGTAATGTGACAAAATATGATCAAGTTTATAGGGTATGAGTATTTTTGCAAGGCACTGCATTTGACAAGAGTTATATGGATGTTGTATTATTACTGTCATCAGTCTTGCTTTTTGTCAAACAGGGCTCTTTTCCCTGTTTCCCTCCCCTTCTCTCTCACCCTGCTGTAGGGGCTCATGCCGTCTGTCAGTCAGTCTGCTATTCACAAATTTACTGTGTAATTCAGCCGGATGCTTACACACAGATTTTAAACACAATGACGTGTGGCATAACTCAATTTTACAGCCGCCAGCCTCAGTCTGTCACCTCGCGCAGAAGGAAAGTGTGAATATAAAGTGTTCTCCATGCTGACACATTCATAACCACTTCAGATTTTAAAAGCTGTTGAAAAAGACGTGATTTAACAGATACTCCAATATTCAGCTTATGCAACCGCTTCTGTTCCTATTACCATCACTCTCTATGACTTGCAGTAGCTGAAGCAGTGCAGTGATCATTGTACTTTATCAGTCAGCTGCAGGGATTCTTCTTTATGAAGAGAAATCTGCTCACTTTTGTTTTGTCTGTGCACAGTGGGAGGTTTGCATGTGAAAATGCACTTATATTCAGGAAGATGTGGATAGATACAGTATCTGTCACATTTATGGGAGACTCCTGCTAAATTGTGTTAAATTTCATTCAATGAATGAATCTTTTATTGCAGTGCTATAATCTGAAACTGAAAGATCCAACTCTTAATTTAAGTACATCCATCCAGTTCATCCAGACAGTACAGTATGAGACAGATATTCTGTGAAAAGATCAAGCTCCTTTACTTCCTTCCTGAGCTACTATTGCCGTCTAAAGAAAAACACAGCTCCTGACCTAAAACACCAATCAGACCCAGGAGGAAGGTTTTAGCACTTTCAATCACCCTCATATATGCACTGCTAAATGTGCTAATGGTGAAGAAACACCTTACCATTCCAGGAAAAGCATTTATCCGCCGTCATCGGTGGCCATGCTAACTATCCATAGCATTAGCGGAAGGCTATGTTGTGGTGAACCAGCTGTAACATAGCAGAGAGCAAGGGGGAGTGTGTAAGCGGTGTGTACATGAGGGTGATTCACAGCGCTAAGACCCTCCTCCTTGCTCTGATTGGTTGTTTCTGACTGAGTGGTGTATTTCTGCATTTATACAATGCTGTTACAATGTATAATAATAATTTTAACAAATATATAAAAAACATATTTTTTCATAAAAGTTACATTCTGCAGCTTTAATCAAAAGGTTCAGTTGTTTTCAGCAAAATCACTTAGTACCACCCCCTTTTACTAATAGAACAACATTTAGTCGTCTATGACATTTTACAGGGTTAGAGCATAAATATGGAGGGATTCACCAAGCACAATCTCTCTAAAAGATCCAAAGTCATCTCCTAGATGTTCTCTCCTCTTCAGCTTAGCCCACAGGTTTTTTGAAGCATGAAGAAAGGTTGATTTTGTTTTTTTGTCTGGCTGAACGATTTCTCCGCTGGTTTTGCCATATTTTTATCATTATTCTGCAGAAAAACCCAATAATGACCCATTTTCCGTTTACTGGAAGAATCCACAAAACTTTTATTTAGATTCCATAAGACTTCATAAGGTCATGGACTCAAATTAGGCTCTTTGGGTTTTTCAAAGAAAAATAGGCTTGCAGTATTAATGATCTTTCTTCATACTTGACAGTTTTTCTACATCTTTAATCTTTGCATCACGAGAAACCCACCAAGAGTGTTTGCTGCTGGAATGACCAGTCTTGGTCTTATCTGACTAATGAAAATCTCAGTAAATTAAAAGAAAAGGATGCTGTGGGTATATCGAAAAGTATAGCAACATTAAATGCAGTTTCTTTAGTTGATCATCTAAAACCATCAAAAAATAAATAAATAAATCATCACATAAAAACTATCTGTCAAAAGCATTCCCTCGTCTATCTTCACTCACTAATGAACCAGAGTGACATTCCATTGTTGATCCATGGAGATTAATATGTTGGTCGAACCTTTGCATCTCTAATCACGTCAGTTCATCTGGGAAGGTCTAGAAGTGTGTTTAAAGGAATTCTCCACCATTCTTCCAAAAGAGCATTTGTGAGGACACTAATAAGGTCAGGGCTCTCTGCTAACCTGACCAATTTTTCCACACCAAGCTCAGTCATCTATGTCTTTATGGATCTTCCTTTGTGCACTGGTGTAGGGTTATGTGGGAACAGGAAGTGACTATCCCTAAACTGTTTCCACAAAGTTGGAAGCATGAAATTCTCCAAAAGGTCTTGGTTTGTTAAAGCTTTAGTTGTTCATTTCACTGCAGCTAAAACCCTAACCCCTCTGCACCAAACTTTACACTTGACAAGATGTAGAAAGCCATTTGCTTTTCTTCTGACAGCTGCCAAACCCGTACATTGACAGGTCAGACAGAGAGGTGTGAATCCCCACTCCAGTCTGTTGGCAGTGTGCTGTGTCCATCATTTTTACTTTGAACTTGATGATTTTTTTTCTTGGATGCAGCTTCTTGGTCATGGAGACCCATTTCATGAAACTCTCTGTCACACTGTTCTAGAGCTAATCTGAAGGCCACATGATTGCTGGAGGTCTGTAGCTGCTGAGTGTGCAGAAAGTTGCACATCTCTGTCCACTACACACATCAGGGTCTGTTAATGCTGCTATGTGATTTTGCATGGCCTAGCACTTTGTGGCTGAGTTGCTTTCAATCTAATCACTTCCACTTTGTTATAAGACCACTAACAGCCGACAGTGGAGTGTTTAGTAACAGAGAAATTTCCAAATGGGATTTTTTTACAAAGTCAGCATGGTAACACACTTGAATTCAGTGAGCTCCTGAGACCAACCCATCATCTCACAATGTCTGTAGAAGCAGTCTGCATGGCTAGGTACTGGATTTTAAACAAATGTTGCCATGGTAGTGACTGGAAAGCCTGAACTCAATGATTTGGATGGGTGAGTGTATAATGTGACAGTTCAAGCAACATGCTGTTTTTCACAGCTCATTTACACCCTTTGTTCCCTGTCAGGTGTTGAACCTGTTAAGATTTAAAGGGTCTAGTGTTGAGAGAACCATGTAACAACAAAAGATACTCATCAAGGTTTAAGCTAACATGCCTTATGAGCTGTAATGCCTCACTGCAGAGTACCTGCATCTAAAATCCACTCAAAGCTAAGCAGCTAAACCTCATGTGGTCAGCGTGATTACACTAATGCGATTATCCCTTGCTTTTCTATCCTGCCTGGATTAGAATATTGGACAGTTGAGTGGAGAGAAGCATATTTTGGGACCTGAGAGATTCAAGAGATTACCAGCTTCTGTCTCAGTAGAATTTGGTCCACACACAGAGTGTGATGTAGATGGTTGCGGAAAGTGCGCAGGTCATTTTAATGTACCCTCTGAGGAACCCTGATGGACAACACATAGAGGCTACACATCTCCATTAGTTACGTATATGCTTCTTGGTTCTTGTTGAAGAGGTTCAAAAGCCTTGCATTGTTTGCTCATTTACTAAGGAGATAATCTACATGATCCACCATTTTTAGAGCTTTTGAAACACCCTGTTTGGCTGTAGATTATTGCGTCCACTGGCTGCAACATAACCAGACCAGCAGGATGGGAACCTTTTGTTATTCAGTAGATTTTGATCACAACACTTTTTCTGATCCTCATACTATGCGTACTTACATCTTACATAAAGACAGCTAACCTTTTTCCCATCTATCTTTTGGGTGTCTTTCCACAAGCTTGAGTCAGGTTTATAGGCTGCCTTGTTCTCACAAACCTTTTTCTGCTCTGCTCACAAATTCTCTATAGGACTGAGATCAGAGCTTTTGATGGACACTCCAAAACACTGACTTTGTTCTCCTTAAGCCACTGTGTACCTAATTTAGTGGTAAGCTTTGGATCACTGTCCAATTGGAATACCTATTTCTACACATTCTTTAATTTCATGGGTGATGTTTTCAGATGTTGCTTCAGTATTTCCAGATGATGTTCTTTCCTCATAATAATGTTACTGTCCCCCCTCATATAATGACACCACTCTACTAGCTTCAGCCAGCAGCTTTGTAGGGTTTTTGTTGTTGTGTTGATTTGACACCAACACAAATTCATCTCTGGAACACAGAGATGAACATGATGGAACAGCCATGTTGCATATACTTGCATGTTTCAACAGACGAACATGACCCTTTTAGATATCTGGAAATTGATATCCAAAGATTGCAACATACTTGTGGAGGTCCCCAACTCTCTTCCTGATAGGTTGGCGGATTTTATTTTGTCATGATGACACAGGAGGAAGTAGTACAGTTAGGGGTGCTGCCTTAAAACACATCAATAGCTATATCAGAAGCCTACAACATCATGACATTATCTGGGCTTTACCACATTGTTTAAAGGCATAGTTATATTAGTGTATGAAAACCTTTGACTATGAAGAAAGTAATAAATAAATCTCTCTTATTTTGTCATTCAGCAAATAGAAGTAATTATGATAATTCTGAATGACTTAAAATAGGAAAACTTTAGTCTGATTTAATATCAGACAGTGAGTAAAAAAATGGCTGCCTATTTATACAAAACGCAAATATACTTATACAAAGTTGCTGGCTATATAAGCCAGGTTTGAATGGCATCTGTATTGTATATCCTACAGTTTTTTATTATCAGCAGGCTTTCTTTTTCAGATGCGTGAAAGCAAATAGACTGAAATACTCTCTGCTTACCAAACTGCTTCCTGCTTCCACACCTGGTGTTTGGCAGCGAGCTGCACTCCAATCTCATCCCTGTTGCCTCAAACCAGCTGGGTACAAACCTGCTGATTGTCGACTCGGGATGTGTTTAAAAGGAGGTGACAGTGCACTGAATTCTAGGTATCACAAAAGCACGGTGGGGTAATACCTATATTCCAAACCCAGCGGGCCGAGCCACAGCACTTACCATTTAATAGGAAACAGCATGCAGGGAGCACTGGGCTTATTCATCCTCCAGTAGCTTTCAGACGAACACACGGTACTCTGCTGGGAGCGCAAGCAAACCAGTCAGCTGTGAGGCTGGCCTGGCTGTGGACACAATAACAACACCGGGATACTTTGGCTGGAGGCGCACTTCTGTGCTCTGTCGTCTGTTTAGTCATGTGTGCTACATGCATCTACCCTTGACACCTGAGACCGACTTATGTTTGCTTCACCATGGCCCAGTGGTTACATTTCTAAGAACAAACTGCTGGCCTGCCTCCTGTTAAGGTTATATACACCGGGTTAAGCTATTTACATGGCTTTCTAACTGTTGACCTCTTGTCTGCATGAATAAACTGACTGAAAAATATTCTCTCTATACTTTTTTCTCCTGGTCAAAAACAAACCTGCAGTCCAGTAATACGAATTTAAAGATCTCATCCTTTTGCAAATGTGTCTTCTGCTGTGCAGATAACACATCAGCAGCAAATGTGATGTTTTAAACCAATCAAATATTTGCACCAATCAGAGATTTTTTTTAAGCCCTAATGGGATGATAGTGATTTTCCTTCTTAGACGCTGTAATAAACAACATTCAAATGATTTTTTTCTAACCTTTTTTTCTATAGACATTCAGTTTTTATGTTAGAGGCAGAGGTGACCTGTGGATAAGAGAAGAATCATTGTAATATAGGGTCTTTAAAACAAAGACAATAGGATTATGAAAGTTATCTTTGGCATTTTATAAACATGATTGCCGCAGTTAGAGGTAAATACTGTAAACAGCAATCTACATGTATATTTCTGAGAGAGCAGTGGTTCTCATATTTTTAACTTTCAGTTTACAGAATAAGTCTGGAAAAGACACATGACCCCGACTATTGGTTGAGCATTTCTACGAAGTCAGTTAAACGGGTAAAAAAAATAACAACAAAAAAACAGCATCAAAAATCAATACTAAGGCTTTTTTTTCTACAAGTAGTTTTTTTATATTATATTCTAACACTTATTGCACGAGTGCTCTTTACAACTGTCATTTTGGTTATTCAGTTTAATTTCTGGAAAGGTTCTGAAAAGCCCTCACTTGCTCATTCGAAGTGGGGATTATTTTGGGAACCACTTCTGTGGAGAATATTTCTAAACCCTAGCTGTGAAATTTCCAAAATAGAGCAAATATTTTAAAATTCAGCTTGTTCCATTAAAATGGCAGAGATAGAAAAGAATAGGACAGAGCAGCTTTACAGAGCATTACAATGTCTTCCTGTTATACACTGAGGAAGACCTTTGTGAGGTGCTGGCATTAGCGATGAGCAGACATTTCTCAGAACACAAAATTTTCTTTCTAGATATTTCTAACTCCATATGTACTTCTTCTGACTTCAGTTTTACACTAACACTGAAAATAGCAAATTTTTCTCCCCAGTCACAACTTTGACACCAAATATGTCATTAGCGCCACCTGTTAGCATTTAGGTATAGTGCGTTCAGTAAACGTGTGTTCATCAATGTTTTTTTTATGCATTATACATTTTGAAGTATCCCATTAAAAAGGTTGATGGAAACAGCAAAATTTGGAGCAACTTCCTCAATTTCGCAAAAAAGTTTTTACGCTCGCTTGAGGCAGTTTTTGGCTTTTCCAAAAAAGTTCAGCTGTTTCAACTGTCGTCGTGCATTTGGATTGCATTTCTTTCTATATGTTTCCAGACAGCATGTAAAATCGCCAATACTAGTTGACATGAAAGAACTTGCCCAATTGCAACACATTCTTGACAACCTCTCTGAATTTTTATGAGGTGTGTGGTCCATGTTAGTTTGCAACCTCTACTTTGTTTATTATAGTCATGTGTAATGTCAACACCTGGTGAAATTACACTTTGCGTAGACTGACTGATTCGCTCCAAACCAGCAGATGGAAACACATCTAATTTGCATTTTCCTTTTTGTTTTCTTCAACATTTTAAAAGTTCGCTTAAAATTTGCGTGACAATTGGATAGAAATGTAAATAGTGACTGGGAAACATATGCATTTTTTCGTTTTCAACCACCCGATCACTGGTTAGGGCCACTCTTGAGGAAAATTTAATGCATCTACTTTTAAATGTACATTTATTTGTTCAATTCAAATAAACTCCAATTCAAGTAAACTCCAAAGTTGCTTATGACATTTCTGCTATTCCTATGCTATCATCGATGCAGTTTTGTCAAGATAGTAACGCTATAGACATTTGACTTTTATTGATTTTGCAATCAGCTTAGACCACATGGCAAACACAGCTTAACCACATGTAAGTATTAATGTAAGAACAAAGTAAAATATCAGTTTGGAGTCCTGACATTCAGACAAGCAGATACTGAGACTTTCTGAAACAATGCATGCAATTAGGTTAGCATTCAGAATAATTAATGTCTGTTTTTAGTTTGTCACCATGCAGTTTTTCTTAGAATGGTAATAAAATTCTCATTTTGGACTAAGATTGTGTTTTTTTAAAGCCATCTGAAAATGAAAACAGCATAGATGCATCCTTAACGCCTTCTGCCTTCTGCCTTCTGCTGTCATTGCATGATTGCTCTATCCCCCTCTATCTACCCTCTGCTCTCTTGTCAAACATCACCTTATCTGAGACTGAGCTGTGCTGAGAAGAATGATATTGCCTATGACACATGAGATATATAAAGTAAAATCAGTTTGTCACATTTTTCTCCTCTGCCTCAGACAGTAGATTTGCTATCATAAGGATTTGTCTTCATATCTAAAGGAGATATGAGTCTTGTCAGGCACCCTGAAAGGTTACAGCATACTATTATCACATCAGTGATATGACAGAAAAATCTAATTTCCTAGTCAAATTGATTTCATCTAACAAAAAGGTGCATGTGTATTACACTACATGTTGGCAGAGCAGTTTATCATTCCTTCTTTCTGTCATTTATCCCTTAACTCCGTATTTCACTACACTCATACGGTATATAAATGCTTCCAGCTTATGTCTAAGCTAAAAGTTGTTATGTTAAAGCAGTTCTCTCTCCCCTAGGCCCATTCCCTCTTCATCTGAGGCTATTAGCACGGATAAAGAACCCAGAAAAATCCTGCAGCACCATGACTTATGAGACATAATCCTCCACTTATGCATTGACAAGGCATCCCAGACACACAAAGCACATCCCTTTTACAACACATGCAATCTAAAAGGATAAAGAAAATGAGACTGGATATTCTAAAAGCTTTTATCCACACTTCTGTTTTCCCTCTACAGACTCCAGCATCCAGATCTTTGATATTAGAAGAAACGGATTACCTTCTTATCAGATTAAGAGCAGGTACCCATAGGTTCCACCTTCTATGTGATGTCAGGCTTTAAAGCAGTAAATTATGGCAGACAGAGGGTTTAACAAAGTTTATTTCTTGAATTTCCTACAGGCATCTCTGACCATTTGGTAAACGCAAGGGTTAGGTTGAGTCTATTATTCAGCTTTCACCTTCTGTTACATCTAAGAGCCTGGAATTGCCTTAATAGGCAGTGTTGTGTCCTACTAAAAAAGATACAATGTCATAAAAAGCAGTTCACTACAGCTTTAGAAACTGAGGCTGAAATTTCATTTTGATAACTCCCCACCTCAGAGGATTTGACAGGTTCTTGGATCTTAAAAGTCTTGATGCTGTCAGTTCTCATGTTTCTCATTTTCTTACGGATCACTGCTAAAATCTCCCTGAGCTGACAAAGAACAGAGCAGAAAAGAGATAAAGTCCTAGCCTTGAGAGAGAGATACAGTGGTCGGGATATAGCCAAAGACTGAAAATGTGAAAGGAAGAGATCCTATTCATTTACATGGCTATATTTTCACCTTAAAAGATTAACTCTTCAAAATCACTCTCACAGCACAAAGCTGACTCCTGCTACTGTCACTGTTTTCAAGAAGGCCTATGCTCTGTCTGTATAACAGAATAAAATCCTTTATGAGAGGAACTGGCTAGCATACATAGGAGGCTTTACTCTGATTAGAAAGTCACAATACATCTCAGCCACGGTCACATCATTGTGCTGGTTCACAACAGCAAGGAATAATATGAATGCTGGTTTTGTAATGGAATTTAAGCTGTCGATGTCTGCTTGTAGAGGTGACTGAGCTGAGCTAGAGAGGAAGCTCCAGCAGTGCAATAGATGTGTATGGGGTGCCGTTATATTTAGTTTACAAACTAAATATTCAATTCACAATCTAAATATCTAGTTTAAAGCTTAACATTTAGCTTACAAAGTAAATATTTAGCCTTCAACTAAATGTTTAGCTCAGAGCTACATATTTAGCTAATATACAAATTCAATTGCCAATAACCAGAAGTGGACTATCAAAATAAAAACTTCTATATAAGCACAAAAACATAGTTTGAAAACTAAATGTTTGGCTTAGTAATGAAATATTTAGCCTCAAACTAAATATGTAGCTTGCTAACTAAATATTTAGTTTGAGACTAAATATTTAACTTGCTAATTAAATGTTTAGTTTTCACAAATAAATACTATCCAGACATAATGTTAAATACATTGTGGCAACACATTCTGCTAAACATCAAAATCATGACATCAGCATAATTTGCAAAGTCATTACCCATTTAGAGCTCTTGTTTTCAGTCTGGGTGAAAACTGATCACTATAGGTGATCAACAGTCATCTATAGATTAAAATCTCAGTTTTATTTTCATTGCATTGCATCAAGTGTAAATGTTAAGCTGAAACTCTACTTATAGCTGCTCAGACAAACCATCTGAACATTTTTCATTCTTCTTGACCCAGGTTTTTTAATTAAATCCAATTCTCCTAGGGCAAATGTTGTGGCGAAGCTGTTGTGGAGCTAATGATGTTGAGAAATAGACAAGTTTCTGAGTGACAAAAAAAAGACTTTAATCCTCACTTTCTGCCACTAAGTCAACAAGTATGAAGAACAAACCTCCTTGTATCTGTCAGCTTCGTAAAAAGCAAGCAACAATTTGCAACATTTGGTTTCTATGTTATTGTGTTAATTTGCAAATTTGACAACTTGCTAATGTGAACTACAATTAATCTGCAAGGGAATATTCTCTCTCAGCAAGCTGTCGTATGAAATGTGTAAAAAGAAGAAAACAGTCAGACAGCAGCTGCCCACTCCACTCATTACTAAAGAAGACTTTTAGATGGTGTGAAGCAAACATCAAGACTATTTTAGCTTCTAATCATCAAGACTTCAGACCTGTAGTAACACATTTTATTCATTTATTAGCGTAGAGCGAAGAAATAACAACAGGCTAGGAAGCTGCTATATAATTTAGAATAAATTCCATATCCTGTATATTTAGAGACATTTATTTTTCGGAAGAATATGAATATGATATGATATGGTTTTCGGACTCCATGGTGGCATAGTTCCCTTGCAGCAAGAAGGTCCTGGCTTGGGGTCTTTCAGCATAGAGTTTACATGTTATCCCCATGCATGCAGCATTTTCTGTGGGTACTCCAGCATTCTCACACACTCTAAACACATGACTGTTTAGTTAATTAGTTAGTCTAATGTAGGGGTCTTCAACTGCAATCCTCCAGGGCCAGTGTTCTGCAACTTTTAGATGTGTCTCTGCTTCAACACACCTGAGTCAAATAATCAGGTCCCTATCAGGACTCTGGAATACCTGACTGCAAACTGATTCAGGTGTGTTGGACTAGGTACACATCTAAAAGTTGGAGGACACCGCCCCTGGAGGACTGGAGTTGAATTAGGTCCTGCCATGAAAATTTTGCTGGTCTTAATATTTCCTGTGTTTTCTTTTGTTCATGACTGTTACATGTAGTGTTGATTTGTGTGTGACAGACCTGTATCAGACAGCTAAATAAAGGATGAGCCCGTATTTTACATGACGGTTTGGCAACCCTAAGTGAATCACTCTTTGGGGTGGCTTCATGGATTAAATAAACTGCTTTGCAAAGCAGTTTCAGATAATTTATAGCTTGCTTAAAACGTGAAGAGAATTAATCCAAATGTACATTTTCTCTTCAGTGGCAGAGGAATTATGAAAGGAATAACATCCTGTTTTAACCAAGTAAAAACTACCAGGTTTGCTGCCAGTATGAACTGAAAGGAAAAGAATACACTTTTATAGATTTTTTTTGACAAATAATCTAGAGAGTAGTTTGCATAAATATAAACCCAGTTAATACTTTGCAGACCCACCATCATGGCAATCACAGATGCAAATGACACAGTTAAGTATTTTATTTAAGGTTGTTGGTCCTGTTGAAAGGTGAATCTCTTCCCTATGTAGTCTCAAAGCAGCCTCTTGCAGATTTTCTTTTAGTATAGGCTTATATTTGCTTCTCATCATTCTATCAACTCAGACTAATTTCTCTGTCTCTGCCAAAGAAAAGCATCCCTACAGCATGATGTTGCCACCACTATAGTCATTCAGTGGGTATGGTGTGTTTAGCAGAAGTAAGGTGTTGATTTTTAGCCATACATACTGTTTTTGCATAAATTTTGTTCACCTTTGATCAGTTCACCTTTTTCCACATGTTTATTCTGTCTCCTACAAGTTTTGTGACAAACAGTAACATCTGGCATTCTTTTAACAGTGGCTTTATTCTGGTCAGTCATGCACTAGTCTTCTCCTATTAGTGCATGACTAATACTCATCCTGTCAATAGAGTCTCCCATCTGAGTAGTGCATATTTGCAGCAACTCCAGAGAAACCTCAGGTTTATTGACTGCTTCTCTGATTAATGCTCTTCTTGCTCAGCCTGTCAGTTTGGGTGGACAGACATGTCTTGGTAGGTTTGCAGCTCTGCCATGTTGTGTTTCTGTTTCTGTATTGAACAGCTTTCTCTGAGATGTTGACAGTTTGGAATACTGTTTTATAACCTTACAGGTGGATGGATAAACAAACAGAAGGATGAACGGGCATAATGTGGGTGTAATGTGTATAAAGTGAAACAGGCTTGAATGGACATGACGTTGTATTTCCTAACAGGGCAAGAAAAACTGGAAATGACTTACTTAAATGTAAATGGAGAAAGAACATTTCAGTCGTACTTGACAGTGTATATTTCCTCCGACACTTCTTTGATATTAGAGCAGCTGAAAGCAGTCTGCATAAAGCCATTGAAGTAATCACAAGTCAGTCGTTTTACTCAGATAACACATCCTGAACAGCAGTAGTTTTTACAGCATCTGAGCAGAGCTGTACACATAAGCAAACACAGCCTTGCCCTCAGAAGCTGATTAATAAGAGTACAGCCCAAGGCATTTACCACTACTCCATTATTCAGTTTGATTATCTGGAGGAAATTATAGAATATTAGAGCTTTTAATGACTTTGGCATTCCCACGTGCATTACTGGATGGCGAGGACGGTTTTAATCATTGGGCTGTGTTAACTTGGCTCACAATCTGTGCAGCATATTAATGCAATGGGTTGCAAACTGTACACAAACAAAGGTTAATGGGCCTCATAAGCAGAAAAAGAGCAACATGGGGACACGGGCAAATTAAAATACTTGATTAATATACTGACACTTCAGAGGACCTGGGATTGTTCTAATGGACTTCTGACACAGATGGAAAAATTACCCTCCCTGTGAAGGGAAATAAGATAACACATGCTGATACACAGATACTTTGTAATTTCCATCTTTTCTGTCTTCTAAAGAGAGTAGATTGATGTTTTTCCTCTAGTTTTACCTTGTGTCTTTCTCACAGTGGTTATTTTGTGAGTGGGGCTTGTAAATTCAATATCTTCCTGCAGAGACAGAGTGGATCGATTTTACAGCTGTTGATATACTGTATAATAGTCTCACTGTCTGCAGGACTCAGGGCTTTCTACAAACTGCTGATTCATCAAATTTGGTTGATACATTTATTTCAAAAAGAGACTCCCTACACATATATCAGCACTGGATCAGGTCAGTTCTGTGTATCCGAAACATGGTTAACAAGGGTGGAAAGCAACAATCAGTAATCGAATCATTCATATTATGTGAGAGCAGAAGGAGCCTTCCTGTCCTATGAAAGACTAGGGTGCTGGTCCAACTATTAGCAGTAGACAGACTACCAGGAGAAAACTCTGAGGCAGAACCACTGGGGTTTGCAGTGAACAGCTCCATAAGCCATTATTTTATGTCTTCCCGTGTGCTTATGAGCTGGGAATCTTCTTGCATGTTCAGCAAATAATATTTTATCCCATATAAATAAAAACACTAATGCCCACTTCACTAGGGTTCACATTGGATTAAAACCAGGACCAGGACCTCCATGACTGTATGTATGTTGGTGAATCATCACAATTTTTTTTTAAAAACTCCTTTTAGTGTGAAGCCTCTAATGCCCGGTCTGCTGGGTATCACCAGCGCCAACCTTCTTGTTCTGCACTCTGTGGGCAGTGCAGAACAGTAACAAAGTGTGGAACAAAAAGTTTGAATTAGCTTTTGTTTCAAATGTTTGAAAGTGTTCAAATCTACTCTGTTTAGTGAGACAGAAATTAACCCCTATTAGACTGCAGTTGTAAAATCACTTCAAACTGTTTCCTGTATTGTTGCAGCCAAGGTGCTTATTGATGCATGTACTACATAGACAAAGGATCATATTGTAAGCTCTTTGTGGCTATCTAGTGATCAGAACTTAACAACTAGCTGTGATTTTACTCTAAGCTTTATTGGAAATATGAGGATGGAACAGGATGTTCAGTGTGAACAGGTGTTCACATTGTAAATGCATTTCAAAGCCTAGTTGAACAATAGCAGCATCAATAAAATAATCAACATTCCTGAGACTGGAAGATTTGTTTAATTATGCCCAATTATACTTAATGTAGCCAGTTTGCATTAGACCTAAGTGTATACCTATGTTTTATGGTATTTTTTAATAAACAATCTCTACTCAATTTAGCATCTTCTTGACAACAAAAACACAATTGTGATTTTTTTTTTTTTTTTTTTTTTTATATTCTTGTAAATAAATTCAACCAGTCTGCAGTTGCTTGATTGTTTTATAGGAAATTTCTATGTGAAATCACAGTAGCTGGAAGGAATCTAACTTGTTCTATGCCGTCCACACAACTTCACCCATGGAACCAAGGTTTTCACCTTTTGTGTTCTGCTGGGTATCACCAAAAGATGGAATTTCTGCCCATCAGCAAGATTGAACTAATTTTGTCTCAAGCAATCAGAAGGGGAAAAAAAGGGTCTGTAATTCACTGGCTTCAAAATATAGAAACTTCAAAAGCATAAGTGAAATAATCCTTTAGTTAAAAAAAAAAAGATATGCAATGGACTGAGTTGAAAACAGGAGGAGTCACAGGAATTTTTAGAAAAAAAAATTTTTTTAATCCAAAAAAAGAAAATTATATTTTGAAAACATGAATATTGAGCTCAAAAAATGGTCAAAGAAACAAGATTGAATTCAGGCAAAAAAGTGAACAAACAAACTGGCTGGCTGGCTGCAGCACAAGCAAAACATAACTGACCTAACAAAGACATGCCACACAAGGGTGCATATACTGGCTGATCAGACAATTAAAACACAATAGAGGTATATATATATATATATATATATATATATATATATATATATATATATATATATATATATATATATATATATATATATATATATATATATATATATATATAGAGGTACACAATACAACCACTAACTATAACAAACAACACAGTACAGCTAAGTTTGTTAATAGATTAAACACCAAAAATTAAAATTTAAAAGTATTAAACTTTAGATACAAATATTCACTTAAATACAAAAGCTTGTTTAAACAAAGAAACTACAAGTTCCCCCTCCCCAGCAGGAACTGGTGGTGCAGTCCGATCAACTCCATGTATTTAAGTGTGCTAAGGCCTGACCACCATCTATTGTCTGGCAACAGCTTTAGTGGAGTGTGGCCATAGATTTAACCATGCCAAGATAATTATTTGGAAATTATTGTAAAAAAATAAATGTTTTGCAAGTATTGCTTTAAGTTTCAACTATCTCTGGCTTAGTCACATTCTGTTATAAGTAGATCTTTAATATAATCAAACCCTTTGAGTTGTGGCATCTGCATATAATTAATACCTGCTTATTTCTTGTTTACCACATATAAATTGAGGGCTTCTATCTATATTCACCCTGGGTATGATTCTTTTTTGTCACTATTACACATAAAACACACAGCACAGTGTTGGCATTCCCTCTGGTGTGTCAGCCATCATCATAAATATATGTGAGCTACAGCAGAGTAATAACATTGCTTCACACTGTGACAGAGTAATGCATATACCTCACTCTGCCTCAGGCTGCAGGAATGACTGGTCTGATCTCTGACTATAACACTGATGGAAACCTTGTATAATTGACTGACAGACTATTTGATTGCCTGAATATGACGTTCATTTGCACAACCAAAGTGATACAGAAGGTCATTTTAAAAGTTCAGTCAGGTAGATATGTTAACACGCTGAGATCAGAGCCATGAGAGGTTAATCCCCAGAATCACAGGACAGCAGGGCAGCAATTAATATGGCACATAGATGACAGTAGCTTCCCTAAAAATGGAGGAGAATCAATTTTCAATCTGCAGCAGTCTGGTCTGACCCACACTGTCAGGCAATATCCCTCCCTGTTCCCAACTGAGAACGTTAAATCCAGTCCAAGCACGGGGCTTGAATAAATCTGCATTCAATTAACGGATTAGCCACTATTTAAACACGGCTTCCTCTATTTGCTGCTAATCCGCAGAGTGTCTGTAAACGCAGCATTTCAATACATTTAAATTGGAAATGGTTTAAACAGTATTTTAGGAAAGGGTCCAGCCTGTGTGTGGCGGAAAGAATGAAGATCTTCACTCGGAATGGAATCAGCAAATGAAATAACCTTTTTGGATATGTTGGCAGGTAAAGAACAAAGCCAGACCGAGGAGCACTAAATCATTTTTGACAGCATGGATAGTGTAATGTGGAAAAAAAGGCAGAGGAGATTCAACTGCTTTTAGTTTGAATGTCAGAGTACATACAGGCTTTAAACAGAGATGTCTGGCTAAGATTGAATTACTTCATATATTTCCTTATTAGTTCCTTGCACTGACCTTTCTCCAGCACATCTCAGTCTATTTCCATCGTTCATTATAAACACTGGAACAATTTTCCACTGTTCACACCCCTAACCAGTCGATGTGAAAAAGTCTTCTCGAGAAATGATGTTAGTGTCATGGTGAACTTTTTAGGACTCATCTTTTCCAGTGCCTAGCAAAAGTATTCCTACCCAGTGAACCGTTCACATTTTGTCAAATAACAGCCGCCAAGTTCACTGGATTTTATGGTGCATAATTGTGAAGTGGAAGGAAAATGATCTGTGGTTTTCTACATTTCTACAAATAAACATCTAAAAACTGAGGCCAAGACTTCACAGTCAAGATTCTGCAGAGCCACCTTTTGTTGCAATTACAGCTTCAAGTCTATTGGGGGTATACTTATGGAGAACCTTTGCCTCAGTCTTAAAGCTATAGTATGTAACTTATATAAAAATGTGTTTTTTCCATTTTTGTTAAAACTGTCACCATGTTGTGACAGTATGTTATGAGACAGATAATCTGTGGAAAGGTCAATCTCCTCCTCCCTGAGCCTCTTTTGCTGTCTGAAGAAATGCACGGCTCCCGACCAAAACCAACCAATTAGAGCCAGGAGGAAGGTCTTAGTGCCATCACTCAACGTCATTTATGCTGCTAAATGTGTTAATGAAGGAGAACTAACTTACTGTTCCAGGAGAACCATTTATCGTCGTCATCGGTGCCCATGCTAACTAGCCTTGCCTCTGCGAGCTGCAGCGCAGAAGACAGCAAGGAGGGGAGGGAGAGGCAGGGGTGAGTAATGACACAGGCATGGTGACTGACAGCGCTAAGACCCAAGACCTAAGAGCCTCCTGGCTCTGATTGGTTGTTTCTGGATAGCACTGGGAGCACTGGGAGAAGGTAGAGGACCTCGATTTTTTCACGAATTGTTTGCCTCATACCATACTGTCACAACATAGTGACAGTTTCAACAAATGTGTAGAAAAATATTTTTTTAGTTACATACTGCAGCTTTAACTGTATTGACATGCCAGAATCAGTTCTTAGCAAAAATAAACATATAGGTTGAATGTAAATAAGTGTTTTTAAGCCCTTTGAAAAACAACCCCCCATGGTGATGCTGCATTAAGAACCACTGAAGGAAAGGACATGAAAACCTCTGAAGAGGACATCAGTGCAACGTCCTTCTTCATGAAATGTAAACAAAGATTGAGTGGCATCAGATTTTAGTGGTTATAAGATTTCTTTTTTTGTATTTGGCAAAAAAAACACAAACTCTTTCTCCCTATAACGCTTGAGTTGCGAGTTTGTTTTGGTTGTATTTACCCAGAATGCCCTGCATTATAGTCTGCTTCCTGCTGTTGGAGCGGTCTCCGCTTCACATTCACATATGCATTCAAACCATGCCAGAGTTCACTTTAAGACCTACATTTTTTACGCGCTCCAGAGTTTGCTTTTTTGGTCCGCATCAGAGTTCAGTTCCGCATTCACACCTCCCCAAACAAACCAGACTTTCCAGGCAAACGAACTAGAGTTTGGTTAAAGTGGACTAAACAGGACTGGTGTGAATGCACCATAACTTTAAGTCTGAATCTGCTGGGAGTACGACGAATTTGCGGTTTAACTCCATCTTCCCATCAATTCTGACCAGCTTCCATGTCTCTGCATCCCACAGCATGATGCTGCCACCAACATCTGAGGATGATATGTTCAAAGTGATGTGCAGTGTTGTGTTACTGTCACAAATGCCATGTTGTATGTTGGCCAAAAAGTTTCATCTGATCAGAGCCTTTGTTCCACATGGTTACTATATCCCCTACATTACTTGTTGCAAACCGTAAACACAATTTCCTATAACTTTCTTCTAACCATGGCTTTCTTCTTGCCACTCTTCGATTAAGGACAGTAATGTAGAATACATGACAATAGTTGTCCTGTCAACAGATTTGTCCAGCTGAGCTGCCTCTGTTTAATGTTCTCCCTGCCCGTCCCATCCTTTTTCTACCTTGGTAGCCTTTAGTGTGAATACCTCTGACCGTTCAGTTTGTCTAAACTCATGGTTTCAGTTACGTACACAGAGAGCAGTGATCTGAACATGATCCTCTTAACTGTCTTCCAACAGCAGATGTTTGGTTCAGATTTGAACTGTGTAATTAAAATGTTGCCATAGAACACACTGGACTTGTGCTCATTGGGAGTGGTAACCAAATGTACATAATTACAAGTTTTGTAATTCCTTGCCAATATTTTAGAAATTAATAGCTGAAAAAACTAAAAAATATGTTCCCACCAGTGCATTTATAGAAGCTGTTTCTGGCAGAGTGGCAGGTTTCCATGCTCTGATAAGAATCTCTTGTTAATTAGCACAAATGATTCTACTCATTAATTCAAAACAACCCACTTATAATCACATTTGCATCTCATAAGTTTAACAAGTTTCACAAACACATGCCAAGCCTTAAACCGAACGATTGCTCAGAATACCTGTAGCTCACAAGTAACTGTTCTTCTGTATGAATCAGAGAATATCGTTGTCATGTGAGGCATGAAAAACACATAAAAAATATATAACCTGCAAAATTTATGTGTAAGTTAAAGACATGCTGTCATGTTTTTTCTGTCTTGTAGTGCTTCTGACGATCACTGCTCCAAACAAAAAAAATTTGTGATCCACTGTATCAAAGCTGTTAAATCTAAAAACAAAAACTGAGTTGTTTGGACACATTATGAAGAAAAAGAAAAAAAGTAAAAAGAAAGACTTTCAAACCTGAGATCACTGCATTAGCTGTCATATGGTGGTGGTAGTAATATGCTGACGGTTTGTTTTTCCTGACAATTGTGTTGGTAGACTACCTATAAATTCTTAAAGGTGGGGGGATCATTATGTAAAACTGATTTTTCTGATCTTTATTTTATGTTATATATGTTGTTATGTGTTTATGTTCATGCATGTTTGAGAAATCCTTAAATCTCCTGTGGCAGCCTAAGCTCTTCCTCATACAATGCGCCACCTATTTACCCAGAGCTGTCTCCAGCCGAGCTCCTGCCTCATAGAGTAACCCTCTTCCATTCCTCCCCCCACTGAGCTCCTCCAGACTAGCAGCAGCAGTAATTACCAAACACCAGACGGAACTGAAAGTCTGCTCAGCTTATGATACGAACTACTTCTCAGTTCAATGCTCATAAGAATGGTTGTAAACGGCATCATGGAGAAGCATTGTTGTGATGATGTGCTGAAGGGGAAGTAGGAGCTCCGCCTTCAGGGGCTTCTTAAAGAGACAGAAGTCAATTTCAATGCATCAAATGAGGCTATCATGCGAAGTCAAGTTATTCTTTATATATACAGCACCCCCCCCCCAACCTCAACTCAAATGGACAGCTAGGATCATTGTCTGGTTATGACTTTTCAACCTCAAATTGCTGAAAAAAGATGGATGAAACTTAAAAGTTTTGTCCATGCCAAGAAAACCAGACAATTAAAATAAACTAAAGCATTTCTGATTAGAAGATTAACTACCACACTGACGCATACCAGGACCTTGTTGATGAGTTTAAAAAAGTGTCTGCTTATTTCTGAAACTAGATATGGAACACTTGTCCAAATATTAGTGGGAATAAGTGTTTATATTTGAACCTGAATGTTTAGGTTTGACCCTTGGTAAATCTGAAAAAAATACCCCCAAATTACATCTTGTATCATAATTATTTTTGTTACTATTGCGTTTGTTGTGTAATCAATCCAGCCTTAAAATAAAAACAATTCAAATACATCACCATTCAAGTCTGCGATGTGGGTATGCAAACTTCTGATCAGAAGTGTACATCATCATTTTTATTTTAATAACTTGCATGTATTTTTAGCTCATCTATAGTGTGTTGTCAATTTATCTGCATAAAACCAGAATCAGGAACATTCTTTTCAGAAGCCGGGAGTAACTGAGCTTTACCTTGACTGAATGTTCGCTATTCTACTGCAGAGTCATTTGAGCTGAATTTCTGATTATCTCCCTTTTGATCCAAAAGGCACTGTTAATAGATACTGTTCATCAGTTCAGTTTGAGCTGTTTTAGCTTCCCTGAAAAATCTGGTTTCTTGCCCGAAACGCCGAATATGTCTCATCTAAAAGATCTTATTCTCACCACCATTTCACAGAGTGCTATGTATGGTGACCAGACCAGATATGACATTTGCTTTTGACATTTTAATAAATTCCCATGCTTCCCATGTTTCCTCAAAGGCTTCCTCTGTATAGCTATTTGATTGCTCTTGTGTCTCAAATGCATGACCAATATCCCAGTCTTTTAAATAACAGTTGATTATTTTTGCAGGTAGCATCAGTTTGCATTGTTAAAATCTGCTTCTGACTGTAACAAAAAGCTGCTATTATCTGTGTATAGATATGATACATATTTTTAGCAGAGTTCACAGATGTCAGCCGTGATGTGGATGTTTGTAAGGCTGTAATGAAGTGGACTACAGAGTAACAATCCTTTAATTACAAAACCAATATTAATGGAGGTCAGTACTCCAGCCTTCTCACGCCAACAGCACTCCAACTTTTCAATACCAACTAATTAACAGGGCCCCAATCTGCATCCCAGGATGGAGGAAAGTGTGCCAGGCTTAATTTATTGCTTCAGTATAACATCCCATAGGAAAAAGGGGGGAGGAATGCTGAAAGCAAATCCATTTGCAGGGTGAAATGCTAAAAAGATTCTACTTTGACAGCCTGTTTCCAACAGTATGGCAACAGGAGTATGTGCGTGAAACACACACGTAGACCATGTCTCTGTCCATCCCCACTGGGAAGACAGATCGTCTGAGCTGTGGCTGACATCACATATTTAACATGTCATACAGATGTCACAGTGATGCAGCTTAAGCTGCCAGGAAGAGCAGTCAAGTATGAATGGCAGAGCCTGCGATGAATTCCTCCATCTGCTACCGTCCATAGACCGTCTCCCAACCCGCACCCCCTCCCAGTCAATTACTGAGATAAGTGGCTTTGAAGGGGATTGAATGTCTCTTTGTTGTGCCAGTGTGTGTCTGGGAGGGGGGGTCCTTTGCTGATAATAGCCACACTGCCTTCACTGCCTTGCAAAAGTATTCACAACCCTTGAACGTTTTCACATTTCAATTCACTTTACTATCAAAACCTTAAGCTTTTTTAATGTTTTTTTTAATGAATTTTATGTGACAGTCCCTTAACAAATCAGCATGTAATTCTGAAGTGAAAGAATGTGATATTTGAGTTTTTTCTTTTTTAAGTTTTTTATGAAAACATTTTTTAAAAGTCTGTATTTGTATTTAAGGAGGAGACACAAAGAGAGAAACAGCTAAGTAACACAAACCATAAAAAGAGCAATGATTTCTCTTGGAGGCCGAGACTCTACCACACAGGGTTGACACTCAGGCAGTAAATGACTGCCAGGCTGCTCCTTATATCCAGCCAGCCTGATGAGCCCAGTGTAGTTCAAAAATACCAGGTGCCACTTGCTCAGCCTTATCCTCCAGAGCAGGAAATCTGCAGTTCAGTGGAAAAACAACCAGCACAAACAGTCCAAACCGCCAGAAGCATGACATTTTGTTCACCAATCTTCTCTAACAAGAACTCTAGAATATGTTAGTTTGGATTAGTTGTTGTAGACTTTAGTTCATATTTTTCTAGGTTGAGGCATTGAATGTTTGAACAGTTATGCCCTCTGGTTATGGATGATGTGCAGCTGGAAGGATTTTTGCCCTTAGTTTTTTAGTTTTGGACAGTTGCTATGACGTGCAACTGTGGCAACAAGGTATTGTTTTTTACAAATTGGGAGCAGCTGATTAGCATGTCAAAAGCTTAAATAATACCTGAACTATGATCCCAAATCCCAGAAGAGTTGAAAAGGAGACTTCAAGGATGCAGACCAAAGAGCAGAGAGAGAAGGAGGAAGTTCAAACCAGCCCTTCCATCAATCATAATGGGCAAGGATCATATCCCCGACTCCAAGGCCTCTCTCCCCACCTTTCTAACCACATGGCCAGAGAGAAATTTAAAGAGGAGCAGCAAAACCATATGAAGAGGATTAGCAATGCTTCCCAACAGATGATGGTGTCATTCAGGACATGTTACGGTGGAATATTGTCTCTGCTGCCCAGATATTGAACTGTTACAATGTCATGACAGTCATGATACCGTCATACAGCAGCAGTCTTCAGTCAGAGGCCTCTTGAGATTCGTTGCAAAACTAACTGCTGCTAAAGATCCTTCCTGCCTACAGCAACAATGACTCTTTGAGGATACTAGGATGGATATGAGTTATAACAAAATTTGACTTTCCTTTGGGATAAATAAGGCATGTTTAAGTTTGAATAGAACTGATTTGAACAAACCTCTGAAATCTTCACAGAACAGATGGAATTGTAGAGATTACATGCAAGAGATCTCTGTTCACTAACTGGATGACTTCTGAAGTTTGTTGCAATGGATTTTATTTCAGAGAATCGAGGCAAAGGGCACTAAAGAGATAGGCATGCCAGATTTTTTAGATTTTATTTAAAAAATTGAAAGCTTCCTTTTTCCTTTCACTTCATAATTATGCTCATTTTGTGTGTAAATCCCAATATAGTTCACTGCTGTTGAAGTGTCTTCAATGTGAAAAAATGGAGAAAAGTACAAGGGGAATGCATACTTTTGCAAAGCTGTACCTAGTGATGTTATTTCCTATATTTCCATGGTGGATGTTCTCCATGAAAGAAAAACACAAAAAGAAAAGAAGAACTCTAGAATAAAATGTTGGTCCTTCATTAATTAATATGTGAGAACAACCGAATCCAAAATATTGGAGCCAAGAATCCTTATTCATGTCCTCCAAGTGACAAAATGGCCTTACAGTCATTACCGATGGCCATGTATATTCAGACAAACATCTTAAAACTGATCACATCCTGATCACATACTGTACAGGTGCCATCAGGTTTCTCTCTCTATGTCTTGATATTCCCAATCACTCACTACAAAAACAGCATTTTTCAACTTTTGATAAATTATTTCCCTAACAGATTGAGACAAATTACTTTGGGGCTCAGTCCAAAGACAGTAATGACACAAAGTACTAGCAGTGAATGAACAAGTGAAAAAAAATATTTTTCTGAGTAAGTGATTCCTGGAAGCAGGAAACCCACTTCCTCCCCTGGCCACTGTTCCTGGCAGGCAGACAAGCGAGGTGCAATGGCAATGTAATAGGAGCTAATGAACCGTTCATCAGGGGAGATGATGTGGCGGTAATATTGATGACAGAGGCGAAGGTAGCCACAACAACACATCCGACCAGCCATCACATCCCTTTTGCCCCCAGAGGGGGGAAGAGTCCAATTAATTACAGACTGTTGGTTCAATGGCAATTAGAGTGCTGCTAAGCTCATCTCCAGTGCATGCTTCCGCTTCTCAGCTCCCCCATCCAAACCTCCTACAAGGAAAATGATCCAAGCAGCACTTGAGTGAGTGGAAAAGCAGGAATGAGAACAGAAAATAGGGAGAGTAGGAGAATGTCGTTTGTGATTAAAAGGATTCCAAGGGAAATGAGAGCATGAGAGCATGCTCCCCCTCTCCTTTTGGGAGAAGAGAGGGGAGGAAATAATTCCATGGAAAGCATTTGAAACAATTCTAAATATCAGACAGAGAACTCCACAGTGTGACATATTTATGTCTTTCTGTTGTTTTATTGGGTTTGTTAATAAATCACTTCTTTGTTGCTGGGAAAGCATGCTAACCACAACACAGCTCTTCTAAAAGACAAAACATGCAGATCATCAAGGGAGTTTTTCTGTTTCAAACTTATTCCAACTTAACCTCAGCTTAATCTCTGGTAAGAAGACACAGCCAGATTGATGAAGCAATATAAATGAAATCTTTATATATATATATATATATATATATATATATATATATATATATATATATATATAAAATAACATAAAATTTCAAATAAAATACTATGTAGAACAAAACTCAAGGTGTTCGAAAAGGGAGTAGGAAGAAGTAATGGCTTATCCAGTCCTGTCCTTATGTCTTCATGCAAGTTCTTAGTCAAACTAGTTACATAATAACCCATACATGCATATGTATATGTATGCACAGACATATACATGTATAGCTACATACACTTACACATATAATGTACCAGCAAATACAAATTTACGGTATCATCTATAGATCAGAGCTTAGAACAGAGCTTAATATACATGTACACACTGTTTAGAAATAACATAACATTCCATCACATTATTTTTTTACACATTATTTATATACTCCTTATATTTTCTCTTGAATTGTGCAATATTTTTTACTTTGCTTAATTTCATCATTTAAGCCATTCCACAAAATCACTCCACAAACTGATATGCACATACTTTTACGAGTGCTGCGAACACATGGTTGTATTAAATTACATTTCCCTCTCAGATCATCCCATCCTCATTTCAGTAATCTGTCTTCTACCGGTTTCAGAAAGATCGAAATGGGATTTTTAAGTCCACAGTCCTCACCTACACTGTTCAGTTCAGATGGTGTATTGTTTATTTCCTTGACCAGACTTGGACTCATGTTGACAAAAAAAAATCATTAAATCCAAATCCCCCCATTCTTATTTGTAATAGGCATATTATTTTTTTGGTCAAAAAAACTGGATAATTTGCTTAAACTGATTTATTCCTAATACTATTTAATATATTCCATGTTCCTTTTATGTGATTCTTATTTTCATTTAATATCTTGTTGTAATACTCTATTTTACATTTCTTAATAATACTAATTAACTTATTCTCATATATTTTATACCTTTGTTCATTATGTTTCATTCTGCAATTTATAAATCGCTTATAAAGAGTATTCTTTATTTTTTTTACAAGCATTCTGTAAACCCTTGGAAATCCAGGGAGATTTTGAAAATTTCTTTTCATGACAGTTTTGTTTTATTGGACAATGTTTATTGTATAAGGTTTTAAATGTGTGTAGGAACAATTCATATGCTTTGTTTACATCGGCTTCGTCATATACACTCTTCCAGTTACAGTTTAGTAATTTATTAATCTTTAAATATAGTTCATGTTTGTTACATGATACAATCGTATTATAGTATTTGTGCGTTATTATTAACAACACTTTCTTGAACAGAATAGTTCCAATTCAATCATTCATTTTCAACTCATATACCAATTTTATGATTCTAAAAAAAATAAAAATAAATTTATAATACATTCAGCTCAGACCAAATATGGAATAAGTTGACTCCCTTCTGATTGTTTAGTAATAGACTGGAGGCTGGTATGAAAAAAAATCTATTTTGAAGTACATTAATCAGGTACTACCTTTAATGGCACCTTGTTTGTACGTGTTTATCATTTCCGACATTACCTTCCTGTATTGCAGGTTTGCAACATTTTTTTTTTCTACAAAAAACCCCCCAAAAAACAGTAGAATGATGCAATTTTTGAAAAGGCAGTGTGGTTATGGGGTTTTAGGAAGATAATAAACATCTACAAAAGGGTGTGTTTTTGAGATAGTACAATAAAAATGATTGTAGGACAGGCAGCTGTAGTGGTTAAAGCTTAACTGTCCCATCTTCATTAACATGCTGAAAAGCTGAAATGCTTGAATGGATGTGTCGGAACAAAGAAACTGAAGTTGATCATGGAAAATTAGACATAAACCAAAATAAATACATGAATCACCGCTTTTCTCAGTTAACCTGGTTACATTCTTTGTTTTGACATTACAATATTGACTAGAGGCTTGAGGATGGATGATATCTTTCTATTAGTTCTTTTGGCTGTCGCTGCTTTGTGCTGCAGATGCTCTGTAATTGCATCTTCTGTCATCCCAGACAGGACAAGCACAGAATTAGTTGATGATTCTCTCATGTGGGTAGAGGTTTCACTTTGAGGCTCCTGCAGCTTGGCCACTTATCATGCAGCTGAGTCAGAGCATGAAGGACTTCATTAGTCCTTCACAGGGAGCTCCAGGTGTTGGTTTTTCACAGGAGAAGGTGAAACAAGGGCTGCTGCTGCCACTGAGGTGGGTGATCTCTGTGTGTCACAATTTCTCACTAAAACTGACACTGATAAGACTGAGCTTTGGAAATTAGTAGATACATTGCTTTCATAATTGTGAGTGACAGGGTCAGTGGAAAGTCTTGCAATTACTGGACGCAAGCAGCAATTTCTACTGCATAAGAACAAGAACTGTAGACCACTGGCTTGATGGACACTCTGAAAGCTTTGACAGAACTGAGAAGGAGGAGAGAATGGAATATGGCTGTATGAAGTATACAGTCTGTAAAGTGGCTGCCTGCTGTTTTTAATAAAGCACAGCAGTATTACAGAATATAGTGTTGCCAGGTTCCGTGTGGTGACCTGATGATGTAAAGGTGCTCACATCCTATACGTTTCTATGGTTCCAGTTGGGAGAATGAGGACACATGCCGGGATGAGCGCCATCACGATGTATATTGTCCAACCCACCTGTCTGAGCGGCTGACTGGAGCGTTTTCTAATCTGATGGATAATCAGCCCAGCGGACACAGCAACAAATGATTCCCAGTGACCTCCAACTCTATTCCCGACTTATTTCCAAATCAGGATGCAGCCACAGAAAACTAATAAAACCTGATTGCTAGAAACAGACTGCACAGCCTCTGTGGACCAGAAGGGTGGAAATAGAATTCCACACAAAAGTATTTCCTGGGTTCCAACACATTCTGTTTTTCAGGATAAAAAAAGAGTTAGAGTAAGGAAAATATTTGTATTTCTAACCTTTATTCTATATTCTATTGTCCAAAAGTTGTCCTCCCTTAATTTGTTTCTTCCTCTGTGTCCTTGTTATGCCCTTCCTTTCTATCTTCCTCAATTATTTCCTTCCTTTCTATCTTCTTCAATCATTTTGTTTTTCTTTCTTTCTTTCTTTCTTTCTTTCTTTCTTTCTTTCTTTCTTTCTTTCTTTCTTTCTTTCCACCTATCTACCTACTAGTTTTTCTGGGTTCCATATTTCAATCCCTCTCTACAAATATATTTTGTGTATTATATTTTAAAATGAAGGTAACAAACCAAGAATTTCAGACAGCTGAGCCTGGAAAACTATTTTGTCTTTCTATGAATTACTCAAAAATTGTTTTAACATTACCACTATACACCCCCCGCATATTTTATTAGGAATTCTTGCTAGAACACAAGGCAGTGCAAATTGTAAAGAGGAAATAAAGGGTCTTTGTTCAGCTTATAAATGGTTTTAAAAATTTTGCACAAATAAAAATCTAAAAAGTGTGGCATGGTATTTAGCTTTTTTGTGTCAATGGTTTTTAGAGCTATCTTTTGCAACAAGTCCAACTGCAAGTTTTTTCTTTGTTTTGTTTTGCTTAGTTTTATTTTTTTGAGTATGCCAGTTTGCTCTTGAGAAAATTATGACAAACTGCATAGCTATACATGATACTGTGCTGATCAAGTGAAAAAAACAACTTAGAAAAATTATTGTTTGGGGTTGGGATGTGATAAAATGTGGAAAAAGCAGGACTCCTAATGGCAGCCTGTGTATAAAAAAAAACAATATTGATCCTATATGTGTGTTTGATATCTTTAGGAGAGAGAGAAAGCGATGATACATAGAAAGCACATTATCTCCAGGGACATAATATGTCATCCCTAATTGGCTATTTCTAAGCAGTACAATAATGATAAGAGAATGAACAGCTCAACAGGAACCAGTTTCACATGAGGATTTATCTCTGTGTTCAATCCATCTTAATGAGGCCCCTTAGCTCCCTCTACAAGCCCAACTTCTCATAGTTTTTTGAGAAACAATGATCCACCTCATCAGTGTCAGTGATGACAAGGACCTGGAGAGAGCAAACAGAACTTCCTAGCAGCACAAAACTGAGTGTGAATAGCCCTGCTGGGACTCCTGTGGGTGGAAGGGATGTAATCTCTCATGAAACTGATTAAACAGGGGAACGGTCATGTCTAAATTTACCCTGCAACAGTAAATTCCTGCAGGCGAACATCACCAGTTACACTGTGGCTCAGTTAAATCGGGAAAACTGCAAGGTGTTTCCGCTTCTGCAGAAATTCAAGGCAGGCTCTCTGATTAATGACCAATATTCAAGCTGGGTCACAGTGTGCTTTGCTCTTTGTAATGCATTATGGTAACATAATGAAAATGATGTGTAGGGCATGGATTTATCTTTAGGAAGAAGGGACAAGTAGAATTTTCAGGAGAAATTCATGAAAGGATATTTGTCACCTTAATAACTTCTCTGTTTTTTGTCACACTTAAATGTTTAAGATCATCCAACTGATTTTAATATCAAAGATAACCTGAGTAAATACAAATATTTAATATGATGATTTTATTCTCCAAGGAGGAAACGGCTATCCAAACTAATCTGGCTCTATGTGAAAAACAATATCCCCTTAGGTCTAATATGTGGTTGTGTCACCCTTGGCAGCAATAACTCTCAGCCCTCTCTTCTTTGTAGAATTGTTTTACTTCAGCCACAATGGAGGGTTTTCCAACATGAACACCCAACATCACAATCTCCATTGAGTCCAGACATTAACAAGGCTACTCCAAAACTTTTTTTTTTTTTGGTCTTTTTCAACCTTTTACCAGTGGCTTTACTGGTGTTTATTGGATCACTATCCTGTTGCATTACATAGCTGGGCCTGAGCTACTCTGAAACTTTCAAAATAGGGCCTTGAGATGGCATGTGTTCATATTTCATGATGCAACTGTCTAGTTTAATGTCTTCGGCAACCTTGATTTAATAAAGTCAATCACGCAATTAGGATACCATGCCCAGGTATCCTTTTTGTAGAGCAAAAAAATGCCCTGGTACATGTAGGCAACCAGCTCCTTCATATGGTATGCCTTCAATGCCAAAAGTGGTGTGCACAAATATTTTGTGAGGCAGGTGCTCAAGTGATAAAAGGCAACTTGTGTGGCACATGGAATCGCTAGCTGCCTTAGAAGTGTGAGATTTTTTTACAGGCACAGCTTGAACATCATTAAATACATCTCCGCATGAGATATATTTGAATTTAATGGGTTATTTTCGAATGTAATCCAAGACCTACATTTTAAACATTCTCCTGGCAGCTTGTGGTGGCTATTGAAGATGTGGTGGGGAAGGGTATGGCATTAATTGGCCTGCTCTGTTTAGAAGAAAATTGAGGTAAGTGAAGTTTTAACTTTTGCATCTGAGTTTTAGGAGAAAAATACTCTTGGTCACATACTATATATATATATATATATATATATATATATATATATATATATATATATATATATATATATATCTATATATATATATATATATATATATATATATACATATATATATATATATATATATATATATATATATATATATATCTATATATATATATATATATATATATATATATATTTCAGAAGGGCACTTTTTTCTCCATAGGAAAAAGGGCAGGTAGACCAATGGTCTATCTGTGCACATCACTGAATTCCAAGGCAAGGCACATGGAAAAAATGGGACATATGTTGTGAATTGTGCTATATAAATAAACTGAACTGAATTGAAATTTTATCTATTAGAAAGCTTATTATAGATAAACAAAAATGAAATTTTGAGATCAAAGTTCTTTGAAGCTTTCATGGGGACCCCTGATGATTTGGGATCCCTCAGCACCAGCTTAGTTTGCTGTTTTATCTTCATTTTTTGTTTTGTAAGAATCCATCAAGCAATGTAGCAGTTTTCTGCATCATTCTAACATAAAGCCTCTACCCTAACAAAGAGATTAATATGATCAGTCTGTTTATTTTTTTAAAAAAGCCATGCCAACTTGTTGGGCTTCTGCAGCAGCTTGGCCTTTTCTCCCCTTGATTATCTCAGTTTTGCACTGCAAACGCTCATAAATGACTGTCCATCGCTCTGTCCTCTAAATTAAAGCAACAAAAAGCCACTGCTGACTATCTAATGTACTGACATTGCAGGTCTGAATTAGCAGACAGAGAGCATTTTCATGTGTTACAAGTGTGATGACGGGAGGAGCATCATCCTCTGTGGCACAAGTCTGAAATATTCCTCCCTGCTCTGTTGACTCGGTAAGATTGGTTATTTCCATTTACATATATTGTGAGGATATGCAAGCAAATGAGGAAGGCAAATTGGAAGAAAGGAAAAGCCAAAGTGGTTCCAGGTGGTGCTCTGTGATTTTAACAGGAGTGAAATAATTGGATGTATTATAAAGTCATAAAAGATTCATTACAGCAGCTATACAGGAAATGGGTAGAGAGTTGGGGGGGATGTTTGTTCTGTGCAGAGGAGGCGTACAAATCGCTTGCATGGACAGGAGGGTGTGGAATTAAAATGGAAGAGCATAAAGTGTTTATGAGACTGTTTATTTGAAAGGGAGAAGGCAAAAACATTGTTTGTATCCCTGCGTTGTCGCTCTTTATGTGTAATATTTTATGATGTTTAGGCTTAAAACTAAATGTCTCTGTAGAGAGAGAGAGAGAGAGAGAGAGAGAGAGAGAGAGAGAGAGAGAGAGAGAGAGAGAGAGAGAGAGAGAGAGAGAGAGAGAGAGACAAATTGACATGCACTCAGAAATAACCCATTGGTATTCCTTGTTGTACACATTTTAAGATGAACCACTTGATGTCTCTGTGTCAAAAACTCAAATTGACCAATGTCCTGGTGCCAGCAAGTATTCAGGAGAGCAGGAGTAGATGGGAATGTGCTCATCTCAGAGCCACAGCAGCATTTTTCTGTGCTGGATCAGAGCTCTGCCTGAATCTCTGACAGATGGATATAGCAGATATCAGACTCCTTATGTGAATGAGGATGGGCAAACAGAATTCATTGCCACAGCTGTGGTACAGAGTGGAGAGAAGCTATCTTACCATTAGAAGGTTGCGGGTTCATTTTCTGCATATGTGTTTAAGGGTGAGGAGGTGAAGCCCCCTCAAATGAACATAAAGCCATCCATGTGTGAAAACCTTTGGATATTGTAACATCCAAATGTGTGTCAAAACATAACAACCAACAACACATGCTGTACTGTATTTTGTGGCCTAAAGACCCATTCAATAAATTAGAACATTATTGAAAAGTTCAAGTAATATAGATTAATTACACACACGTGGCTTGAAAGCCTTTATTTCTGTTAATTATGATGCTTTTCTGCTTTAAAATTAGAATATTACACCAGACCAATAAAAAAAAAAAAAAAAAAAAAAAAAAAAAAAAAACTATTTAAAAAAACAGAAATGTGGGCTTAATGAAAAGTATGTTTAATATCTGCTTTGAGGGTTGTTTTAAGGTACTTTTGGGACATATTTTCTGATTTATCAATTATGACTCTGTCTTGAAAGGTGCTACATAAATAAGCTTTGACTTACTTGATAGAACTTCTATCAAGTTCTCCTTAATGTGATGGTTTTCACTTCCCGTGCTTACACAGAAAAAGATTACACTAATGTATAAATACCCAGTGTCTGTGAGTAGTGAAGAATTTATGAAAGCTAATTAAGTCTTGTCGGTTTAATAGGCATGGGGTATGCTCATGATTAGTGGACTCATCACATATTAATTATCAACCTAATTGTGTGTCTTCCTTCCAGCCTCAGTCCAAAAAAAGCTTTTACATTAAAAATTTGCTCTGCTTTTCTTCATATAGCTTGTTATGTCTTTAGGCTACATGTTGAAATGACTGTTTAATGGTGTGCTCTGACTATAGGCATCAAGCAGTAGGCTCTTGGTTGTTGGCACTGAGGTCTTCACTGAACCCTGCTTTCTCTATTGTTAACTACAATTGTATGGAATGTGTCTGTCTCTCACAGAACTCTCAGTTAAATATGTTCTGTGGGGAAACCAGAATGCTTTTTGTATTTCATTCCCAGCTGAGGTTTGCTTTTTGACGCTTCATAATAACATCCCCTCCGATCACCAGGCTTTCCATTGTAGGGAAAAACAAACAGGTGATTTTAAAATTCCAACTGCTGATCTTTAAAGGGAATAGGGGTGCTGTGGATAAAATGGTAGTCCCTATAAGGCCAGTTAAAGCTGTAAACACATTGGTTTGTGTTCAAAGCAATATTAAACCAAAAGTTTCAGCTCACATTATCATCATTATTGTATAAAATATGCTTAAAGATACTATCTAGTAGTTACAAATGTACACTGTCAATAAGAATACAGCTAAGTCATGAAGTATGGATTACCGCAACAGAATTTCACAGAACACAAAGTTTTTAAAAAGCACACTGACACAAAAAAGGGGAAAAAAACCCCAACTAATCCTGGGTTGATGACATCACAGGAAAAAAAAAAAAAAAAAATATATATATATATATATATATATATATATATATATATATATATATATATATATATATATATAATATATATATATATATATATATATATATTTTTTTTTTTTTTTTTTTTTTTTTTTTTTTTTTGCAAAAACCAAGCTGACCAGCTTATATTATATTAGTCAACACTATGGTGAACTGGCTAAAGCTGAAGATTTTGACATATATTTTGAAGCTTTTAAGTTATTTGAATTTCAAGAGGTTCAACCTTACATGTTTGAGTCAAAGTCTGACTCTGAGGATGGAGGCAGCTGTGGATAGCAAAACTGAAGGAATCGTGAATGATGAGAATAATCATCTTCAACTTGAAATAATATGAAAAAGATTAAATTCTTGATTGAATGACTGGTTTCTTGTGAAATGCATAAATGGTGTATTCTGGTTGTACAACTTTAAATAGCTCAATAATTTCCCCTTCTACTGGCACTGCACACTGTCTGAACAGGTTTATTATTTCTAACCAGCAAAGAATGGTAGTTTTTTATTACTTCTGCCATCTGGTGTTGACTGGCGATGGTATCATCTGCCCTGCAGGTGAATCCATGCTGGGGCTAACAGGATGGGCTCATTATAGTTATTATAAGTATTTTTGGCTGTAGTAATGGGTGATTCAGCGGTTCTGCAGAAAACATCAGTGGGACACCAAAATCATCTCAGTAAAAAGCATCATCCTGAGCAAACAACTTTGCTTTAAATTATCATTAGTAAAATAATCAACTGGCCATTCAAATCTGGTTTGGTGCTCTTACAAACTCTTTCCATGTGTTCTATTGATGCCAAATATTTTTGAAATCCATCCACAAATATGGCTCATTCCTTTTGCTGCAGGCAAAGTAACCATGAAAAACAAGAAAATACAAACTGGTATACTGAAAAAAAAAAAAAAATTTAAATCTGTCAGATGGTTGAAGGGTGTCCAAACTTTTTCCCATGGAGGCTAAGAATGTCAAGTTTATAGTACTTGATGTTTTAAAAAAATAATTATTTAAATTGCAAAAGCAAAACTGTATTTATTCATTTATTTATTTCATTTTCATTTCATTTCATTATTGATTTCATTTTTTCCTGCTCAGCGATAAACTAAACTCAATATTGGAATGAGAACATAGAAAAAGAAATCATTGTAGATAAGAAACATAAAAAGGGTCTCACAGGTTTGCCTGGTTAAAAAGCAAAAGAATAAAAACAGCATGCAGCATGCATTTAGGTTGATTATCTTTGTCTGTTTTTTTTCTTTTTTGTCTGGATTTTCATCAACAAGAATGGCGTATGGGTCACTCTTGCTTTATTTAACCAAACTGGGCATGCCAAAATCAGTTTTTTAGTGAAAGTCACCAGATATAAGACAAAAAGACAAAAAATATGGTTGATAAAAGAGGAATACTTTGTGTTGCACTTTACATTTTCCACAATAAGAAGGTTTTCATTTGATCTTTTTTTTTTTCGAGGCCTCGCATCAATAAAAATTGCATCCTAATGTTTTCTTTTACTTGTATATCTGTATCAATCCCCTCAGTTGGCATATTTATACCAATTTATACCCTTCTTGATTTGTAGTAAAGGGCCACACAAATTCATCCTGAAGGGCGCAAAAGGTCCTCGGACTCCACTTTAGAAACCCCCTGCCTTTTGTGATGTCACCAGAAATGTGTACATGGAGACCTGGTTTTAGGAGTTGATTTTATCTTTTTCAAATAAAGATATATAACAAGTTGGCAAACAGAAACAATGAGAAAAGCATGTGACAGTTAGTTTATTCATTCATGAGTTAAATTGATTTTACAGAAAAGTTTGGCTAGTGGCTTTAGAAAGTTTGCCAGCTTGAGTCAGAGTCCGGGTCGGCAACCAAAAAGATTTGAACGTTTATAATATCATAATATTCTTTTATTTTAACCAGGTAAAATGCAGAAACAAATACTGAAAATTAAGTCTTATACAGTAACATAATGCAGCTATAAAAAAATGTACATAATACTCTTTATCTATCCAAGCTTAAACTGGTCTTTAATCATGGACACTCCAGCTAAAACAAGCCAATTAAGTCTTTTCTTAATGCCAGTGGTAGTGTGTTCACTGTAAAATATGTCCAGCAATTTCCCCCTTCCTCCTGAGGGACAGACTGCTAATCTACAACAGAAAAGAATGGCTTTTACAGAGTCTAGTGGTCTACAGATTTTAATAAGCATGACTTTGAGATAATTAGGTTCGTTTATCATTTTTGGATGTACAGTTTAGGGGAACTCCACACAGTACAAATGAGAATCAGCTCTGCTGCAGACTAATAAACTCGAACAGTCTTGTCTTCTTTTGATGTGCAGGTTTCTTAGTCTCCATGAGGAGAGCATAATTATAATTGTAAATGTATGTTTCTGTGGAGGAAAAGAGAACTGGGCCCACTCCTGTTGCTCTGAACGCCACCTTCAGTTGGGCTGCTTAGTTCTTATGAATACTGATCGAAGCAAGAACCAGTAAATCCCAGTAGCAGTTGCAGAGCCGTTTGAGAGAAGATGAACCACGGATGAAACACTTTCTAGTTACCAGATTGTTGTTAATGTTAGTGGGGAGTTTGATCAGAAGGAAGAGCTCATGTTTACTGTGTGTAAAGCCTCGTAATAAAATGTTTTCTTCTGCATGGATCCGATTCTGTGTACACCTCAACATATTCAGGACGCAATGAGAAAGAATTGATGTGGCCATGTTTTTACAGGGTTAGATGTGACACAGTGTTTTACAGGAGTGTTCATACATGTTTTGCCATATTACAACCATAACGTTCAACTTATTTTATCAAGATTTTATTTTTTTTATTAATGGGCAAACACAAAGAGCATCACCATGGAGGGGAGGAAACAGGAAGCCTGGTTTTCAGATTTTTTTTACCCGTACGAACCGGAAAAATATGTGGTGTGTTTATATTCAGACGTTGCGATTCTTGAGAGTGACAATTTTGACAATTTTTCTTTCTCAGTCAAATTGAACTGCCACGTTCTCAATTTGATTTTGGTCTGGATTTTGACTGGGCCATTTTAAAACATTCCACATACTTTGTTGTAAATCATCCACTGTAACTCTGGCTGTATGTTTGAGCTGTCCTAGTGGGGGGTAAGCTCCATCCGTCTTCTCATCAGCTCTGACCAGCTTCCCTGTCCCAGCTGAAGAAAATCATTCCCACAGCATGACGCTGCCACCACCCTGTTTCAGCGTGATGATGGTGTGTTCAGAATGATGCACAGTGCAAGTTTTTTTTTTAGGGGAGGGGGGTTTGCCAAACATTGCATTTTGAATGTACTCCACAAATATAAACTTGGGTCTTATCTGACTTCTTCTCTCACATATTTAATCACTGTGGTTCTATGCAGCTCCTCCAGAGCTAACTTTGCTCTTTGCTGGTTCTGTATCTAATGCTCTCCCTGCTTTGCTTGACAGGTTATTTACACTATTTACAGCAAATGGATTGAACAGTGCTTTGTGAGATGATGGAACTTCATCCCTCCTTGGTCTTCATGATTCTATTTGTACTTTAATGTTCCCTAACAAAGCTCGAAAGCATTCACATCTGGATTTATGCGGAGATTAAATTTCACACAGGTGGATTTTGATTATTAATTAGGTGACTTTTGGTTGCACTAGTTTTTTGGTGGTTTCATAGTATAGAGGATTAAATATAAATGAATGGTTCAGTTAAAAGATTTTTATTGATGAAATGTGTTATAAGCCATCTGTTATTTTCCTCCCATGTCACACACAGCCATTATAAAATACATTAAAGTTTGTGGTTGCAAGAAAATGTAAAAATGTTAAAGGAGTATAAATAGTTTTGAAAAGCACTGTATGGTGTTCCACTCAATCCCCCCAGAATTGAGGGGGAAATGTAAGCTATGCTTCTGGCAAAGAAAACTGATTCTATTCTGCTCTTTGATATACTGCCTATAATTTGTTTCTTGGGCAGTTTTCTTTTAATTGCTGCAAACAGAAAACCCAGATACTAATCAAAAACGACCCTTTTCGGGTGAAATCATGTGCTTGAACAGCTTGATGTTACAGTTTTAATTAGACTCCACCTACAATCATTGAGTTTCGGGTTGTCTGCTACTTGTTGTCATCCTGAATTATGAGACTGCTGCAGATAGCTGCACGAATTGCATACCACACACAGATGAACATTTGTAATGAACAGCTGTTGTTTTTAAAACTATGGTTCAGTGGATGCTACCACGCTGCTGTGTGTCAAAGCCAAACCCTTCCACTGTTTGCAGCATATAGATGTTCTGCAGTTAGACACATTGTGCATGTCACTCGCACAATGTTTACTGTGATTCCTACCATATGCTAAATGCCAGGAGTGGAAGAACAACACATGAACCTTGGGCTTCATCTTGATGCCTTGCTAGATGATTTTACAGCGTAATGTAAACAATGACTTTTGACGTGATGGGGCTATAAATAATTCATTTCATGAATGAATGCACAGGGGATTGCAAAAGGTCACGGAAAGTTTACACAGTGATATGTGGCAGATGGAGAGTAAAAAACCAAGAGTGAATAATTTAAAGGGGAAACTGACAGCAGGGTGATAGAAGGGCAACACAGAATTAATCTAGTTTACCGTTTTGTCTGCCTAAACAGCCTGCATGTCTCTTACAAGTCAGGCTTGGTTTGATTTAACCATTAGTAATAAGACTAAGATAACCTGCGCAAACCTAATAGCAGGTTTCAATTTATGGTTTTATTAGTTAAGTGATGGAAGTTTTCCAAACCAACCTGGATCTTTGTAAAATCAAAACTGTCATCCTGTTAAAACATGAATTAGCAGTATTCGATTCCTTTTTTTGGATCAATGTCCCTAGCCACAGCTACTAGTAAAGGCTTAATTGTTTTGATTTAAGAAATCACCAAAATAGAGCCTGTATGACAACATGAAGTAGGTGAGAGATCTCAAACAGCAACAAATCATGCCATTCTGCTTCTAAATGTGGTTTGTTAAAAAATATCCTGATGATCCCCTAGGCCTTTTGGAAAAAAATGTTTTGAACTAAAATGGAACCTTTTGGAAGGCGACCATTTAGTTGCATCATCTGTTCTTCAGAAAAGTACATCATACCAACAGTAAAACATGTTGGTGGTGGCAGTATGATGGTCTTAGGCTGCTTCTTCAAGATCTGGACAACCTCCCTTAAGTGATAAAACCATCAATTCTGCTCCTAAAAAATTGTAAGAATGCTGAAGGAGGTTGTCTGCTCTCCAGTTTGTGATCTTAAGTGCAAGCAAACCAGGGTTATACAGCAATATGGTGATTGGAAACCCATCCACAAGTTCACCTGTGAATATCATGAAAGTGGTTTAGTTTAAGCCTGGACATTCATGCTCAAAAACCCTCTAATGTGACTGATTTTATATGTTCATATAGACTTGAACCTACCAGAAGAAAAATCTATTTTGATCAGAACTGTTATAAGTTCTCAACAGACTATTTTTAGAAGCTTGAAACACTAATGCTAAACAGACATTTTCTTAAAAGCTTTAAAGAGGAGAATTTTCTGGCTGGTACTTCTTGTGTCAGGTTTAAAAGGGTTATTGCAAAGAGCATCCAAGCCAGCTTCAAAGCACTGAGATCAAATCCAGCATCAGTCATGGTAAAAAAAAAAAAAAAAAAAAGATTATTGAGCCAGTCTGTCAAACTGTTATCTGACGAGACCAATCACAGCTTGAACTGTAACATTAGATCCCTCATGGATGTAAACCTGCATACCTACACCCTGTAGCATGAAGAAACTAAGCTGTCTGTTGTGCTGGTAAATCTAATGCAGCTCATCGATTCTCCACAGCAGCACAGCAGCCGCTACACAGCAATAATCGGCCAACCCCCCCCCCCCACAAAAACTCAGCATAACACAACCATAGCAGTAAATTTAAAATGCCAATCTCCAAAAATGAGTGCCCAGAGTTCTATTTCCTCAGACATGTGCTTTGTGGCCATTCGAGTGTGTTATGAGGTTGTACCTGCATGTGTCCATGTCTGCTTAAGGCAGTTGACGTGAGCCTGTAACTGCATTCGAGAACTCTGGACACATGTCAAGTCCTTTCATGTTTTATGAAGGTGCCAGCCCAGGGCTTGTTCACAGCGTGAGCTAAAGGCACAACAAGGGCACCTGTCACTTGATAGCACAGCTTTTGTGCTCTGAGTTTCTCCCAGCCCTGTTTTAAAAAGAAGCCCTTAAGAGACGGAGTGGGAGGAGGAGACGGGAGGGGGGATGATGGAAGAGAAAAAAAGGGAACAGCCTTTTATCTGTCACCTCGACTCACTGCTACCTCAGTAAAGACCAGAGGTTATGATTGAGAGCAACAGCTTGACTCAGTAAAGGTGTCTCAGTATGCTGAAGTTGGTTCCACATTAAGACATTAAAATCCCCTGAAGAATGCACAGTGGCAGCCGGCTTTTGAATGAGCTTGGGGTATTCATCTGAGGTCATTTGTAAGGTCGAATCATTGCTTTTATTGTAAAATCCACATTATCCTCCATTATTATTATGATCATTATACATGATTACGTTTTAATTACTAGTGTCACACTGGGTCAGCCGTTAGCTGCAGTTTGAAAATGTTTCTGGTATGTTTGAGGCTCATCTCTAACAGCGCTGAGGAAAGCACATCCACCTGCTGGTATAAATATCGAGGTCCGTTTCGCAGTCAGAAAGCTTAAAGCAAATAAATTCACCTCTGAGATGTTAACGTAGAGTGCTGTGAATGTACACTTTACTTTTGTTTTTGTTTAAATGTTGAGCATCATTAAACTCATTTTAAGATAAATGAGGTGGATTCAGCTTGTTTAAGGTCATATCACAGCATCATTGAAGCTAAACCTCAAGCTGTCCAAATAAACAACTTCATTTTATTTATTTATTTATTTATTTATTTATTTATTTATTTTTGAGCCCACAGGCGTTGTTAGACCTGGGCTGTTTTTCTAACACTCCCGGATCTCACCAAGAAATTTAAACTACATAGCTGTTAGGAACTTCATTTTAACCTTGCAAATATCATGAGGATTCTATATGTATTGTTAAAATTAAGCAGATTTGTTTTCCTTTCTTGTGTGTTCACTGCAAAATAAAACTGGTTGGTACTATCAGCTCTTTTAAAACAGGTAATACGTGATTAAGACCCCCCGCAGCGCATATGCAGCTGGTGATTGTTCTCAAAGTGTTTCAGTTTCCTTCTGTTGCGTCAGTTAAAGCAAAGCTGAGCTGCTTCCGTAACAGAATCAGACCTGGTGGATTTTATCCAGATCCACTTGTTAAGGTGGATCTGAAATGTTTTTGTCATAATTTTTTAAGGAGGGGGGGGTATGTATTTCCCATGCACATGGCACCATTGTATAGCACAGTCAACTAAGTATGTTGCCTGCATTTCTAATGAAAATTTTGTATATATCAGACTGCTTAAAAGAAATTGGACTCGTAGCTGTATCTGAAGTCCATCTCTTTAATAACCATGTACCTTTTCTGAGACTCCCCCTCCAGTAAATAATCACAACCATTCTTAGGAGCGGGCGCCAAGGTGTTTCATAATTGCTGCTGCTGCTAGTCTGGTGGAGCTGTGTGGAGGAAGGGGTGCTCTGTGGGACAGGATCTCAGCTGGAGACTGAAGCTTGAAGGCGGAGCTTTGGGTAAGTAGGAAGCGCATTGCATGAGCAGGCGTTAAGGCACCACCAAATGACTGCCATAGGAGTTTCAAGGCTTTTTCAAACATAGATTAATGAGTCAAAGCAAGACTCTGGGTATGTATTGAGTTTTTTCTGGTTGCAAGATGAGGGAATGAAGATGTAACCTAATATAAAGCTCAAAAAAGCTGATTTTGCATAATACCCACTCTTTAAAACTGGGAGAATTTCGTCTTACAAAGCAAATGAATAAACAACTAAATAGCCCATTAATGAATTCTAACAAAACAATATAGCTATAATAAACAGAAAGTATAAATATGTGTTTTTAAAACACCTTGAATTATCTTTTCTTTTTTCCACTCATTTTTATTCCAGTCCATTCATCTATCCATCCATCTATTTGGATGGCTGGATTCATTCCTACCAGGACCTGAGAAAATCAAGTTCAAATACATAAAAAATGCCTCCCTTCAGTCATTGGGTTGATCGAGGTTATGGACAACCCTGAGCATCCTCTGAGTTTCTCCCAGCCCTGTTTTAAAAAGAAGTCCTTAAGAGATGGAGTGGGAGGAGGAGACGGGAGGGGGGATGATGGAAGAGAAAAAAATGGCAGTCAGTTTGTTGTAATACAGACCGATATAGGAGATCCATCCTGTCTACAGCCACCAGTATCTACAACAACTCTTTGATGAACCTTGGATAACATGAGTTACAACTAAATTTAATTTCACTTTGGGATTTATAATTTTTTTTTATTTGAATTTAAGCAATGATGAACATAAGCTGAAGAGTGTAAGACTGATGAGACTCTAAGATCTAAAGAGGAAGTTTTGGTATCTGGGGAGAGTTTCAGTTTCTGTTTGCTGTGAGTTAACAGCATCCTTTGTCGGATAAAATCAGCAAACTCAGTTTACCTTTCAAAAGTTCCACTTTGTCTTTGGTGCAAAGTCCTAGGGATCATCAAGCTATTTTGTACCAAATGTAAGACTGGCCTTTGTGTTCTTTTTGATTAGTAGTGACTTTGGCTTCAGAATTTTCCCATAGATGCCATTTGTGCCAAGTCTCTTTCTTATTGGTGATACATGAACACTGATGTTAACTGAGCCAAGAGGGGTCTTAGTGGTTAAGAGGATGTGTGTGTGTGGGGGGGGGGGGTTGGACACCCTGGAGGAATTGCTGGTACACTCTTGGATAAATTTGGAAAGGCTGGTCCCCTCGGGGAGGATTTATTACTTTTCCATGTTTTATCTCCATTTGTAGATAACGGCTTTGGTTCGCGAAAAAATTAAGAAAGGTTTTTTAACCCTTTCCAGACTGAGATCAATGACTTTTTCACAGTTGTTCTTCAGTTTCTTTAGATTGATGATGCGTTGTTCTTTTTAAGATCTTCTAGCCTACTTCATGTTGTATGACAGGTTCTGTTTAGGTGTTTTCTTGATTTTACAGGCCTGGCAGTATTCAGGTCTGGAAGTTACAAGCAAACTTTAACAAAACTGTGGTTAATCACAGTTAGTTCTCCATTTAAAATGAGAGACAATAATATTTTTACATAGAGCCAGTTGGGTTTGCATAGCTTATCTCTGTTCCTAAATAAAAAGATTTTTTTGAGAGCAGCATTTTGTGTTTAATTGGGTTATCTTTTGCTGATACTAAAATGTTTGGATATTTGGAACATCTAACTGTGACCAAAACAAAAAAGCAAAAACAAGAACTCATGAAGGAGGGGAAATCCTTTTTCACATCATTGCACCCCTTAAAATACATAAAAATACTTGGTCAAGCATCTGAAGGGATTTGTAAGGTCTGATCATTATTTTTATTGCAAAATCCACAGTATCCTCCATCATTATGAAGACCAATACACATGATTACTTAAATTTTAGTCTGTCATTGGCTTCGCAGTTATCTGCTGTTGGAAATGTTCACCATGTTCAAGGCTCATCTATAATATACTTTTGATATAAATACAGAAGTGATCTCCATAGCCAGGCTTGAGCAGTTGTTTTAAGCTCTGAGATGTTACCATACTTGTTTATTTCTTTTGAGTGCCTGTTAATTGCTCTTAGAGACTCTGGAACACCAGTAAAGAAGCAATTTGTTAGCTTGCAACAGCTGCTGTTTTGAGTGTGTTTTGTAAATGCAGTAAATGAACCAATTTTCCGCTGTGATTTTTGGAGAAGCAAAACGAAACCCTCCTCCAGATAAGATTGGCTTGAAGAGGTGGAATAAAAACATTTTATTTTATTTTGTAGCTGGTCTTATTGAAGACAGCATTAGATTTTTTTTTTCAGATGGAAGTAATCTGTAACAAACCACTTTTTTCTGTAGCCCTTTGCATTAAGCAGCATTTTATATCTCCCCAAAATATAGTAGAGCATTAATAGCATACGCCACTTTAGTTGCAGCAGGAAGTAGAGTCTCCACTGGGCTGTCTTCAAAACAGCATCTGTGTGAGAACCAGCTCAGGTCCAGAGAAAGGGTGGTTCCTAGGACACAGTATTGTTGAGGAGAGGGACTGTGTGGAGTGTTCTGCAGATATCTATCGCCATCTCCACTGTCTAGAGCGGGTTAAGCTCCAATTGGTTCTGACCACACCAGCGGGCCAGCTGATCCACCTCCTGTTTGTTCAGACCAATAACAGTGGCGTCATCTGCTAACTTCAGTAGTTTCACAGACAGGTCCACTGGGGTGCCATCATTAGTGCACAGAGAGGAGTGGGTAGATAATACACCCCTGGGGAAGAGTCATAACCACTAATAAACTGTAATAATGTGTCCCTGGAGATTAAGCTCGTAACTACTGAGTAACTTAATAAATCACATCCAGAGAACTGCCCTCTTCCTAACAGAGTTTAAATTTGACAGCTGACAAACACTGACCAATGCCTTTAACTGAACTGCTCAGCCAAGCCCCACCAATAAAAGCATTATTTCACTCACCTAAGTTGGGGGAGGAATGGTGCACAGCCGTTCTTCCTCTGGGATTACTTTGTCATTAACACCCTGCAGATGCAGAATGGGCTGGCCTTCACATGGTTGAGTCATGACTACCCTGTTACCCTCCACCTGTGTGCTATAATGATCAAAGGCATGCCTCTATGCACTGTTCATTTGGGCTAAGAAGTTCTACTTCACACAGTTGCCCTGTTGCGTCCCACAATCGTCCTGCTTAATCTTTTTCCACTCTGAATAAGATTTTACCTCCAGTTCTGGACCAAGCACCATCTTCTCCATACAGGTGGAATTCTCCTTAGTGCTCGTTCTGTGTCCATTTGCGTTGGTTAACGAAATGACAAGCTAACCAATCTGTTCCTGAACATGGACTGATACTATTGGGGGGAAAAGGAGACAGCAGCCCTATCCAACAGTATAGCTGTTGAGTCTTCAAATTCTTTTCTTGCATTTTTAGCCCTTTGGTTGTATTTTTACGAAGAAAACTGAAACAAGTTTATATGAATCATAACTTCCTGAACCTGCTGACAGATCTTTTCTCTTCAGCCTCAGAGCTGCATGGCTTCCAAGCATCTTCACTATTTTCCTTTAAGAAACTTTGTTTCCCTTACACACCATGCTTCTTTACCACATTCATAATGATTGACTCGATTTTAGCACAGTGTGCCACATTACATTAACTTAATGGAAATGCCTGAAAGCATTGCTTGGAGCAGTAAAAACAGCACCCAGCCAACAGCTCGGTAGCAGAGCTCAGGGCAGAGAAATGACATGCCGTACATCTGTTTCTGAGTATGCTTCCCAGAGTCTGTGCAAATGAACTGAATGGTGCTTATGTTCCATTTCTGAAGGACAGAGAAAGCTCCTTAGGCACTGAGCGAACACCTAATAGGAACAGAACAAGATGGCATTAACAAGACTTTTTAAAGAAACCCTCGCAGGGAATTTTAAAATCCCCTGACATGTGTTCTTGTTCGTGCTTTAATCTGTAGCAGTCCTGAAAGCAACTCTGATGATACAAGACAATGTGACAGTTCATCACAAAGACTGAAATATAATTTTTAAGAAATGCAGCTCGCTTTTGTGTCTCCTGTAAATGCAAACTATTTCCAATTGTAATTTATTTTAATATGCTTTAAAGCATTTATTGTGACTAATTCACTCTCTGTTTGGCTCGATCATCATTGTGGATTTATGGTTCATAAACACTGTGTTGCTTAACACTTTAATGGGTTTAATACACTGTGAACATCAAGTGCCAGATGATTTCTGGCCGCAGCATAGTAGCAACAGTAATTATTTCATCAGCAGGGTTAGTTTAGGGTCTGGTTGGCTGGCGTAGGACAATCTACAGTCATGGCCAAAATGTTTGGCGGTGACACAATAGTTGTGTTTTGCAAACCTTGAGGCTTTTTCTGGCAGCAGTTCAACTTGATTTTAGATTCTGTGCAAATTATTCATTGCAGAGGGGTTCATCGACACAAGTCTACAAAAACAAAACACAATAATCCATGCATTTTTTTCCCTGGCACAAATGATCAGCAATCCTATCTTCAGAATAGGTAAAGCTGCAAAAACATCTAGCTAAAATAACAATATCATAATTAATAGACAGTACTGTAAATGGACAGATGCAACTGAAATCATTATTTTGTTCTGTTGAAGTCATTACTTCTCAAGAAACATATGGAGCCATGATTGCTTTGCATGAAATGCCTTGTATGTTGAAAACTCCTTAGAATATTAGACTTGAAACAGCTGTTTTCCCAGTTATTAAAAACTCAGAAGATAACATGCTCAACTATAGTAAAGAATGATTTAGTAACCTGGGATGTCTCTGACTGTCCAGAAGACCGGCCATGGCAGTTTTCTCCTGAAGAGTTCACAATAGGATTGTGTTTCCACCAGTGTAGAGGTTGTTTAACACTGGCAGCAGATGGGTGAGAGTGGATCTGGATGCACAGCAAGATGAACATTTTTGGACAGCAGCCTTCTGACAAGGATGGCAGCCAAAAAGCTACTTTTTTCAAAGAAATACATCCAGGATAGACAGCAATTCTGAGGGAAAAACAAGGATGAGCAAAGACGAGTGCAAAGTTATTTTTCCTGATTTAATATTCCTTCCAATTGTTTAGGAAATCAGGTAGCTCTTTTGAAAAAAAAAAAAAAAAAAAAAAAAAAAAAAAAAAAAAAAAAAAAAAAGTGTGACTTGATTCAAGTGTTGCACTCAACGTTCTGCTCAAGAGGATTTGGTGATGATCTGTGTATTTACTCCCCACACCAATATCCCACAAAAGAGCTTTTAAAAACTCTTCAAATATTGCAAGAACCTAAGAAAATGTGGAGTGGAATCTAATTGGATTGGTTGTGTGATATCTCAAAAGTTTATTTCTACTCTCTTGCATAATTTACTGATTACTGAAGAAAATACCCCTGACTGAAGTCAAGTGTGGTTCTGTTTGAGCACGTCAGTGTGACTCATCCAATGAGCAGCTTGACCTACTCATATATCATGATCCTGGTGTGTTTTTGTAAATGCCCCGCAAGTAAAATCACTTCATGGAAAAAGACTCTTTCATTTGAAAGCTAATAATTGAGAATATTGGTGAACATGACATTAACATTTGTACTGAAACACATTTTTATCTGAAGTGATATTGCCAGCACACACACACACATACACACACACCCACGCGCGCGCGCGCACACACACACGAGTGACTGAAAACAGCCACCAAGAAAATATGCCAGAACAATGAACAAAATTAACACTTTTCCCAGAGTGAATACAGAACATTTGGGATGGATTTCAAATACATTACAAAGGAAAACTTGAAATCTCATTTTGAACACCCAAGACAAATACTTAGGTGTGTTGAAGCAGAGCCACATCTGAAAGTTAATTTGACGTATGCAATCATATTTATTACATCAGAAAATATTAAATGTTAAAACAATGTGTATCGTTTGTCAGAATGACAATACCATTTTGAAATTGCATTTATGGGGGTAAACATTTTTAAGCCCATATTTCTGTATTGAAATTTTTTTTATTGGTCTGATGTGATCTTCTAATCTTAAATGTCATGTTTTCATCAGTTGTAAGGAGAAAATCATCAAAACTAACAGGAAGAAAGGCTTCAAAACATCAGCCTGCGTGGAATTAATCTAAACAATGTTTCACTTAATGAAATATATGAACGTTTTGTCAATATTCTCATTTATTAAATATAAATGTATATGTTTTGTACATAAGTTATTCATTTTACACACCATTTCACATTATTTGTGGTAATAATTAATTTAAGCAACAAAAACATCTCAGAAGCCACCTTTCAGCCAAAAGAAAGTTTGAGGTTTTTTTTGTTGTTTTTTACTGAACTCCACCACAACATAAGTCAGCCGATACGGGGCTGTGACTACCTCGCTTGGTATCTCAGATGCAAAACGACTTCAATCACCCAATGTCTCGAGGTTCTTTCAAAAACCACACCAAAAAGGCAAAAAGTGTGCGGCTTTAAGTATTACTTCAAAGTACTAGTGATACTTCATATACATTTGATGTATTCTTTTCATTTAAGTGTCAAATGTTTCTAAAAATGCTAAAACTAAGAAACAGAGTCACAGTGAAGCTATTTTTTCTTTTAACCAGATTTACAGACTTTCGGCCTTTCTCTGTGTTCAGTTTGAAATGTGTTCTTTTTTCTTGCTGAAAGGAAATCTTTCCCTTGCTTTGGTAAAAATAGAAATCTTCTTTTCCAGCTTTATGTGTTGAGAGTGATATTAGCTCCAATTGAGCATGTTCAGCTGTTTTGATCCATAGTGATGTGCCTCAGTCAGCATACAGTGAGGGCAATCTCTTAATAGATGCCATCAAGCAGAAGTTAAAGAAGTCAGTTAAACACACTTCACTGGATCAAATGCCATCCTTCAGCCAATTGAAGCCCAGCTGTCTGTCAGTCTGCCAGGCAGAGTCTGCTGCTAGCTTGGATGTGTGACAGCTGTGACACCAGCTCTCTTTAGCTTAATGCATAACCCAGTGGGGGAACTCCAGCAGAGAGCATTGCACATGAATTATTTTTCGGCGACTTATCAACATAACAGAAGTACACTACTTTCAAGTTGAAGACACAAATTAGAGGAGGCAAATGGGCTCTCAACGTTCTCTTTTCACTGAGTTTTATTTACAGACACAGCAGCATGTCTCTCATTTTCTCTCTGCTGTCTGGAAGGCGCTGTGCACCGACGGCTCAGTCGCTGTTTTGTGTGGAAAGACCTGGCGGTGACGGGATCCATGCAATGCTTCTCAAGGCTCAACAGGGAGCTCTGATTGATCTTCTGGAAGAGAACTTAAACTCTGAGCTCTGTAAAAATGTGTCTAGGGAGGCAGGCAAGCAGAAACTCGGGACCTTGTGGTTTCCTCCTGGGGATGGCGTCTGAAATGAGAACGAATTAAGACTGAGGTGTTTCTGTGGTGCTTCAGGAGATAATCTGTAAGAAACAATATAAGCAAAGTGAAAGATTCAGCCTTGTAGTTCTCAGAAAGGCATTAGCTGAAAGCAATGCAGTGAGGATTTACACTCATCAGCTTCCCTTTCAACAGTTTCCTCCTCCTTATGCACCCTTCCTCAAATAATTATGGCATATACAAGGATATAAACATATCGTGTAGGATATGAAAACTGTGGGATGAAAACAGCAAAACAAACAAAAGCAGTGGAGTTCATCTATAATTCATGAATTGTTCCCATAAGCAGAAAGCAATCAATATTACTCCCCATCCACGATTTAATTTCATAGTAGTCCAGTCTGTATGGTTAAACAAGACACAAAGCTTCTTCCTGCATTTATAACTAAACTGATAGATGGATAAAAGTACAAGTGTCCACATGAGACACCAATGTTTTAAATCAGAGGTTTATAATGCAAATGGAATCAGTCTGTATGTAGGAAATAAATGTAGAGAAATGTAAAAATATACCCCCACCTTACAGAGTTCTTCTGTTTTTGATTTTATGTCATACTAAGAGGTTTCAGATGATGAAAAACTCCTTTTTCCAAACAATGATGTTGTTTAAAAAGGGATAAAGGTCATCCAAGCCAACCTGATTCTATGAGAAACAATAATTACTGACCATTGTAAATCGTGAATTAAGGGTGAATTAACCATATTTTTTGGGAAGCTGAGTTAAATTTCACTATCTACATTTTACTGGTAAAGTTGTACAGTTAATAAATCTCCTAAATAGAACCTTTCTGACAGCATAAAGTAGGCTAAAGGATCACCCAAAGCAACACTGATGGGAAAAAAGCCATCTTTTAGTCTAAAAAAGGGTTTCAAAGCCATTGCTGAGGTACTGGGGTTCCACCAAAAAAAAACTGAGGTAGATGATAAAACATCTGAGGTGTGACAGGAAAGCTGTGGGTCAAAGGAGGGTGGGATGTCTTTTGGCTGGGGGCAGGAGGATGAGGATAGTGAGCTTGTTCCTGAACTGAATCTGTTAAAGAATGTGTTCAGCTCATTTGCTCTGTCCAGACTTCCATCTATCTGATCCTCCTTCTGCTTGAAGCCTGTGATCTTCATCCCTGACCACACATCTGTTATTGTTCCTCTTCAGTTTACTCTCCAGCTTCTTCCTATACACCTCCTTGCTGTCTCTAATCTTGACTTTAAATTGCTTCTGTATACTCCTCAATAACTCTGTGTCTCACTCCCTAAAGGCTCTTTTTTTTTCTTGTTTAACAGTTCCTTTAGCTTGCTGGTGAGCAACAAATTTCATGACAATAAATTTCCCTTTTCTGTGGTTTTGGGGGTATAATATGAATGTCAAGAGCTGGTATCAAAAGTCCTGCTCATAGGCAGTCAGCTTTGTTTCTTTGCTCAAAAAATGAAGACGAATCAGAGGACAGTTTATCTTTCTATGTAATTCATGTTCTTCAATTAGCACATACCATCAAGAAAACAGCCCTCCCCATCCCACCCCCCCCAGCTGATACATCAGTTAATTTAAAGGCTAAGTTGCACTATCTTGTCTGACTACTCCACTTAAGAAGAGGATGGCTACTAAAAAGGGGAGCTGATATGTACGAGGGGCTCAAAAACAGATGGAAGTTTCCACTTTACTCCCGAAGGATGTGAGAATCAGAGAAGAGTGGCTGAGGTTCATTTATGGGGAAGCACCACACAATTATAACCCCAGTTTGAGACGATGTTCAGCGCATTTAACTAAAGAGTTTTCCCAAACATGGTTGTAGCCAATCAGAGTGAAGTCAACCAGCAAGAGCCACATATCGTTACCGTACCCAACGCTTTCACCGAGGAGGGGAAATCTGGCCTGCCAAAACTACCCCCGACAAAAAGGTGATGTTATTTTTTTAATGAAATTCTTCGGAGAATTGACATATGCAGCAATATCAACGACATGAAATAGTTTATACAGTGATATCACACCCCTTTAATACTTTTATGAGTCACTTTTAATGCATTATTTAGAATTGTCATGGTATCATCATGTTGGACAAACTGTCACATTAGTTCAGATTTGTTCTTTTTGTAAACTTTAACTCATAATTTCGATGGTGTTGCATGTCTGGGCAATTATTCCCTCTGGTTTGAATGCTGTGCAGTTGGAAACATTTTTGCTCTTACTTTACTTTCAGAGATTTGTTTTGATGCATAACCATGGTAGCAAGGTATTGTTCTTACAACTGGGAGGAGCTGATTACATCTCAAAAGCTCAAATTATATCTGAACTATGACCCAAATCCCAGAAGAATTGAAAAGGTGACTTCCTTCCTTCTCTCTCTACTCTTCAGGATAGAAGAGTAGAGAGAGAAGTAAGAAGTTCAAACTATTTCTTTCATCAATCATAATGGCCAAGGATCATATCCCCGACACCAAAGTCTCTCTACCCAGCTTTCTAACCATACAGCTAGATAAAGATGCAACGAAGAGTGGCAAAAGCAATTGAGGTGGATTAGCAGTGCTTCCCAAACACTCTGGTTTGGATGCTGTGCATGATGGATGACACCATCATCCATCATGTCCTGGATGATGGTGTCATCCAGGACATGTTACTGTGGAATGTCGTGTCTGGTGTTAGCATGTCATGACAGTCATGAGACTGTCACAGAACAACAGTCCTCAATCAGAGTCCTCATCAAATTTGTTGCAAAACTGACTGCTACTGGAGATTCTTCCTTCAACAGCATCACCATCCACAAGGACCCTTTGAACATACTTGGATGATATGAGTTATGACAACATTTACTATAATTTGGCTTTAGGATAAATTACGTATTTTTGAATTGAATCAAATTAAATCCAATGCCAACAGTTATCTTCAGAAGCCAGAAAAGCAGTATATCGTGTAATCCCAGTCCAAAATCCAAAATACATTAGTGAACAGGCAGTATAATGAAAACCAAGGAACACAGCAGACAGATCAGAGTGAAAGTAGTAGTTTATTTCAAGGTTAGGTTGAGTGTCTCAGAGAGAACTATTCAATTCATCATTTGGAGAGAGAGAAAGAGAGAGAGAGTGGCACAATTGCAAACCTACAAAGATATGGCCTCCGCTTTTACAGACAGACCAGGCAAGGGGAATCAGAGAAGAGGGCTATGATATCTCTGGAGAAGCTGCCGAGAACCACTGCTCAGGTGAAAGATTATGGGGACATGCATTTCACAAATCTGGCCTGTTAGGCTATTATATAAGACTGCAACACTGAAACTTTGTGATTGAAAAGTAACAAAACGTGAGGGGCGTGGATACTCTTACAAGGCTATGTAATGTAATTATTTATTTATTTATTTAAATTTGCAAGAATCAATTTCTAATACATCATCCAACACCTATAATATTAATTATGTTGCATTGATTTAAGACAGAATTGACCTTGGTGTATTTTACAACGTAAAAATACACCAAGCCCTGTGTATCTTGGTGTATTTTACAACGTAAAAATACACCAAGCCCTGTCTCAAAACTGTTGCATTTTGATGGAGATCAGTTTCCACAGCCACCTAATATGAAACGAAGGATGCCATCAGAGCCATATGCTTCAGAAGCCAAACGTAGAGTCATTCAGATGGTTAGTATGCATGAGCTCATAGTGGAAGACTGATAGATGTCTGCCGCGGAGCTTTTGCTGCCTCCACCCCTGCATGTCCCTATCATCCCTAATGACTCACTCAGGACCTGATCTGAAAATCAAATCCCACTGGATGGTTTGGAATATGCCATTAAACAAGCAACAGCATATTATGCTCTGGGTCAGTCAAAGCCATTAGAGGAATTGCATTAGTTTTTAGGTTCATTACCTCTGTGAGGGCTGGACTCACAGCCTCCCAGGAACAGTTTGGTCCTGTTTAGGGCCAGGTCACATACGTTCTTTGCCCTGTTAAGCACATAATACAGAGCCAATGCTTAAAATGAAGAGTGTACTTTGGAGAATCACAGGATTTTAATAAAGTAGTTCTCTTTCTGTTCTGGAAATCCACTAAACAGTATTATCTGTGTAACTATCAAGACTAAATACTGGTAGAAAATGCTCTAATATGTGGTAAAAACTAAATATAAAAGCATAAAATGATTTTGCTTCTTAAATTAGAACTGTCAGTTAAGATCAAGTTAGACTTGAAAGTAGGTAAACTAGAAAGTATGAACCCATCCAAAGGTTTAAAACATCTGAAGTTTTTTTTGAAGAAGGCAAACTGATTTTGTCAACACAAACTTAGCTGAATTGTTTTGTGATTTCATGTGATGTGTGTGCAGATCTAGCAATGAATAATTTCTTTCTTTCTTTCTTTTGACAAATGAAGATTTGACAAGTATAGCATTTCGTTGTAGCTGGTCCACAGAAATACATTCACACCTCTCTTCCCTGTGACAGCTGCAGATCTATAGTGGTGTTTCTCTGGAGACTGAAACATTTTTCCATTCATCTTTCCAAAATAGTTCAACCAGAAAGAATGTGGAGCATCTGTAAAGAGCAGTTTTCAATTCTTGTCACAGAATTAGGCCTGGACTTTGAGTGAACTATTCTAACACACAAACATATTTTCATTTAATCCATTTGATTGTAGCTTCAGTGACACCTTTAGGGTCGTTCTGTTGGACGGTGAACTCTCGTCCCAGTCTCAAGACTTTTAAAGCCTGCAATGGGGTTCTCCTTCAGGACCGCCCTATGTTTAGCTTCTTCCATATTCCTATCAACTCTGACCAGTTTTCCTGTTCATGTTAAAGAAATGCAATGCTTTACTGAAGAAATGTTGTTTTCACTAATGTTTAGTGCTAGTTTTTCCTTAAACAGGGCAGGGTGTTTTTCCTAACCAGAACACCTCATGTTTGTCATGTATCCACAACTTTGCTGTTTTCCCAACATGCCATATGGTAAAAGTTAAGTAGTCACTTTTCACTTTCTTCTTGTCATTCTTCTAGAAAACCCAGATCCACGAAGAGCATAATTAACTGTTGTCCTGTCAACAGATCAGTTTGTGGTTTGAGTGACAAAATGTGAAAAGGTTCAAGAAAGTTGAATCCTTTTACAAGATGCTGAATCTGTGATGTCACAGCTTTGATGTTTTCCAGACGATGTAACATTTTTCACTAGGCTATAAAGCAGCTGTCAGAAACATGATTCATTTCAAATGGCAGTACTTTTGTTGTAGAGTGGTTCCAGTGTTCAGATGTTTGGAGTTCCTGAGTGTTTCATCTTTTTTTCATAAAGCCAGTTCAAACACAAGCAGTATTTTCATCTCTGTCACTAATGCCATGTACAAACATTGAAACAGACACAGCAGAGCTTTGATGCAAGCATTTGGGATATTTACAAGATTTTGATGAATAGCTTGAATGTTCAAACCCCTACAGTAAGGGGGAAAATAAAATACACATCATACCGAGAACCATTGATTCATCCAGGTTGAAGTTTTATAAAGCACCAACATAGAATATTTATTTAAAAATTGCAACATACTGCCAATAATCCACCTGTGAGAAACACAGTTAACATCTGGCATAATGTACAGTCGTTTCTTGGTGAATCCACTTTGGTCTCTAGCTTCTCTCCAGTATGGAGAAATGATAGGTTTCCTCCAGGTACAAAAGATCAAGGGTTTAAAAAGTGGGCAAGAAAGGGCAGATGTAAAGTCATGGATTTATATGTGGAAGGTAAACTAGCTTCGTTTGAAGAACTTATATATAAATATAATATACCTCAGACACATTTATTTAAATATTTACAGTTGAGAAGTTTTGTCCATGCAGAGTTCCATTCCTATTTACAACCCTTTTTAACTATACTGGAAGACATAGCTGTGAATAAAAGCAATAGCAAAGGCATGATATCCCTACTTTATAAAATACTGGTAAGATACCATAAAGATTGTACTGAACATAAAAAGTTCAGTGGATTAACGACTTACAAATGGATATCTTGGAGGACTGGAGGGAAGGATGTCTAAAAGCTGAACTTCTAACAATAAACAGCCATCTTAGATTGATTCAGTATATTTGAATCATGAGAATTTACATTACTCCAGTTAGACTGAATAAAATAAATCCAAATATTCCTGATATCTGCATTAAATGTAATGTTGAAAAGGGTACTTTATTTCATTTTCTATGGGACTGTCCTGTGATATAAAAGTTCTGAAAGGAAGTTGTAAATTGCATTCCTCAGATGACTTCAAAACCAATACCCAGCCCTACACTTTGCATCCTTAATATGTACCCAAAGGCCTGTGTGTTAAACAGCAAAAAAAAAATAAAAAATAAAAAATAAAAAATAAAAAAAAAATCACTGACTTGTGTTTAATACAAGGGTGGACGCCTGATTTCTCTCTGCTGAAAAGAAGTTAAGAGTCCAACAGGTGATATAATAAATATCACCTGTTATATATCATCATATATAATAGATATGTAATAGATGGTTGAGAGAATTATTGGCATGCCTTATCCTTGAGAAGCTGACATACAATAATGAAAAAAATCGAATAAATTGAAAGAAATCTGGAACCCCTTTCTTGCATTTTTAAAGAACTGTCAAATTGAAGAAACATTAGTATTTTAAAGATTATATGTCCCTATCTGTTGATTATTATGTATGTGATGTTAAGCTGAATAAATCTGTGTATTGTTGGTCGCGACCAAACTCTGTGTTTTAAATCGTAGTTATGTGGGATTTTATTATTATTATTATTATTATTATTATTATTATTATTATTGTTGTTGTTGTTGTTGTTGTTGTTGTTGTTGTTGTTGTTGTTGTTGTTGTTTTTAGCTTCTCATCAGGATGGGGATGAAGGGCCTGAGATGATTGTGTTCAATTAGAATCCAGTCTTTCTTTTTGTTTAAAACATTTTGACTGTACTATTAAAAACTAATAAAGACATGTTAGAATACTGTAGTTATCCACAGTTACATCTGAAACACTCACACTACAGAAAATATATTCACTAACAGTACAAACCTTCTGGGACCATGATCATGCATGTTGTTTTTCCTTCAGGTTTCTCAGTCTGCTTATTTCAGTCCTATTGCATCACATGTGCCACATATCACAGAGATTTCTTTCCTTTAGACATGCTCATGTCTGCTGTTGATCTCCACAGTCTTCTGTTGAGAGAAGGAACTAGACATAAAGTTAAACAGGCTGCTAAAAGCAAACTTCAACAGGAATTATTTCACAATCCAAATCTAAGATGATGTTTTGACAGTAAGGTGTTTTGCAGAAACAGATCCTTGCACAGGGTGCTTTATTTGCAAATTTATGTTACATTCTCAATGGTTTTATTCCTCTCTATGTGGAATTAATGATTGAGAGGAGCATCATGTTGAAGCAGCAAGAGACTCTTTATTATAGGAAATGTATCCAAAGTTATTTGATCCATTTACAATCTTAAGACACTCAGAGACAGAAGCCTGCAATTACCTCATGATGGGCTGGTGCCCAATCCCATCAGTTCCTGGGCAAGAGGCGGAGTACACCCCATACAGACCATCAGTCCACCACAGGGCAACACAGAGACATGTGTGAATGCATGCAAACAACCATGTATTCACACACACATCTGAGTCAGAGTACCCGGAACCCACCCAGCCATGGAGGAGAACATTCAAACTCCTTGCAGAAAAACCCCAGGCTGAAATTCAAACCCTTCTTGCTACAAGGCAACAGTGCTACCAATGGCGCCACTCTGCAACCCCCACGTAGACATACTTACAGTAAATGCATTGATTGCACTAATCTCTAGAACTAAAGCTTGCCAAAGAACAAGATGAGGAGTGTGTGGACATATATGACAGTTGAGTTACTTTAGGAAATAAGCATTGCTTTCTGCAGACTGGTAGCAGACTCTGGTGCTGTTAGCAGCCAAGTCAGCCTCCAAATCATAGGCCATGCTCCTCAGATGGTGAAAGGACAGAATGCCAATTCCACACTGGGAGCCTAATGCTGCCTTATTTGGATGACTACTACTTCAAGCTGTCAGCCACTAATCTACAGCTCAGCATTCATCTGTGATCATAAACTAGTGGTGACTGAAAAAGTAAAAGGTTTTGTCCACTGTAGCAGCATTGCTGTCAAGCGTGTTTTAAGGTGGTTTGCCCTAAGTGGCAACCATTGTCATGATTTGTGGATTGAAAGGACCCAAAATCCACAAGTAGAAAGACATGTGAAAAATAGAAATGGCAAGGAGACAAAAGGACCAGGATGGTGAACAACAGGAGAATCCAACAAAGAGCAAATGAAAGTGATTACAGGAGTGAGGAACAGTTGGGTGTAATTAACCAAATCATCTGCAGCTATAGGGGACAATGACTGGAGAAACAATGAAAATGACACAATATATACGCTCAAAAACTTTATTGCTTTGGAAGGCATATGAAGACACAGTGTGATAATAACTCTTTGACTCGACTTCTACACATTTAGCACTGTGGCATACAATGACTGATTAACATGTAAGTCCTGCTGCAACAGATTTTTCAAACATAATGCAAAATTCCACCGGATGAGCCCTGCAGCTCTCTTACACTGCACATATGTGCCACTGCTACAGAACAGAAGCAACTCCAACATCACAGCAGTCATCCAATAATAACATTACTTAGCCTCATACTGCGCTATGCAGATGCTTTACTCACCTCGGCATGCACAACACATTAAAATCTCATTCCCAAATGGTCAACTGATCTTTAAAGATTAGGGTGAAATAAAAATTAACCTAGATGACGATATTGCAGTTAAAAGTAACAAATCCCACACAACTGATTCTAATATATGTACACTATTCATAATGGGATAACATCACACTCATTTCTCAATACACCAGCATGCATGGTCAGGTATTAAATAGAGTCAGCAGCTTTAGAACGATGAAACTGAATGGAGCATCTCTGATGTTTGGAACATACATCAGATAACATGTTCTAAACAAAATTGAAATGAAAATTAAATAGCTTAATAGTAGAAAATTTTTTAACCTTGTGTATTTAAGTGATCAGGAGTGCTGTTATTGAGTGATCATCCTGTTGTTTGCTCCTCCACAGGAGGAGAGTGAGAACAGGCTGAAATGAAAGGATGTAATGAGCTGCCACGCTGTGCGGTGTGTGTACCGCCCAGCTCTTACACTGATCTTTTACACCACTTTTCTCTTCTGTATTGTTGACATTCATTTGCAGTTTATCCATCATTCTCATGGTGATTACATTGTTAGTGGTCAGCATGTCTTCACTATTACTTTTTTTTCAAGACAAAAAGTGGTTCTGGCATTAAACTAATCAAACCACAGGTGAGAACACAAAGAAGGCAGGGGAAACATTAACCTTTTCATTTAAGTCCCAGCAGGTTGGTGACAGGGATCAGAGCAGAGCTTAACAAAAACAGGAACCTACCATGACAAATGGCTTTGGGTGGATGCATATGCATCCATGTCTGGTACTTCCCAGATATGTTTATACAAATAGAACTTACATTGTCAAACTCACATGCTGTCAAACACTCAATAAGTAAACTGTTCTACTGAGTATGTTAAAGTGATGCCTAAGGCATCTGTTCAGTTTAAATGGCTTAGTTATTATGTGTGTGGGGGGAAAAAAAAAAGATATTTCTAAGTCTTCAATTATCAAACAAAGCTCTGGTTTTGACATCTCCAGACATTCCAGTTTTCTATTCCTCTGCAGTGAGGCAACATTCACCAACAAGACGCAGGGGTTTGGTTAGGCCGAGGGACCTGGCCTCCTTCCTTCTGCCTCTTTGTCTCCTCCTCTGTCACTCCTCCCCACCTCTCTGCTGCTATCTTCTCCCGACATGTCTCATTACACACACACACACACACACACACACACACACACACACACACACACACACACACACACACACACACACACACACACACACACACACACACACAAAGCCAGTTCATTGGACTGAAGCCATGCTTCTTTCACAGATAAGGAGGGGTAGAGAGCAAAGGTTTGACAAGAGACCGCAGGCTGCTGCTTGACAGACTGAGTGGTGAAATGCAGGCAGTGTAATTGCAATGAAGGGATAATTTGACAGGTGCTTGGTTATGATAGCTGGCAATTCTCTTATTCTCTGAAAGTCTTGACATTAACACATGTGTGCACACAGACACACTAAGCATGAAGCAACCCCTTAACAACACTGTTGACATCTGTTCTGTCATGTTTTTTCCACTTTAAACTGTGACAATGTCTATACAATTGACTACATATATGAAATGTTGAAAAAGACAGAGTGCATAATTGTAAAGTGTAAGAAGAAGGATGCACAGTTTTCCTTTTTTGATAAAAACCTGAAAAGTGTGGCATGCATTTACACTGTCTTCCCATACAACAGTTTTAGAACCACTTTTCACTTCAGTTACAGTTACAAGTCTTTGTGAGTGTGTCTTTACCAGCTTAGCACATCTAGAGACTGAGAATTTTTTGGCCATCCTTCTTTGCAAAATAACTCATGCTCAATCAAATTGGATGGAGAGCGTCTGTGAACATAAATTTCCAAGTCATACCACACATTCTGATTTAAATTTAAGTTTGGGCTTTGACAAGACCATTCTGACATTTAAACCTGAGTAAGCCACTGTATCTCCAGCTGAATGTTCCGTGACTTTAGTGACCCAGTCTCAGGACTTTCTGAGCCTCTAAGATATTTAGCTCCATCTGCCTTCGCATCAACTCTGACCAGTTTACTAGTCCCTATTGAAGACAAACATCCCACAGTACACTCAAAAAAGTGGACTCTGTGAGTTGTTGAGTTAGATAAATGCACCTATACCCAAATTAATTAATTAATATATATGTTGGCATTTTAAACATAGCACAAAATTTTAGACCAGTTAAAGTCCCAAAACCCACTTTGTTTGATACAACATAACAGCGCTGAGTGAATTCAACCAACCAAGCTGTCCCTTTACAAAGTCTTATCTTGCTATCTATCATATCTAAGAAGACATCACACATGCTCAGAAACTCATTCTGGAGAAAAGACAAAAGTGGTACAATCTTGTGCTTGATGACTCCTGTCCTCTGTGAGGAACCATCTGAACAATTGTCTGTGTAATGCTGCATTCAAGACAGAATGTCATTTGAGCATCAAAAAGGCATCCAACGCCTCAAGTTGGATGCTTGTGCACTTTATATCAGACACTTGAATCGAGCGTCAAAATCGCTCTAAATGCATGTCTGAGCAAAAAATGAGGAAATGTGCACATCGGGAGGGGCCTCTTGACTCTATCGCATAGACTCTTCCACCGTCTCCTGCACATTTCCTCTGAATAAATGCATTGATTCATCACTGTGAAACAAGTAGTAGCTCAACGTTGTGCTGGACGGATTTGGCTAGCTTAAATGGGGGGAAATATTTACCATGGTAACAATGTTTGGTCTGAACACAGCATAAGTATGTTTTTCTATCATAATATTTGAAGTTAGAAATTTATAGAGGCGATGTTGGCATGCGGTTCTTGCAAAAATATGGAAACTATTTTAGCACGTGTAAGCTAACAACAGAACTAGCCAAATAACACCATATAACACAATGGTAGCTGGTGGGAATATTTCAGAATAGCAACTTAACTGTTGAAATCTGACATAAACAAGTTAATAGAGTATAATAGAATATTTTTATGTCTGCATTAATCAACACATTTTAACATTTTTTGGGTCGGTTTAATTGGGCGAACACAGACCTGTTAATTTGATCAAAGCTGTCCAGATAGGGTTGGCATTATCAGTTATAAGTCACTTATTGGCAACTTAATGATCATTTTCAATTACACTGACCAAAGCCTAGTTATGAGGACATTGTTGTTTTTTAATGTATGATGCTACCACCACAATTCAGGGTGGGGATTGGGGGGTTCAGGGTGATTTCCAGCTTAAAAATAATTTAAATTTCTGTTGCATTTTCCTTCCATATCACGGTTATGCTCTACTTTGTGTTGGTCTATCATACACGATCCCAACAAAGCTTGTGCTTGTATTTGGTTAAAATGTGGATAGGAATACTTACAAGCTACTGTAAACATTATTTCCTCCTTGGTAGTTTTTCTCAAGGGTTTCAGTTCTTATTTCACCACCTCTGAAAAAATTCATCACTCTCAGGTCCTCTTGAAGGCATTCTTTGAACACTGTCAGCACATCATTGCTCTTGGATTAAAGGAATGAGCACTGCATACCAGCCAAATATTTCATCTAGCTCCTTTTCTCTTGGTTTTCTTGGAGGGGTGGGGGGGAATGAAGCAGTCTCATTCGGGTTTCTGTCTGCTCCGCTCAAGGACACAGATGGAACTAAATAAAACATTACAAGCATCTTGTCGCCACAAAGGAAGGACTAAGAATGTGAGTGGAAATGGAAAAATCTCACCTTTGCTTCTCTGTCATCAGACCAATCAAAGTGACACAAATGAAAGGATTTACAAACGTGGCAGAGAGTGAAGAGCTCCCAACACGTCTGTTATTATCAAAGCAGTCAGTGACTTCTTTAGCTTATAAATCATAACTGTAGATCCATCGATTATTCAGGCAATTTCCCAGCCTTGTCAGGGCTCTATTAATAGTTGTGCTTTTGTCTCAGTAATCACAATCATCTTCTGATCTTAATCAAACACTGATCTTATTCCTTGTTGAACATTCTCCTTCCACCCTTGGCACTGCTGGCTCTTTACCCACTAACTCACTTCATTTGTTCTTCCACATGAGACAGAGACCCTTTCATCAACTCAGACACACATTCCACTCTCAGCTAAAGCATCACTATGTGTGGCTTTACAATCAGACCTTCTAGCCACATCACACAAGCTTAAATTCTCTTGTGAGAATAAAAACTTTCTATGAATAGATTACTGCCTTCTACTTCATACATTTCTTTTGTTTATGCTTAAATTTTCTCAGTTAAATGTTTTCGATCATCAAATTTTACCACCAAACAAAACTTGAGTAAATATAATAAAACAGCTTTTAAACATGAGTTCATTATTATGGAGGGAAGCTATCCAAACTAAATTGGCAACATTCAAAAAAGAAATTTCTCCACTTCTTAAATTAAGAATTATCTGCAACTAACCTTGGATTTGTTTAGTTTCATTAGCCAGACTCAGCACTGATTATTGTCTGATCCTAAGGGATCTCCTAATGAAAGAATCTGCTAAGCAGAACCTGTTGGACAACATATGGACACATGAAGCCCCATTCCGAAAATTCAAAAACAGATGAAAAACAAAAGTCACTCACAGACTCCAGCGATTCACAAGAAAAGCCACTGTCGAAAAATGGAGAAAACATGGAAAAGTGGATAAGCTTCCCAAGGAGTGGCCAGCCTACCAAAATTATTCTAAAAGAGCATTGATGAATCATCCAGGATTCAGGATCCAGGATTGTTGTTCTGGGTTGTCACTAAACAACCCAGAACAACATCTGAACATTGCATTGCCACTGCTGACCAAAATCAACACAAAGACACGTCTCATACTGGTGAAAAACATTTGGATGATCCAAAAAAAAAATATTCCCTGGACTGATGCGACAAAGCTGGAGCCTTTTGGAATGTGTGTGTCCTGTTACATTGGCTTAAAACAAACACTGTATTGTAGAAATCATATTGACAGTCAAACATGGTGGTGGTAGTGTGGTGGTCTGGGGATGCTTTGGTGCTTCAGGACCTGGGCGATTTCATGTAACTGATAGATAGATAGATAATGAATTCTACTCTCAACCAGAAAATCCTGAAGGACAATGTCCAGCTATCACCTTAAGCTCAGGAGTACTTGGGTTATTCAGCAGGATGGTAGCCAGAAGTGTACCAGCAAGTCCATCTCTGTGGGGCTTTAAAAAAATAAAATAAATGGATGGGGAGTGCAGCAGGGTGGCCATGCTCTCCAGCAGAGACCCTGTGTTCAGGGAAGATCACACAAAAGCATACAACACACAGATACACCAGGATCCTGATTGTCATTTTACAGAGTCAAGTTGGTTAGGATAGTTTTTTTCCTGAATAAGTGAAACCATAAATTATTTGATATTATAATCTGCTTGATGAGCTGTAACATTTAAGTGTCACAAAAAGGCACAAATTGAAGAAATCTGTAAGTGGACCAGAAACTTTTTGCAGCATTGTAGCTTCACATAACATTTTCAGCCTTTTTCACTGAAAATTCCAGCATGTCTGTTGCTGATCTTTGGATCTTATAGACCAAAGCATTAACAGAACAGCTGGATATAGATTTCTTTTGGCTCTGATAACTGCAGTTAGAAGGATTGCAATGTGTGAGACTTTCATGCTCACAGTAAGCAAGCATGCTTCTCACAGATATCCAGAGCATTGTGATCTGACTTTGTCTCCTCTTTTGATCTGTTGTTTAATGACAGGCTACAAACGAACCACCCTTTCTGTGGTGAATCTGCCCAGACAGACCCAGAGAAACTTCTCACAGTTCAAATGACTGTGTCATGGTGTTACAGCATGTCAAATGGGTATAGTACAGACTTTTGCCTTGCAGTGTATTACACTATATCCCTGGATGATGTTAAACCGGGTGTCATTCTATTCAAAGCTTCAGACCCAACAGACTTATATCAATGGAATTAAAAAAGGACAGGTGCACACATACAAAGCCTCACTCAAGTATTTGCAACCTTGAGCTATTTCACATTTTTGCCATGTTCTAGCAACAAACTTCTATTTTCTTTATTGGGATTTTATGTGAAAGACCCAAAGTAGAGTGCAAGTAAAATAAAGGATACAGCAAATATGAGAACTAATGTGTTCTTGTCGGAAGAAACCCAAAATTAACTTGTTTGTTTGGGCTACATGTGAAATGCTGTGTGGCAGATTTTAACACTAAACATGATATCTTCACTGTGACACAAGTTGGTGGCAGCGTCATGCCAAGGGTTGCTTTTTTCATCAGTAGCAGGAAGGCTAGTCAGAGTTGATGGGAAGATGAATGAAGCTCAAAACTGTCATGACGTGTGTGATCGAGGCAAAAAGGCAAGGCAAAATCAGGAGCTTAAATACTAATAAAATAAGAAAACCAGATAAACTAATTTAGGGGAAAAGTTGAACACTTTTTTTTCTTTCTTTTTTTTTTTTTTTTTTTTTTTTTTTTTTTTTTTTTTTAGCTGTGCCCCTCTTAAATTTTTGCTGGCCTGATCTGGTCACCCTTATGAAAATTTTCTGGGGAAGCCACTCCCAAAGGAGCCTGAACTAAGACCTAAACATCAAAAAAGAGAACAAGCCTTACAATATTCAAGATAAATAAATTCAACAAGAAACAGAAGACAAGACTAAACATAGAATCTAAGCATAAAGGAATTAACTACTGTGGCAATGTCTTAGCAACAATAATGAACACAGAGAACAGAAATGATATGGAAAAACTGGTAAAACACAAACAAAAACTCAAATATTCAAGAAATGTGACAAAACAGGACAATCCTGAAAGAAAGCACTCCTCTTCAGGTGCTCTCCATCCAGTCTGACATAGCTTGAGCAATTTTTAAAAAAAGAAGAGAGAATTGGCATAAATATCAATTTTTATGTGGACAAGCTTGTTAGAGACACACTCCAAATGACTGCAGAGAAACTAAAAGGAATGACCCAGGAAAGTTGAATGAGAATGTCCCAGTCTGTCCAACTTCCTCCTGAAAATCTTAAATGTGATATCCCCTCATTTGATGCGACAGCTCATGGCTGTAACACACTGTGTGGAAGGACTTGGACCTCACCAACAAAGTGAAGTTGAAGGTGGGCTTACAAATGCAGCCAGTGCTTTTTGATAATTATTTGTAAAAGTCATTGACTACCACTTCAAAATTTTGTGCTTCTTCTGTTCAGTCTCTTTAAGCTGGGCATACACAGCACAATATTGTCAGTAGTTGCATTCAGCTCCAGCTCAAACTGTAAAACTGCATTGCATGGTTCAATAATTCGCAGCTCACAAATCATGTTCTCACACTGTATAAACCGCTCGCACTCTCGACGTGTCGAACTGCAAAGAAGAAGAAGAAAAACCCAGAAGTGAGGAGAAGCTTGCCTGAGAATGAGAGAATTTTCGACAAAATCAAATGCGCTGCCTTGGCTCTCCTTGCCATTCTGTGCCGAGAAAAGTGTAAAAAGTATAAAAAAGCTCCTTTTTTTACTACTGCTTCCATGTTGGTGCTCAGGGTGAGAAGTTCAGGTAAATTTAGCTTGTGGTGTTGCTTCAACAGTGCAATACCCTCACAAAGGGTGACCGGAATTTGATTTTCATGTGACTGTATGATTGCTGATGGGGAGCTGGTTGTGAGGTGTTAATTGCTTTTTGTTATCCCCTGTATACTACATGATGCACGACACATGATTAACCCGAAACTTAAAAAGCAGTGGATTATGCAACATCTTGCTCCTGTTGATCTTATTCCAGTCTCTTGCAGTGTATTTTTGTTTAAACTGCCTGCTGTATTGCTTCATTATTTACCACGGCTTTGAAAGGAAACAATGGGTTTCTACAAAGACAAACTGTTAATGTTAACACTGGAACGGAGACAAGTCTTTGTGTTGTTTGCTACGGTTTCATTTTGATCTCCAAATTGCTGCTTTCTAAGAGCACAGTTGTTTCTAGTTGAGTGACTTGGGTTTAAACAAAAGCAGCTGCAGATCATGTCAAACAGAGGAGCCACAGTTGATGATGGGTTTGGGTTTTTTGTTTTGAGAAAAGTCACAAACAGAATGAAATTAGAAGTCGTTTTCCCTTTTTATACTTTCCTTGAACTTGTGTGAACAGTTATACTTGCGTTGTTTATCCAAAGTGCCTTTAAACACTCACCTCTGGCTTCCAAAACCAATTACAATGTGTGTTTGGGATCATTGTCCAAGTTGTGCACAAGTTTCAATAATTCAGCTGATGAAGAATTTTAAGGTTGTCCTCTGTCTTTAGTTTTTACATCCACTTTGTGCACAACTACTTCTGGCAGTAAAACAAACCCTATTCATGACGCTACTGCTCCCATGCTTTATAGTTGTGCAGGTTTGAAAGCCTTATCTTTACTCCTCGCACATTCATCCTGTTATTGTGGCCAAACTGCTCAATCTTTGTCATAAGTGACAATCAATCTTTTCTCTTTTGCTTCAAAGTGCTGATTTTGAAGCTGGTGTTTCTTTCTTTCTCTGCCTCCAACCAAACCAAGTTTATGTTGGACTCACGTCAATGTGGACTGTGGCACTGGTGTTAAAACATCTTCCAGTTTGTCATAGTTTTGAAAATTGATGAATACTGAGTTCTTCTTACAAATCCAAACATTTTTCTCTTTTTTTCTTTTTTTTCTTTTTTTTCTTTTTTTTTTTTTGGTCAGATGGTTGAAACTGGGACACAATTAGATGTTTCAACAGAACAATGTTCCCAAACAAACATTAAAATTGGTTTGGCAATGAATAAAGCAGGCTAACCTTGAGCTTCTGAAATTGCCTCAACCTCAGTTCCATTGAGAACTTGTGGATTAATCTTAAAAGTCTGGTTAGTGCCAGGAAACCAACCGATTTCAATTAGCGCTACCAATTCTGGTAAGAAGAGAGATCAATTTTCAATTTTCAGCTGGAACGAGCATGGTTTCTCTGCAACTTGCAAAAACCTAATTTAACCTAAATTTAGTGGGGGGGTATGTATATATCTGGCCCCATGTGGAGTAAAAATTCTAACTTGTTTGCCTAATTCTTCTTTTTAAAATCCATTGAAGCTGTATATTAAATGATGGTTCCACACTAAAAATCAACTGAAATGCATAATTTAATGCCCAAAATTAATACAACATTCAATCTTATGATACATTTATGTAAACTTTTGATTGGTTCTGTAAGTGTTTTTCATGTCTCTGATATCTCAACATGAATAATTGACAAATGAAATCAGTCAGTTAAATATGTTGAAGAATCTAGTAAAAGGAGGATTTTTCACTTCCACCCATGTAAATAATTCCTTTTAGCACTTCTGCTGTTCAAATCGTCCATTTGCATATTTAATTGATAGTAATATGCTGCTCAGAAAAATGTTGATTAAAAAGGAAATTAAATATCAACAAACCTTCTTGTATTACTTCAATGGTCTTCACTAGCATGCACATTTTCTTGGGTTCATACAAATGTCCTGAAACAACCTCTCCCAGGAAAATAAGCTGGGAAGAGAGCCGAGTGAGAGTGTGCACCTGCATCATCAGCCATTTTACCTCATGTGGTGCATCTGGTGCAGATGCTGTAAGGTTATGAGGGAATTTTTTCATCTGATTTAAGAATTTCACTTCTGGTTCAGTGGACGGGGGGTTTTTTTTGAACCGTTATATTGACTACTAAGCCAGCGGACACAAAACCAGTGAAGCATGTACCAGTTTACTCAGATGGACAGCAAGGTCAAAGAAACCTGGCTCCCTTACAGCGTGACATGAAGGCTCCTCAACCTTCAGAATAAACAGCTGTGGCGCCATATACAGGCTGATGAAAGCAAGTTTTCTAGCCAATTTCTCTTTGTGTGCTCAAACTGATTTCTGTGGGTGGAAAACATCTAAAATTATAGCTTTTTAAATCAATAATAAATAATTCTTGCAGGGTTGTGAGAGCAGCCAGATGATTATCTCAGTGGTCAGTAGGCGGGAGACAGGGTATACCATGGACAGAGCAACACGGAGACACACAGCCCATGCATTCAAAGGGAGAACATGCAAACTCCACTCTTAGCCTAGATTTGAACACAGGACTTTCTTTTCTGCAAAATAACAGTGGTAACATCAGTGCCACCCTGCAGTCCCTGACTGCAAGTCTATGAATTTCCAAATACATATATTTGTATTATATACTTATATGTTATATGTTGTTGACTACTTACTTTCTCACACTTTTTTCAGAAAAGGTTTGGCAAAGCACAAGTCTTAAACCATCTGAACAGATGTTCAGGAAGACACAGTTATGTCTATCGTAAAAGTTTTCCAAATCTTATATAATGCCCAAGCACTTTTTTGCACATGTACAAACAAGTACAGGTTTCTTTTTGTGATGTGTTCCATTTAGATCTGAAGTAGGGATGGGCCAATACTCTTCTATGATAACCTTAAAAAAAATACCATTTTCACTATATTATACCTGTTTACCAAAGTTAAACTGACAAACAGATATGTAGTTTTAAAACATTGTTACATCACTAACAGTAATGGGTGGCACTCCTTTAGTTTCCACACCATCACTGTTCGTGTTTTTCTCAGCCAGAAATAGTTCAACAACAAATATTTCAACAACAAAATGTTCTGTTTTGTAAGCAAGGAGAAAATACAGTAGCACTTGTTTAAGCCAGCAGTGTGTGGCAACATGTTGAGGAGGGGGGTACTGCAATTGCACACTTCTTTAAACTGAGTATGCAATTTTTAATAACTACAGAATGATTTTTCTTGTGCTGTAAATTTTCCCCTACATTACAGTCTCCATCAGTTTTTTTTAGTTTATTAATCTTTTACATTTGTATGAATATGCATGCTCCTACTTGCTGATGGTACACCTGAATTTCCCCATTGTGGTAAATAAAGTATATTTCTATTCTTCTATTCTATTATTTCATATTTCAGTATTTCACATTAGATCTGGAATCATTTAGGGTTGGTAAGGAGGCTCTAACCATTTTCCACTTAAACTTTCACATTTTAGGAAACTTCAAACTTGGAAAAATCAATTTCAGAATTTGTCATATTCTTGTTTAAAAAAGGGGTTTAAAAGTAAATAGTTCAGTACACACCCATTTAAAATGAGTCATTCTCCTCCACAGTACAGTCACATTCAGTAAAGTAAATTATGCATTCCGATGAGATTCATATTTCAGATTAAAAAATAAAAACCTTTAAGTTGTATTAAACATACTTGTAAACCCACACTGTGTTAAAAAATTTGTATGTAGTATTAGAATCTTAAATGTCATGTTCTCATTAGCTGTAAACGGAAAATCATCATAATTAGAAGAAATAAAGGCTTGAAAACATCAGTCTGGGAGTCATTAATCTATATAATGTGTTTCACTTTGTGAATTGAGTTGCTGAATTAAAGGAAGTTTTCAATATATACACTGTATACATTAGAGCTTTCTGTGCTGCTTCGGTTCTTTCTGTAATGTTTACTTATCCTTTGCTGTCTCTTTCCAACTCTGTTTTCCAGAGATGCTATTTAGATCTTTTGTTTCTAGTTCTAGAGGAATATCATTGCTCCCCCAGCAACTCACTGAAAAGAAACAATTCAGTTCAAATCAAATTATTGTAATTACAAGCTAATGTAAGCTGTACTCTATCACACTTATCAGCTAAGACTGTTGCACATTAATACACTTGATTTAACTTCAGTCTTTTTATGTTTGATGTCTTTCTTAATTGCAGGCTGTATCAAATGAAAGCAGGGTAAAATCCTTTACTCTTTTTGCACAAAGAGCACTCCAGAAAGAGATAATCCTTCTGATACTTTTAATCTTTCCAGATCTCTGGGAGTAATTCCTCTCTGTTATGAAAAATAGAAAACATAAACACTACCACTTTTTTCCCCAGGCCTTCTTGCTACTGTGCGATATCCTCTGATCCACAATTATTGCACAGTCCACTGTTTTTTTATTTTTTTTTTAATCGCAGTAAACTGTTTCCTTATTTCTATTACAAGTTGTTTATGTGCACATAATGAAACACGCAGGAAAACCACCAGTCACCTCTGTGATTCTGTTCTGTTCTGATGACGGAAGCTCCCTCTATAATGGGCTGCTTCGTAAGGTGGGCCACTAAATTAATGACTGTAAAACGACTCATCTTCAGTAATGCAAGCCGGCAACTTATTACAGTAGGAGAGAAACAGGAATGAAATGGAGCTGTAGCGCATTCACCACAGTCGTTTCACCATTTTGCTCTTCTTCTGCTCCCTGCAGGACATTTTCCTTTCCTGGAGTGAAAAATAGGAAGAAAAACAAACCTTCTTGTGTCACTTACAATCCACTTCAGTTGCAGGTTTACAAATTCTATTACAATGATCTTGTGCATTGCTTGAAAATGCTGCAGTGTAATAAAAGGGGAGGGTTAGCTGTTAGGGGGATAAGTGAACTCCACTTGCCACCCCTTCATAGATGGGGGCCTGGGTAGAGTAAGTGGAAAACATCTCAGCCCCCCACTACAGAAAGACCCCCCACCTATACCTTTGTACACAATCCCTCTTCCTCTCTCTATTGCTCAGCAAAGCGCAATTTCTCCTGGATGACATGAGTGCAAGCTAAATGCAAATGTAGCCAACCAACTGGATCAGAACCAGGATTGATTGCTAGTGGCTACCAACAGTGCCATGAAAAAGTATTTGCAACCTTACGAATTTCAGGTTTCCATGTGTCAGATCATTGAACAAATACAAAAAGCAGTTTCATTTGTTGAGGAAATAAGCTATCAAAACCAATTTTATGTGATGACATAATTCCACACTAAGCCTAATACCTGTTGTGGCACCCTTGACAACTGCCATCAAGGACTTTTTCAACAGAATTGTTATAGTTCTGCCACATAGGAGGGTTTTCAAGAACAAACACTCTGCTTAAGGTCAAGTTCAAGTGTAGACCTTCAATAAGCTTTTCCAAAATGTTGATTTTTTGGGTTTTGTTGGACTAATAACAACACTGGTGTTACTGGTGTTGCTTGGATTATTGTCCTGCCACATAACCCAACTGTGCATGAGGTTAAAGTCACAAACTGATTGCTGAAATATATTCCCAGAATTCTTGGATGGATGCAATTTTTGCCCAGTTTCTTTATTTTTGTTAAATCATCAAAACTGACCCAACCTGAGTCAAGTGAGGTCTGCAGGGTCTTAAATGTTCTTAGACAGCCCTAATTCTTGCTTTTTCAACCTCCTGGATAAGTCAATGATGTGTTTTTTGGTAGACTGATTATCATCAATCTTTCAACTTTGAATTTCAATTTTAGTTGGTCGAACTTTTTTCTGTGATATTAAATAGGAAGAGTCCCAAGATTGAACCTTGGGGTACCCCATGTGTGACTTCTGTCTGCTCTGATGAGAATTGACCAACTGACACAAAGAAGTCCCTGCTGTTTAGGTAAAATTCAAACCAGTTAAGTGCTGGACCAGAGAGTCCAGTCCAGCTCTTCAGTCAAGCTTAAAGGTTGCTTAAAGGTTATTATTTTCAAAAGGTACTTTTAATCTTACAAATGAGACTCATTGGGATGTATATTCCAATTTACTGAATGTGACTGTAATGCTGCTAATGTCAGTCAGCCAGGAAAAGCCAAACCCAGTGTGAATGGAAAGCTCATTGTTGGTGGTGATAGAGAGAAAACACATATGGGTTATTTATGGTCACATTTAGATCAAATGAAATTAGACTAGAGAAAAAAATGAACCAGGTCCAAAAAATATTTTAATACACATCTGCTGTAACTGAGTAAAATTCCAGCTTTAATTTCAAGCAGTCATTATTTATGAATTTGACGTTGCCGACATACTAAATTCCCAACCTCAAGGTCCCTCTGAAGGCTCTCCATGACTTCATTACATTGGAATTGAGAACACATGTTTCTATCTGGCCTCAGTTATTTTAACATGAGTAACACAGCCCTAATTCTTCCTCTTTTGCTTCATGGGACTGAACTAGATGTTGAATTGCTCATGAATTAGTAAATGCTGAATGTTTCTGGGATTGAGCTGTGCTCCTTACTGGAAGCAGTCAAAGCCTTTTGTTTGAGCAACAGCCTTGGTTTAATATTCACATTGTTATTGTAGGAAAGGATTTGCAGATTTTACTTTGGTTTCACGTTGATCAAGGTAAACATAGAACCATGTAAGGTTTGTTATTTTCTGTTTCCATCCCCTTTTTATGTCTCTGTGAGGCTATATTTGGAAACTCTTTTATCGGCACAGATGTCAAATGGAAAATTGCAGTGCAGGAGTACAAGGATAAAAGAATACCACTGATATTCAGGAGGGAAGAAAAGAGAAAAAAATGCATATAGTCATCTCCTGAAACAATGGCAATAAAGGTCTATGATGACATTTTGGAGTTGAAATGTGCACTAAAAGGTCATCCTTGCTATTTCAAATGGGTGAACTTGCACAAAAAGGCCTTAAGGACAACATATATAAAATCTGTTGTAAAAATAAATAAATAAATAAAAAAGTTTAAGAATTTTGATGTACAGAATGAGTCAAAATTTGCTGTGCATTTCACCTTGTAAACATGAGGCAATTGTTTGCCATATACCTTTTAGAACACATATAATGTTACAAATAATGAAAAAATTCTCCTGAACCTCTGGAAAGGCCTGAGCTAAAGTTTGAAATGGGACCTTTTAGGTGTGGTAAATTAGAAGCCCATTTCTAACAAAGGGTTGATACACTTTAAAATACAAACCCTATAAATGGCTGAATGTGGCCTGTATGTAAGTCAAATGTATTATTTGAACACATTTCAAAAAATGCTGAGACGTAGTGCACAACGTGTATATTTTTCAACAGGAAAAAAAACAGAACTAAACATATAAGAGAGATCATTAAAAAAATGTTGGAAGTAAACAAAGTCATCATCAGCATATAAAGTAGTCCTTTAGTTGTGCCTGAAAAAGAAAACAAGTATTTACAACAAGAAAAATCATGTTTCTGTAAAATAAAGCTTTGTCTTTTGTCAACATCTGTCACAGCCTTTGACTGTTCATATCTAATATCCTGATTGTGTACCTGACCTGTTTGCTGCTTTTTGATCATTGCCTTTACCTGCTCCCAGATTGTTCTGTTTGTATCTTTGCCTGTCCCTTTGACCCCTGTATCAAATCTCTGGATTTCAATCACTGTCTCATGGATCAGGTAAGTTACTACTTTCTATTTGAGCATTACTTCCTTGCCTTACCAGTCACTAACCATCCTGTCTCTTTTGCAGAGTCTGACTTGAAAGTTGCCTCCAAGAAGCAGCCCTGTTCCTGCTTGCATTACATTGACTGGAAATAAAAGTTATGTTATCTTTACTGGCTTTTGGTTTCCATTTTGGCTCCAGAACATTTCTGAGCCAAGCTGCCAATTTTTGAACACAATGCATCCAAATATATATAAGAACTTAAGAATAAACAACTGGAAATTGAATACTAATAATAGCCTCAAAAAGAATTGTGGATAAATGTGTATTAATTGAACAATCACCTTTGGACCAGGTATTAAAAACAGATTACGCCATGTGGCTTCTGTGCCACAGGTTGGCAACCATGGGTTTAGCTTTTAAAACATGGTAGATACTAAAAAATATCTAGGTCTGGGGGGGGATTATTATTTTTTTTTTTTATTAAAACCACACTACCTTTATATTAATTCATACCATGGATGATCTTTTTCATGAATACAGACTCTTGTAACATCTCATTTATCTTTTGCCTTAGTTCGTAAATTGGCACTGACTCATTACACTTTAAATCTAGCTTATTTCATACATACTTTACTATAGTAACCGGTGTGGGAGCCAACTTTAGCTTAAGGCATGCAAAAACATAGAAATTATTTGAAGTATGTCTCTTTCCCCTCCTTCCTGTAGTGGTAAATGTAGGTCTCACTCTATCCAAATCCTAAACAGTCAACAGTGATTGATCGTGTAAGCCAGCAGAGGAACTACGAGCTAAGAGGATTTTGACAGTCCCCATATATTAAGACCAGAGAGCTTTTTCAGTCCCTGCTGTCATCATTACAAGTACAAGCCTCACTCAAACTGATCTTCCAGCCTATAATAAATCACTCTAATTTAACTTTTTGTTGTAAGAACAATTTAGTCTGTGTGCTGCTGCTTTTTTTCAATCTGACAGTGGAGACACACTGACATTATTCATAATTCAGGTCAGCTTTTGAACAGCAGTTCATGTGTCGCAATTTAGTGGTGAATATGTCATGTGCTTGTCATGTATTACGCGCACGTTAAGGGCATTAAGCACTTGTAAGGCCTTCAGGGACAAGTCATTAGTGATGAATATTAAACCTCCCACATGCAGCGTGTTTAGAGACACTGTACAGCCCCACTATACCTTTGATGAATAGCATCACCTAATCATATTTGCCACTGAACATAACAGGGAAGACAAAGCTTCATCCCCAGTAACTCTGCATAGCTACAGAGGGGACATTCAAGCATTATTGTTCTGCACTTACAGTGTAAGTATAGATGCTATTATAGGGCTCATAGACAGACCTGTAGGAGGAAGGATATCATATCTGAGAATCCCTAAAAAAACCTTTGTTTCTACAAGTACCCCAGCAATTCAACATGCATTATGCCCATAGCATCATTAAATGCCACTTGAGTCTCCCTCCTGACAGCCAGAGATAATAAGGATGAAGAGACCCAAATAAGATAAAGGTAAAGCTAGACCACAGCAGGTGAGGATGTTTTTATTTTGCAAATCAGATCCTCTAATTACCACCATCTGTTGTCTGATGAGGGAAAAAAGGGAATGAAGTGATGCGTTCTGAATTGGCAATTAAAGATAAATAAGCAGTGCAACAGAAGGAATCTATTATTTTTCCTATGAGGGTAACGCATGCAGATTAGGTGTGTTTGACACATTTTGGTTTATTTAAGTAACATTCTCTCTTGTACTTCAGTTCTTTTTTTCTCATATGGTCTCTGTTAAACTGATGGTTAAAAAAAGTTTTTAATTCATACATCCCTTCTGATTTTGCAATAATTGTTCCAATGGTGAGAAAAAAGTGTTTATCCCAAGGCAGGATTCTTCTGCTAATTGTTTTTTGTCACATCAAATCAGATTTTAATATCAGACAAAGATAATCTGCATGAAGCAGTTTCAAGGTACAGTTTCATGTATTAAAGATAAAATCCTCAAACCAACCTAGACATACATGTTAAAAGTAATTACACCTAAAATCAAAACACTGCTTGTCATCATTGGTGACAACAAATGCCTCTTCTGGGTTCTTTTGTGACCTCCTGGATGAGTTGTAGATGTGCTCTTGGAGTAATTTTGGAAGTCCAACCACTCCTAGGATGGTTCATCACTCTTTCATGTTTCCTTATTCATGGATAACTGCTCTCACTGTGATTTTCTCTGAGTCTTAATGCCCTTTCTTAGAGAAATTAATGATCTGATCTTGAAACATTTCAAATTGAGGTATGATAGATTTCATGTTAAGATCTTTTAGCCTACAGTACCTCATGTTGTCAAATCGGTCCCACAACAATGCACTCTTAACTCTCCATACCTGATAGAAATCTGACCATGGTGTGGCTACTTCCAAAAAAAAATATGTTAATCGTTGTAAATTCACGGTTGAAGACAAGGGGCCATTTATTTTTTTCACATGGGGTTGGGTTGGTTTGAATGGCTTTTTTGCCTTAATAATCTAAATCAGTACATACATTTATATATTTCTTTCAAGAATCTTAAACATTTTAGTGACAAAACTAAAGCCAAAACTGAATAAAGCGTTTGGTTGTTTTTTGGGTTTTTTTTTTGTTTGTTTTTTTTTTTTTTTTTACAGCATTGCATATTTCATCTAATAGACTTCAAGCCTCTTGATGGAGTTAGTTGTGTAGCAGTTAGTAAGCTGTGGAGGCAGACGAAGTTTTAGGCGAAGGTGTATTAAAGCTGATTATAGCAAGGCAGACGGGAGGGGAAGAGCAGCACATTTGTCTTCCCCACAAATGAGCAGGGTCTAGGGGGAGCTAAGAATTAGCTGCCTCTCTGTCGCCTGGTCCCCGCCACGCCACTTTGTCACAAGTACACTCCTCCCAGAAGATCAGACAGGGTCAAGTGCATGTGTATCACTTGGCATTATTCTTACAGATAGGCGGGCGGACTCACCGTTGCACCATGCACTATGCACTGAGGGCAGTTTAACGCAAGCTCTGAGCAACACCACTTGCTCAAATTGCACAGCCCACCCTTACTCCTCTGTTCGCATTGGACCTCTTTAATAAAACACCCTGACTGTTCTTCATGAGTTCTATAACACCACTTACTCAGTTGCTCAGTACAGTTACTAGTACACACAGTACAGTACACACAGTCCACATATATTGCTGCACACCATCATAAGTAACCGAAGCGTATAATAGTAAATCTGAGTGCTATTTTAATGTTTTTAAAGTAGTCTGAGCTACATTTTGACCATTGCTAGTTCAAAATCATATATTTAGAGTGGTCAGACACTAACTGGATTATTCTACCCAAAATTGAGATTGTTTAAAACACAACAAGAGATTTAATAAAGTAATAATAAGAAGAAGAGATTTTTTTTTTCTACTTAAAAAAAGAAACACAAAAGAGCTTCAACAATGTTGTTTTGGACAAATTTTTTTGCCTGCCTGCCTCCCAACCAGCCAGCCAGCCAGCCAGTCTGTGTTGGTGTGCATTGGCCCAAGCGGAGGTCGTATTTGACAGTGAATGGAAGAGGATTCCTAAGGTGGGATTCATGCAAGAACCATCACTGTGATTTTTTGCATCAAGAATCATCACAAAGCCTACATGAATCTGTTGCTACTCATAATTCTAGGCTTAATATTTTTTTCTATCACTTTCATCTGCTGGTGTAATTATGCTTAATTCAAGGTTGATGTATAAACAAGGGTATTAAAATATTAATAGAGAAAAAAATATCAGCCACACATTTTGTCACAGTCCAAAACCCGATTAACTCTGCAATTTCTTTTATCTCTTTATAGATTAAAATACAAAAAACCATTTAAAATCACAGTTAATTTCTAACAAAATTTAAACACTGTATAAAGTAAACACTTGCTGCTTATCCGATGACACTGAAAAAAAAACCCAAAGCAAAGTAACCTCTTTAAAGAAAGCAGGGCAAAGTGGGAGTATGGATTTGTTCCGGGCAAACGATGCATTTTATGGATTTTAAATAACTGCACTCTTACATAATTATGTTTGTCTCTCTCATTCTCTCAAGGGCAACATCAATACAACATCAACTGCAACATCAATACAACACAACTCACAAACTATAAATCAGTCAAAGACTCTTTACTTTCTAACAACTTTATTAGCTATCTGCTAAATATGTAGTTATCTCCCATTCAGCTGACGAGAACTGGAATATAAGAGAGAAAATCAAATTTCTATGGTAAATGTTTTCTTCAAATGCTGAAAAGAGGCTCTGAAAAGTATTTGGTGCTTACATTGTGTTACAATTATTTACTGCTTGCATTTCCCTGAGATCAGACTTCTGTTGGTGTTACATGAGGTGGTGAAGTTAGCTGCCCCCAGGTGTCCCTGTAGCAAGAAGCTTACGGTGCTTTCATGACACAAATGATGAGCTGACAACTCAACTACAGTATTAATCCTACAGAGAAAGTCTCCAGCCATATGTTGGCAATGTCACAAAGATGCACCTATCAGCCTTTTCCAAGCATATATTACCAATTTCAGTATTCCTTTTTGGTCTGACATGCTGATTCCAACTTTGACAGATTCTGCTCTTTTTAAGGATCAGATCAGATGAAGGAGAGAAACTGTGCTGGAGAGGTAACTGGACTGAATCCAACATAAGATGAAGGAATTACACAATCATCAAAGCATGCACCTAACCTTTATGTGATTTCTAAAATTTAACTCAAGAGCAGCACAGCAGAGCATATGTTGTTAAAGTGCTTATAAAGAGAAATTGTGGGAGCTTTCAGTTTCAATGCATTTATTCCATAAGAAAAAAAGTGTGCAACATCTTGCTGAAAACCCTAAAAGACCTAAGCTTCCACAAGTAGGTGAGACAGAAAAAGGACAGTTCTGTCCCTTCATTTTAGCTGTTGCGTCACCAGTCTAGTCTGTTGTCCAGGTGACATCGAGATATTGATTCCTCTCCCTTACCTTCACTTCTTCTGCCATGATGAAAAAAATCTTTCACATATTCTTGTTTCTCCTAAAATCCACAGTCACATCATTTTGCTCATTCACAGTCAACATATGATTGTTTCCATAGAATGCCACAAAGCTCTCTGTACTCAGCTTCTTGTCCATCTCCAATACACCTGACAACTACAGAGTCATCTGAGTATTTCTGAAGATGACAGGAGTCTGACTTGTGCTGGAAGTCTGAGGTGTACAGAGTAAAATTAAATGGTGAGAGTATAGACACCTGTGGTGAAGCACCACCAGGTGTGCTGCTGACCACCTGGTTAGACACATGACCCTTCAGTCTGACAAATTGTGGTCTGATTGTCAGGTAGTCACTGATCCAGTTGATTTTTGAGGCCTCCTCCTGTGTCTTCTTGAGTTTCTGACAAAGCAAATCAGGCAGAATCGCGTTAAATGCACAGGAGAAATCAAAGAGCATGTTCCCTGCAGTGATGTCTGCTTTGTCCAGATGACAGTGGGTTCATTGAAGCAGGTGCATGATGTCATCTTCAACTCCAAATCCATGACCATAAGCAACCTGCAGCGGATCCTGAAAGGTGCTTGTTTGCTTGCTCAGGTGGTTTTAGTCAGATATGAGAGACGGTGTTCATCAGTGCAGCTTGTTAGGTTTCCATGGCTCTGAGGACTTCTTCACTTTTCTACAGACTGAGAGCGATATAGCATCCGTCAACAGGTATGAGGACTATTATGCGTAACTTTGTAGAACTGTCTCTTTAATAAACCAGCATTGTTGTTTAGTGCTTAGTTTTCACACATACTGGTGCAACCTTCACTTGCGTCAGACTTTCAAAAGTGCTTGCAGGGGCAGTATCTCAGAGCCCCAAGTTTTGAGTGGCCGAAAGATTTTTTTTTTTTTTTTTTTTTTTTGCAGTTTTTTTTATAATGAATCCATACTTTGCAAACACTGTACTTTATATAAAACTCATAGGCCAATATCAGGTGAATTGTATTAATATTTTTGGATTTTTATGATTATAAACAACACCAAAGTATTTGAAAATTCTCAAATGATATATGCTTTCAGGAACAATATGCAGCTAGGAGATGGATTAAACCGACCATGAACCAATCCGTACCTTCTGATATATATATAACCTTCATGCTGTTATTTGATGTGTTTAGTTCTTTGTTTTACCAGCTTTAGTGAACAGTAACATATTTTTTTTGTATTAACCAGATGATCACTCATCAGAGACATTACTCATCAATGGAAAAGAGACTCATTCTGACTTCTGACCAATTGACTGGTGCAACAGTGCAACTTCATGAATTTTTTGATAGCATAGTGATATTATAAACAGAACAGATGTCTACACTTATTGCACAGATTTGCTCTCTTATCTGGATATTTTGATGAAAAAAAACAACAAAAAATTAATTATTTTCAAAGAAGCTATATACAAAAGGCTTAACACACAGCACTTAAAAAGCTTTTATGTTAAAGAGAGATTCACAAAGTGACTTTAAAAATTACTACCATTCTAAATAGATAGCAAAATAAATTATTGTCATACACATTATGAGGAACCTCACTCAGGAACCTCACACTTGAATTCACAATTATCACTACTTTTGAACGATATGGATGGCAAATACACATTTATTCCTAAGTAATGCAGCCCTGCAACTCATTAGAAACTCTGGCTATGCCACCTGGTACATGGTGTTATTACTGTTCTCCTCTAAATAATGACCCAACGTGTGTCCAGAGGCAGCACTATTTGCGCCGAGGAGGAAGCGCCCAGCCTGTAAAGCGGCACTGCGGCATCGCCAGTATCACTGCGCCCCGGTCTCCCTTCTCCGGGATCCTGAAGCTCGGATCTGGGGAGAGGAGGAGGAGGAGGTACCCTATGGTTTTCCTTTGCGGGATTTATTTCGCCAGCTCCAAACCTTCTTGTGCGTTATCTGTTTTTTTCCTCTTTTGACCAAAGGCCTTCAACTTGTCCGGACGGTCCTTTTTCTCACTCGCAAGGGTTTGCATTTCTTGGTTTTGCATGACGTGTCCTGGAGCTCTAAAAAAAAGAGGCTTGCTTTTGTTGTGTGTTCTTATAGTGGAAAATGAGGCTTAGAGAGAGAGAGAGCGAGAGAGAGAGAGACGGAGCAGGAGGCAGTGCCAGTCCGCTGCTGCTGCCGCTGCTGAGGGCTGGACTGTGTTACAGAGCCAGAGATCTGTACTGACAGCACAGGCGGACAAAAAGGGACTGTGAGCGAAGACGAGGCAAAGAGTCTCCACTGAGGAGGAAAAGCCAGGGAGAGTGCTGGAACACAGTTTGTTTCAAATAAGCAATAGAATGGGAGCTGTGTGTGTAGTGTGTGCGTGTCACCAGATGAGTATCGGCACGAGGCTTCAGGGTTAAACGCATAGTTTTAAAAAATGGTGACGTTACAGTAAAGGTGCATTTGGTGTTTTTCTTTTGTTTTTCTTTTCTTTTCTTTTATTAGATTGACAGAACTGCATGAAAGAATGTCCTGAAATGATCCCTGCACCTTTAAACGTTTGCACGATGGTTTATTAGAGGTGCCTTTGTTATAGATTAATTTGTTTTATGTTAAAACTGAACATTTTCCACTTTGCAGGGTGTAGCAGAGTGTGTGTGCATGTGCTGCAGAAATCCAGATGAGCTACATTTCATTGTCTCCTTGGACACACAGGCTGTCATGTAAAGTTGGAAATAATGGTTGACTGAGACAAATCAGTTCTGGTTTGTCTGGTGATGGAGAAAGATGTGTCTCCTCTTTGTTCAAACCTCCTGCTGTGAGAAACTCTTCAGAAAAAGCTTTAAGTTTGAGGGTTAAGTCATCTTTTGCTCCCGACTATTTGAGTGATGTAATGGGTCAGAATTGTTATTGGATGCATTAAGTAGCTGGAGGTGTTTTATACAACAAAGTCAGAATGAATTTCTGTGGCTTTATTACTGCACTCTTGGCTAAATTCTTGAGATTGATCCAAAATAGGCCTTCAAGCTGTTGAATGTTGCAGAGTAATCTTCAGTGTCAGTCAGTGAAGGTATGCATTGCTGAGTGGTGTGGTTTAGTGCAGAATGACATCACTAAAGGGTTATGACATTCGTCTGGATTTCCTTACTCTTTAATTGTTTTTTACATTGCAAGATGATAGAAATACATCAGAAACAACAGAGGTGTTTGTTCAGTGTGTAATATCTGTATTTTGTTATTGTTTTTTGTCAACCCCAATACAGATGTGTTTTATTCAAGAGAGACTTTCAAACTGCTGATCAATTAAAGTTCAAGGTGGGGGTGCACCGATTCCAGTTTTCTGGCCAATCACCAATCTTTAAAAAGCTTTACCAGCCGATTCTGATTTTGGCTGATACAATTTTTTCCTCTGAAAAGTCACTAAATATAGCAACAAAGTCGCCAAGTTGACAACAGTGGGGTAACTATTGTTACCTTTGCAGGGTAGTTATGATCGGTTCCTCATGCAAGTATCGGCTGATTGCCGATCATCCACAATTATGGAAATTCAGGGCCGATTTATCGGTGCACCCATACTTCGGGGATCTGAAATGCTTGAGGTTTATCTTTAATATTAACAAATTTATGCCTTTACTTTTAGAAAATTCTTTGGAAAGTTTGTAAGCTTTCATAGCATATACAGGACACTGATATTAATATTCAAATATGCACAAAATTTAACTGTAAATGTTCAAGTTCTATTTCTAATTTAGGAACATCTGCCAGTGTACTTATTTCTATTTTAGGCATGCAAAGTTATGAAATTCTTATGGAATGAGTAAAAATACCATAGTATCACGTTATCTGTAAAACAAGTTTTAAAAAGGTATAGCATGGTCTAATTTATTTTATTTAAAAATGAAAAGCAGCTTCTAAAATAATGTATAAACTGTAACATATAATGTTTTCATTAGACTTTTTAAAATATAGAGTAGTTTGAAAAGTTTATCTTGCAAAAAACCATGCCTGCTGTTTTGTTCTATGTATAGTAGCAAAAGTATAACAAGCTATCATGTAGGTTAATTAATCAACATGTCTCCTCAGGTAGGGTGTCTGCAGTCAGGCTTCTTAACAGACATGCAGCTTACACCTCTCCAATTGCAGTCTTTAGCAGCTTTAATTAGAATGATAGGTGATTAAGTTTACACACATTGCAGGACCATGTTTGGTTCCAAACAGCCATATTTATCTTTCAGCCAGCATATGCATGGGTCATCTGACCAGCAATGTGCAGCAACAGGTTGGGGAGGGAGCAGAGCTCGGTTATGGTGTGGTCCACAGAGCTGGAGACAATTCTCAGTCAAACAATGCTTTATTTTAATTAAAAAGATTCTAAATCATTGGATTTTTAGCAGTTTTGAAGCCATAACTTTCTTAAACAAACAAATACAAAGCTTTCAGAATTTCACACCTTTTTAGGAGCATCTAAGTCTTTTTCTTTTTCAAGAATGTTCGTAATTACAAACACAAGCCTCTTTCACAAAATGCTTGCATGTCGTTTGTGTAGATGTTGTCTCAGTGTCTTTTCTAAAAAGACCAATAGGCACGGGGGGGCTGCACATCTGAGACGCCAAGTAAGGTTATCACATCCACCATATTGCCTGACTTATTCAATTCAGTTTAGCTTGAAAGTATATTGTTAATCCTAAAGGGAAACTAAAAGTTATGATAACTATTTAAGTTTTGTCAGAGGCTCAGAGTTTCAGAGTCCTTCTAAATGGATTTTCAGCCAAGTGTAGTTTCTTTATTTAGAGTTATTCTAAAAAATAATGATGCACAATTACCATATTTATTCCTTTTTTGAATAAAGAATTTGAGTTGTCCAACACAAAGTTTGAGTACCATTGTACTGGGTACAATAACCAAACTTAAGCAGCATCTTTCAACTCATACTGACCTCGCACAGCACCTTTATTCTAAGACTTATCCACCTAGCCAAAATTTCAAACCCTCACACACCGAGCTGTTGGCAGCTTTAAATGCCATGCAAGAGTATGTGTACATGTGGTGGGGAAAGCTGGACTTAAACTCCCAAACTTGTGATTGCCAGACAGCTGCTCTCCGGACTCTACTGAGTACCACTCTGCCCATCCTTTTGTTCTGCCGGCTTGGTCTTTGAAAGCTTGAGTATGCAGGATATCGATGGGTTGATTAGTGATTTAAGAATGATGAGAGGCAGCTCCCATCTCATCTTTGTGGGAGCGAATTGTTCTGTGAAAGAGGCCACAGTTTAGCGTCCAGTTTGGTAAAGGCTGTGGACAGTTGCACCAATCTCTATTCCAAGCTCAAAAATGTGGTAGTGTAAGAAACTAGAGTTTACTCATCAGATGTGATTCTAGTTGTCCTCATAAAAGATTCATACTGCGTTGTGTACAGTAGCCAAAGCCTTAAGCATAGCATGCAGCACCCTTACAACAATGACTTGTTAACTAAATGCATTGTTGACCTTTGCCGAATGAACATGTGCAAATGCATGCTGTCTCTCTCACTGTTTCTGTCTTGACTTTTGCAGGTGTGAGTTTACCGTCCTTGGCCAGGAGGTGTCCATCACAGAAGAAAAATGTGGCAACACCTGTTCACCTTACTATGGAGGGATAGGTTCACTGAACAGACATTTGCTTTAACTTGAAGAGCCCCTCCTCTGGTGGAATTGGGAGCTTGGTGATAGCAAGATGGATTTGATGGACTTCCTTTGGGGATCTTCAGGTGGAACCTAGCTTTGATTGAGTGACTTGATTTAGTTTGGAATTTCATCTAAAAGGCTTTATCTCTTGGATATTACCCATTTATCTTGGATCTAACTGACTGACAACAATTTCTAGGATATTGTGGAAGTTCTCCTCTAGAGGCTTTTCACTCAAGAGTTTCAGTCTTTCTGAGAAGTGGGTTTATTTGGATGTTCACGATGAAGGACGTGGATGGACCTCGATCTAGCAACCAGCGGAAAAAGAGGAAGTCAAGGTCGGAGAGGGATCGGGAGAGACAGTCGAACGGGATAAGGAGCAACCACATTAAAGGCTCGGTGTTTCGCCTCTCCTCTGACTCTGAGCAGGAGGCTGAACGGGAGCCCTCCTCGTCCCGGCCTCGACCTCCGAGGAGGAAGCGAAAGGAGTCTACTTCAGCTGAGGAGGACATCATTGATGGCTTCTCCATTACAGGCTTTGTCACCCTTGAGGCTTTGGAGGTGAGTCACTGACTTTCAGTCTTCTGCTTTTTTATTTGTGTTTGTCTTTGCCTTTAAAATGAACCTAAGAGCCTTTAATGTTGAAGATAAGGTTTGCCTCTGTACTTGGCCGTCCCAGCTTGTTGGCTTCTTTCTGCATATTTGGCTGCTCTGCGAGCTGGTGTTGAGCAGATGTTGCTTTAAATGCACTGCTGTAGCCAGAGATTACTATCTGTGTCACAAAAAGGCTGCTTTTGTTGCTGAATATACTGTTCTGGGTTTGCTTTCACAACTTCTCCAGCAGTTAAGGAGCTGTGCAGCTATGGCAGTAGTGAGTCTTTGTGCACTTCGAAGACAAAAAGCAATTTGATCCATACTACGACAATTTATTCTGAGTGGGAGTGATTTATTGTATTCTGGCTATCCATTTTCCTTGATATCCAAATGCAGCCAAGGCTGTGTTCCAGAGGTCTGAATTATGACTTATAAAGCACAACTGTTACATTTTTCTATTATAAATATGTGATGGCCATGGGAGCAATGTTTTATTAAGACACCAGGACTCCAGAAGCAGCTACAGCATCCCGAGTGGTTTTTTCTTGGATGTAGAATCTGAAAATTGTACAACCTATTTTCAAATACATCTGTTGTTTTGGTGATAAACTATGATGCTATCAAATATATCAGACTTTTTAATCTGCTGACTGCACAAGTAACTTACATTATGGCCATGTAGGGGAGGGGCTGTACTTTTTAGCTTTCTGTATGTGTCAATTTTTGCCGTTGATAGTATTCTGCCAATCAGGCTTTTCCTGGACAACACCAATATCAGGTTTCCTTGAACATTTTGACTGATTCTGACTATTATACACATAAAAATATATATTTTTAAAGAATTCAAAGATTATTCCTATTTAGCTATCTGGCTTGCTAATTAAATTATGCAGATGTTCATGGGGACATGTTTACTAGAAGACACTTAAGGTGCATTCACACCAGCCCTGTTTAGTCAGCTTCAATCAAACTCTTGTTCATTTGTCTAGAAAGTTCAATTTGTCTAGCTAAATGCAACTAAAACAAACACGTGTGTCTAGCACTAGTATTCCTAGTTCGCTCATGCTGAGCCCATTGTTGAACAGCGTTTGTTTGGCACATTTGCCAAAGACAAGAGAAATCCTACAACTGCTAAAATCTGACGCCACTTCATTTTTGTTTACATTTTGTGAAGAAGGAAGTTGCGCTCGGTGTCTTCTTCAGAGGTTTTTGTGTCGTTTCCTTCAATGGTCCTTGATGCAGCGCCACAACAGGCAAGAGGGTAAATGGATTACTTGAAGGGTTTGGTTCATATGACACAATGCATTGTGAAAGAAAATCACTCCAGCTGAAAATGTAACAAATGTTGCAATTTTGGTCCCCAATCAAACTAAGTTTACCAGACTATCAGGTGTGAAACACCCTTACAGTCCCATTTAACAATCACAGAGGTCTATATATAATTATCAATAAGCATTTCAGTAGATTTGACAAGATACATCGCTGTTGCTAATGGTAACTTTATTTATTTATTTTTTTTTATTATTATCATATATACATCTCTAGAATCTGACCTGATCTGGCTTTTTTATTTTTAGAAGACATGAGGGTTCTCCTAAAGCCAGTCTTTAGGGATGTGTAAACTGATTTGCAATTTATTATACATTGTAGCATATTCCCATAACAATCACATGGTTATAACTGTGACTCATGCTTAAGATTATTTACAGTCCACTTGGTTCAGACTATCTGTTTGTCAGCTAGATCTCCACTTCACACTGCTTAAGAGGGTCTTCTATTGCTTTCTCTTTATTCAGAATGACACCGTTTGAGTTCATGGGCACAGTACAGTGTAATTTAAAGAGACTTAATTTTGCCAGCTTTACAATCTTTGATATAATTATAAAAAAACAAACAAACAAACAAAAAAAAACATTATTATGATTATTCACAATAATCATAAAAATGTAAAGAAATCCTTAATATATATTCAAAAAGAAAAAGGCTGTTTCTTACAAAAGCTGTAGCTGAAAAGAACTGAGAAATGGAAACATTTAAGTAAACTGATGCCTAATCACAGTGATTTAGAGAACATTTTTTAACTAAATCATGTTTTTACAAAGTAATTATATGCTGTGGGTTAAAGTAAAAGCAAAAGGAAAGCAAATAGGCTGGGATGCCTTTAAATTATGAACAATAAGTGATTTCTTTCTGTTCCAGTAGTGTTACAACTGAACTTTTACCACAATACTTTTTCCAACATTTAGCTGAACAGATGTTGAACAAAACTTATGATACTGTCTTTAGTCTGCATGTTAGACAAGCATAGGCCTCATGGGTTTGTGAAGTATATTCTTAGCTCAGCAAATGATTTGTTAAAAAAAGAAAAAGGCAAAACCGAAGGTGTTGTGGTGACATGTTCGGTCATGCTGAAACTACCCAGAGAGGGACGTTAAGGGACGGTTGGTGAACTTGTTAGAGTCAGTGGTTGTGCTGCATGTTTTATTTGGCTTTAAAGGGAAATTTGGTTGCAAAAAGAAGCCAATCAAACTGCACAGGTGTGTTTCTGTGATCATTTGTTGGAGGCTGAAAGCTCTCATTAGGCTGTATTAAGTTCAGAGTAACATAATGTGCAACTGGATGTTATCCCAGAAACCTTGACAGCTGCCTGAATCTTATGCTTCAACCAGCACCAGATGGTTTGTTGTACTATGTCTACAGAGATGTTCTTCAGTTTAAAACGTTTCTTTAGTTTATTGTTATATATTGTCTGAGTTTTTTATATTTTCAACTCTATAAACAATATATCCTGATTATGCCTCTCATATTTTATATACCACAGAGACTATGTAGCTTTTGTTGCTTGTGTTACATAAGCCAAGGAGAGACCATCAGCATTATGACTACAATGTCATGTTCTGTCACCCTGGTTGTCTGGTACTGTCATACTGATTTGTCACTGTGACTACCTGCTTCAGCTTTAACTTCTCTCTTTGCTGCAGAAAATTAAGCAGTGGTGTCATGACCCAGCTTAGAGGAAACAATAAACAGGGAGACACACCATGTACAAGAGTCCTTAAACACATATTTATTCAACATACGCTAAGGTTAAAATTAAAGTGTCTAATATGAAGTGTAAATCAGTGCTCTATAGTGTGCTTGAAAGGAGCAGGTGTAAATGTTGAAATGTACAAGCAAAAATAATCATAAGTACAAAAGGTGGCAGCATTCCAGTGCAGGAGAGCAGAGACAAGTTAGTTGCCAGTCAAGGTTGTAAAAAAACATTATGGCCTCAGGTTTTCCATATCAGTAATCAGTGATGCACATGAAAGGTTAATGCCCAACCTAACCACCAGGAGCAAGTGTCAAAAAATGAGCAATAGTTTGAAATACCTTATGAGAACAACTTTTTGCTTTGGCAATGTGACTAACCAAACTTGTAAGCTTGATTCAATGATAAATGGATACAAAAAATGATCTAGATTGTTTACACAGTCTGATATTTTTCAAGCATTTATTTTGGTTAATTATGATGATCTTCTGCTCACAGCTAATGAAAACAGATGATATCAGACCAATAAAAAAATTATTTTTAATACAGAAATGTGGGTTTAATACCTGGTTAAATGTGGGCCTCATTGGAACAGATATTCAAATTTATTGAATATGTTTTTAATTTATGAAATTAAACACACACACACACACACACACACACACACACACACACACATATATATATATATATATATATATATATATATATATATATATATATATATATATATATATATATATATATATATGTTTTTAATTCAATAAATTTGAATATCTGTTCCAATGAGGCCCACATTTAAGCAGGTATTAAAAAGACCTGCTTAAATATGATTAAAAGATTAATCCTCAAAATTGACTTTAATTAATCTCAGTTAGATTCTAGTTAAAATGAAGACGAAGAGTAATAAAGTAATCAATGCCCATTTCCTTGCCCTGAACTGCTCACCTTGGGTCACTTTTTACAAATACACAAAAATCTGGCCTTGTTAGCATTTTACCAGAAATATTAAATTTTTCTTATCTATTTGTTGTTTCTAAAAAGTTTTTCACAAAGACTACAGTGTTTCTAGAAATCTCTTCATTTACTTGGGACCTAAGGTACTGTAGTAACCGTGGGAGGCCTGTATGTGGTGCTATAATGCTTCCACGGAAATACACGAAAAGCAAAAAAGAAGCTGTTGACCAAGAAGGAAAAGCTGATACATTAATGCACCTGAGGTTGAGAAATGGGTCTATGACATCATCAATAACAAAAAAAAAAAAACCATTTACATAGTCGCATAACAGCCAGCATCCATCATTGCTAATCAGCTGTTCCATAAAGGGTGGCACTAATGGCTTCCGAGTTATTTCGGTATTCTGGAACAGCTAAGAGTGGCTCCACTTGAACCAGTTCTTTCTCTCTACAGGTTCTGATTGTCTCCAGCTACCAGCAGAGTTCCTTTCTGAATTTCCTTTTTTCTTTATCAATGGTAACTGTGTGTAGAGCCAAGGGTTGTCCTTTTAGATGCCACAGGGTTTAGGGGCTCTTTAGTCTTTAAATGCATGCACATAAAATTTGACTAGTGGCCCTTTTCTAAAGGTAAAGTTAAATTCTGATGAGGTCAGACCCCTTGAGGTATTCGCATGTGGTTTCCATCTGTCACCATAGAGCTGGTACCTCACAGCTCCCAGAGCTGCCTTTCATATGCATGCTGATATCTTGGCTTGCCATTTTTCTTCTGCTGTCTTCAGTATAAAAAAAAATTCTTAAAAGGCTTTCAGGATAATAATATTGCTTTTGGAAAGTTCTGCATTCATAACTCATTTCTTGCTCCTGAATTCAGCTCTGAGTTGCTGATATTGTTAGAAACGTTTGAAGTAGTTTTTGGAAAACACTTGAGCAAGAGTTGGATGATGCTAAAAGACATTTTTGCTATTGATTTGACTTTAGATGGTTGGATTTATTTATGTAAAGTTCAAGCCAGCTTTGAAGGGAATAGTGATGAATGTGCATATCCATATTCATGAATCAAAAATGTATTAGTTGCATTAAATAATGATTATCAATCTGGCAGTCAAATCTTAACAAGGTGATCAAGCTTGTTTTTGATTTAAGCAGAATTCTTAGCCTAAGTTAGCATTAAGCTAGCCTGGTAATAAACCAGTCCCTTGTTTAATGCTTTGTGTCGTACAGAGGGTCTGGACCCTGGGCTATTGAGAAATGATTGCTTGCTGGGGGGTGTGAACTGTGTTGAAATTTGAATTGAGTGGATCTTATTTTACCCAATTGTTAACGTTTGGCCATGACGTACGTAATGCACCAGCTCGACCATGAAGGATGCTGCGCTATAAAGCTTACCGGAAATTGCGTGTGCTGTAAACAACCATCCCCCACAGCGAAAAGTGCCAAGCAATAAAATGTCCTAAACATTCCTCTTGCTCCGACATTAATTGCTCAATATTTGGAAGCGTGATCAACACGGACTGAATGACTTTGTTCACCCCCTCTGCTGCCATTGCCAAACTACAACCATAGACAGACTACAATTCTAAAACAGCGCAGGAACTCAACATCGTTATTCACAACTCCTCCTTCTGTTCGCTGATTGGCCTGGTTAAAATTCTATTGGAGGAATCAAGTTCAATGGGAGAAATTCCAGTTGGAGCACGAAAAGGAGATGAGAATTGAGCAGAAATGCATAGGAAGGCAATGGCCAGGGTAGCAGTGGGCCCCTGCTCCATCGTCAAGTCTCACTCTATCTTGTTAATATCTCATCCGGTTCTATCCAAGTTGGGTGTGTCTCTATTGGCAGTGTGATCCTCACTATGTGGGCTGGAATATGGGCTGGCCGTGAGCGTGCAGGAGCTGTGGGCGATGCTCCAATGATGCCATATTGTGCGTGTACACTTAGGCGGCCAGTTTTCCCGAAATCTCTCTGTATAATTTTGTTCATTGCAGGATGTCCCTCCAGTTGACACTGTATGAGCTCTTCTGCCACAGTTGACTAAAAGATTGAGAAAAAGACTTGAAATCCAAGGTTTGACCATTTGCAGCTCACCATCTCACCAACCACTATAGTCTCATCTTGGATTCCATGGGCCATTCAACGAATGCAATCTGCTACAAGTCAAATTTCTTTTACATAGTACCCGCCTAGGTCAAGCTTGTACCACCCCTGAGGTGGTTCCAAAAAACAGGGAGGAACCGTGCAAGATCTGCAAATGGAGACAAATATGGATGGAGCTGACTGGGGAAGAACCGGTTAAAGTCACTCTTGTGGAGAAGGGGCTTTAGAGAGCTCTACTAAGAGTTGCAGCTTTTGAAAGTGAAGCCCACATCATGGTCTGATATCAAAACAGAAAATTTGACTTGTCCAATGTCTCATTAGACAGCAAATAAGAAAAATTAAACTTTTTTCCCTAGAATAAGAATAAAGGCCATTTAAACAAAACCTTTGTAGAAGTAACTAAATGTTGGAAAAATGTCAGAATAGAATTATTTTTCATACATAAAATAAAAAATGAATTACAAAAAAATGTGGACTATTGTTTAATGGATGATTTATTCTTTGAACTGAGATCAAAAACATGGCACAGTGACATATGCCCTTTTGTAGTTCTTTTGCAGAAACATTTAATAGAATGAAATTTTTATGGAAAAAAAGAAAGATTTTATGTGGCCATATTTAAACACAGTTTGCTGGATGCTAAACATCACTCTGACAAAAAGTCAATGAACTGATCATTAAAAACTCTGTCTGAAGGAAGGGGAATGTTTCTTATAAAGCTGTGAAAATCCTTCACTTGTATTTTTCTGTTCTTGACATTTTTGTTTTCCTTCTTCTAACACACCGCCAGGATTTAGTTTACTCTATTTACCTTCCAGCTTCGATCTAATGTCTGCTGCCCCAAACAATTATTAGCTCTAAAATCCACTTTCACACCCCTCTGTCTCATGGACACACATAGTCGGTGGAATTATGAGGGATTCCATCTGAAATAAGGTAGAGATTACTGGCTTTATGTCGAGTTTGTGTGTGAGGTGGATTTTGATGACTCAAAATGTGAAGTTTATTGATAACTTGCTATACCTCCAAAAGCTTGCGAGTGATTGGCTCTTCAAACTGAAATTAAAAGCAGAGTTAAAAGGGACAGGTCACCAGTTAGAGATCTACCAATCAATTATCCAGACCTCAACTGATCAGCTTTCCCTTGATTTTCTCTGATTGCTGATCAGTAGGGGTGTAATGATATATAAAACTTACAAGATGAGACGAAACACGATATAGACTTCATGAGAATGAGACGGGACAGGATTATAATATTGCTTTCATGAAAACATCAAAGATCAAACTTATACTTCAAAAAGGCATTTATTCTACATTTTAATGGATTTTGCCAAAAACTCAAAACCTGATTTCTTTGTTTTTCTAATTTCGTGAATCTCTTCAGACCTTAGGACAGTGCTCCGTAAAACATTCCCCATTTCCTAGTTCCTATTGATGTATGATGTCGCCCAATGCACCCCTAGACATCCATCCATCGACTGTTACAGCAATACTTTCTGCCTACTTCAGGGTATGAACAATAAATGATTTAAGAATAGTTGGGGTATCTTCTGTTACAACTTCATCAGGTGAAGCCATGCTGGCCGCTACTGGATAGTACTCATGAGATAGCGGTTACATCAATGAGAAATATCGTGCTGTTTTAATATCATGAGATCTTGTATGATGAGATCTCGCTACACCCCTAGTGATCAGTACTTCAAATGCTGAAAAATAAGATTTTTTTTCACCTATTCATTAAATGCGTCAAAAGAAAGGAGTCCTAACATTGTGGGCCTATTGGATAACAGCAGGTAGTTCAATGCATTTTTGAGTTTAATAAAAAAAAAGATGTAAAGGGCTTTGATGCATTGATGGAAATAATAATGTTATCCCTACATTTTCTGTTGTATTCAAAACTAACACCTTACTGAAGAAGACAGCTCATTTTTTTCTTTTCTGATTTATTTGCATTCCTTCAAAAACTGAAATCAATCTAAGTCAGAATCCCCATGTCAGACCTGAAAGTAGACCGGAAAATGGTATCGAATAAATAAAGAGCATTCCTCTCACACAGTCATGTACGGACAATTGGTTTCCATTTAATAATGTGGCATTTTCTGGTCTGTGCTGTTCATGGGATGATTCTGTCAGCATGCCAGCTTTTTAGAAACAATTGATTTCTCTGGCACAGCACCAGAAGTCTGCTGGGTGGAGGTCCTAAAGACCGGCAGTGAGAAACACACTGATTAATAATGCACAGTAAGAAACAAGCTAATGGCAAATCAAATGTATTGGCAGAATGCTTGCGGTAGAATACAAAAACGTGACATTTCAAAGTAAAGCGACAGCTTGTTAAGCTTTGTGTCACAAAGAAAAGCAGGTTGGACAAGGACACGCTCAGGGAGCTGGTTTTACAGGACAGTTCATGTTGGACCATGCTGCCTCAACAGATATTTGTGTCCATTTAATAGAGCCACTCTTCCAGCCTTTTTATTTTTCCACCTTCTATAGATTTGTTTCATTCTTTTTCAGTGATGACAGATCATTTATCTCTGTTTGTCTTTTTAACTCCTCTAACCCATTTGCTATAAATTTGATATGGCCTCTAAGAAACAAACGTATACTGTCCATCTTGGCTGTAAAAACTAAGATCATGACTTCTTGATGAAGCAGAACAGCAGGTACTGGTGTTGTTCCCTCTTGGTGTGCAGTAGTTTAACAGGTTCAGGATGTCTTTTATTGGGAAATGAGATGACTCAGGGTTCTTTATAAACTCTGTGCATTCAGCATTCTCTCTGTGTATTGGATCTCTTTGGCTGATAGTGTACCGCGGTGTTACTTAGCTGATTGAGAACTTGGTTGGCTCAAATGCAGGGGATATATGTATCCCAGGTGATGGCTATTTAGCCTACATAAGCAGATGAAACACTAATTATTACAAAGAGAAAAAATAAGACTGAACAATAACACATTTAAAAACTCATGTTTCCTGTTGCTTTATGTCTCTTCTTAAATAAACTGACTAAGTAGAACTGACACAAACAAACACTGTTACAAAATGGGAAATTATTTCAAGCACCACTTTGCTGCTTAATTAGTATGGTCTGGTTTTGTGATTAGCGAACATAATGCCCCAGATTTCGAAGCACTGCTTGATCATCAGGCATTTTATGTGACCTTGAGTAGCTTTTAATAAACTGTAGCTAAAAACTTTCCCTCCATGTTCCCCTTCTTTAGAATTGGTATCCTAGTCTTTACATGTAAGTGATAGATGGCAGGGATTATTCACAGTCAATGTTGTCAATAAAGCTGCTGCTAGAAAAAAAATCCTGATTTTCTGATTCTTTATAAAATGTGATCTTCAGTTATGCGCTGCACAACAGGAATTCATTACGTTCTGGATGTCAGACCATAGTTTCTGTGTTTATAGAATGAAATGGAATCCTAACAGTTAATTAGCTAGTTATGTGTGGTCGCTGTTTAATGAGAATTTAGTTCCACAGAATACAAGAATTGTCAGTTTTAGAGTTGTTTGAAAACATGCTCAGATTTTTCTAGAGCTTTAACCTGCTGATGCAGATTTTCTCCAACTTTGTCACAAAAGGGGTGGTGGTTGTGGAGGACCCAAATGTAGGCAAAGCGAGGATACAATAAAGATGTCTAACAATATAAAAATAAACTCAAAAGAAACAAAGTCCAAGGTCCAAGGATCCAGAAACATGAACTAAAGATAATAACACTAAATCAATAAGCAAAAAGTCAGGAGCAGTATCAAGCAATGTAGAACAGAATTAGCAAATCAACCTGCAAAAATTGTGTACTTTTTTTAGTAGTTTAGTAAACATTGATCAAAGAATATTAACATTTTCTGACAAGACATATTTCAAAACGTGGCTAATACAGAGCTGACTGGAGATTTTGAATTATTTTGTCAATCATTAAACTCATTATACCACAATAAAACTTGAAAATGGTCAGTGTTGTTTTTAAGGATTATTTTTATTTTGACTTTTCTATTTGTTACCTCAGTTAAGTAATTAATTTCCGTGGTTCGAATGCCATTAGCATTCATTGAGTCCAGGGCATTTTCTTTTCTATTTAATCTCTAAATTTCTTCTGGCAGGTTCTTACACGCAGATGAATGTTTGTCAAGGCTGAATGTGAAGTGGAGTCTCTGAAGTAGAGCCATGACTGGTGTCACACTCTGCTTTTTCTTGATTAGTCTCCTGCATTGTTATACAATTTATGAAGTATTTTTCCTTTGCAAAAAAAACTTCATTGCTTAACTGCACGTCCCATACTCACAATGATACAGTTGCTGTTAGCCCTCGCCATGCGGACAGAGCCCTGCAGAGATGTCCACCTGCAGCTTTCTACCTTTGATCCGCCCTCTCTTCTCTGATCCGTCTTTAAAACAGAATCAACACATCACACTTTCAGTCACCATCTGTTTCCAGTCCTGCACACCCTGATACTCTCCACTCTGTAACTACAGTTTTAGTAGAAGCTTTTATTTATACCTTCATACCTTCCTAAGTGTAGAACTACAATCCATTTGAGGTATTTGTTATTATTATCTAAGTATTTATTATTATTATAAGTGACAGGTGAGGTTTATCTAGAAAATCTAGAAAAACTGAAAAAAAACCATTTGAATGTGTTTTTATTTTACCAGGAAGTGGGTGATACCAATTAATCTCTGTGTTATAGTTTTGCAGAAGCATCTTCTTCACCTTTAATCCTACATCCTCAAGGAAAGTTGAAACAATTTTTTTTTTCATGCACTTGTTTTAACTGTTGCCTTGCAGCACGAAGGTTCTGGGTTGAAATCCCGGCTTGGGGTCTTTCTTCACAGAGTTTTCTGCCTCTCATACAATAGCTGCTGGAAATAGGCACCAGCGACCCTGCAAGTACAAGCAGGTATAGACAATGGATGGATGGATGGATTCTTTGTAAGAGCTACAAATAACAACAAAAGTCTTCTTTGCTGCCCTCTGGATAAATTTAATATTTTACCATCTCAAGAATAAAATGTCAAAACAGCGATTTCTTAAAAATCAGCCGAGGCTACAGAGCTGTCTGTCAGAAGAACTGAAAAACTACATATAAAATAAAATCCTCCAAGTCATTGGGCAGAAGGGTAGAAATCAAAACCCAATGGAAAAGTAGTAACATATTTCTCATTTGCTGTTTTACAAGACAAGTCACTTTTTTTTGTACATCTGAAAATGTAATCAGCACCAAATGAGATCTTTTGACTTTTTTCAATGGATTCAAGTTTGGACAAATTGGGGTGGGTAGGGAAGTGGGGTGGGGGGAGAGTTAATTTGCTGTTATGTGTGAGACAGTTAAACCCTTTATTCATTTATTATAACTACACAGGAGCCATAAGGAACCTTTCTGTGATGGATCATTAACTTTATAATAATAATTTATATTATAACCAGAGGCAGCATCACACAGTGTGTGCTAGAGAGAGAGCAGTTGGTGATAAACAGCAGACTGTGTAACTCAGCAGCATTGCTGTCAGCAGAACCTGGCAGCATTAATATACGGTGCAGCTGCTGATCGGAAATGTACTGGAGTTGTAGTATACTCCAGCCTTTGTAAGTATTTGGTTTAAAAAATACTTTACCAGAAATAACTTATACAATAGATGAAGAGGTTTAAGTTCCTGAAAGAATAGTGATAAATTTAAATACTACTCAAGATTTTAACCGTATTTTAACAAAATAGTTCCTGTTTTCCAACACAGTGGTTTTGCAAATCGAAGCTATAAAAAACTGCTTATCTTTATTATTTATTTTCTATGTTTCTTGACGATTGAGATTTTTGTTGAAACCCTTAACCACTTTTATGCTTTGTTACACATAGTTGAGTGGTACTATATCGGCTTAAATAAGGATAGGTGTACAAGAGTTTATTGTACACCAACCAAACAGGGAGTGCTTACATTCTAGATAGCCAGATGGATGTTTAGCTTTCTTCCCCGAAGGAAAACATTGGCTTATATTGTTTTCAGAAACTGCTACTTTTTTCATCTGCCTTCTGCTGTTATTGGGAAAAAGTAAAGACAAGCACAATGTCCTCAAGCTCAAGCCTTAAACAAGCCACCTTTCAGAAATATTGTCTTGGAAGAACTTTTATGATTTCATTACAGAGTCCACCTACAGATTCTGAGGATTAGATAGATCTTTTCAGATGTTTCATACTAATTTTTGTTGTTTTAGTTTGTGTTCTCTTCTTTATTCTAACAAAGCTGGAATTGTATGCTTCATAACAATTCGAGACTTTTAAGAACTTTGTAAGAATTATGTATGCATTGAAAACACATTCACAGATATTAATTGATTTATTTTTGGCTTTGTAAAATTAACTTAATATGTTAAATATTTTCAGCCCCACAATACCTTCAGCCTCTTGGGCCACATCTCATCCACCTTTTGGCATAGTATATCAAGCATAGTATATTATGAACATCCCATGCCTAGCACAGAAATCCAGTAACAAAACAGAGTCTAGTACCAACTCAGATTCAGATTGGGAGGCGATTCTTTCCTGTCACACCCCTCCTGGTTACTCTCTCTTTATCTACATGGCTACTAAAGTCCTCCGGGAGCACAACAGAATCCCTAGATGACACCCGTTGCAAAATACCATGCAAAGTCTCCAAGAAAGTGAGGTTACTAAAATGCTGTTTGAGGCATAAGCACAGACAACCATCAGACCCTCAAGGAAAACTCCCAACAACAAGCCGTTCAGCTGGGGGCGTGTGATTATCCCCAAACCTGCTCAACGCCTCTACCTCTGGGCAATTCCAGAGTTGGAAGGAGTGTAGTCACTGTCTAGGAGTTGGGTCCCAGAGTCCAAGTTGTTTCTCATGTTAGGAAGCACTAAATTCTTTCTATACTACTCTATAGTGGTTCTTGCAAGTTGTAAAATGTATTCAAAACACTCCATTGTACACCAGTGTACAAGAAAAATTTTTGGTTGTATTTAAGACATTCAGTTCAGACGTCACCGTTTGAGTGTGTTCTCTTGCATTGCTAGTGAATCGGAAGCCTACCTCAAATGTCACTCTTCTATAGAAGTAGAACTGGCAGAAATGTGATTGCTTGAGCATGTGTAGAACCTCAAAGTAATTGAAGTGTGTAATAACTTGTGGTGTGTGAGTGTGTTTACTGAAAGATATTAGTTTTTATGTGCAAGTTAATCTTGTTTGATGTAATAGGTCAGTTTAAATTAACAAGGCAGGGTCTTAAAGTATATATGGGTGGACTGCTGGGTGTGGCATAGAGTGAAGTAATAGATGGGTTGTCATTTTGGAAGCTGCTGCTTTTTGTGAAGACTTGAGGAAAATAAACGTATTGCTGTCGGTTCAGTAAGTTGAAGTGATGTATCCTCTTTTCCACAACACACCTCTCTATGTAACATCTAGTTAGGTCTAATTCTCTCTAGTTGGTATCCCTCAACCTCATATACCAACTCAGACTCCTTTCTCCCTGTTGGGGTGACATTTCATACCCCCAATGCCAACAAAACCTCAAGGATTATAAGGGTTCTCAGTCCTCTTTTTCATGTTGAGGTGGTGGATTCACAGAGACGACAGTTAACAGATGTTATTTTAAACCAAATTTTATTTAAATATTGTTGATATGAACAATCTGGTATGATTTTTGCAGACTTTTCTTAGCTTTAGAGCTATGCACACCCCCTTTATGAGTCTGGAGTCTGCTGGTTGTATGTTTCATTAAGTGTGTTTTGTAAATGGGAGGTGTGCACAGCGAATCAAAAGGTGCTCTTATGTAAATGCCAGCAGGATCTTTGTTGATTTAGCACTTCTCAGGGTGTGTGTTATGTGAAGGACACATACACACACTCATGCTTGCTTGCATTACCACACTCTCTCTAGGAAAGCAGGGTCTTACGATGGATTTAGTTTTGCCAGTTAATAGCAGGGTATCAGCAGTGGAGTAGAGGCAGCGTGAGGAAGCAGCCCACAGGCTATCCATACAGCTCTTATCGCTCAGCAAGCAGACCCAATGATAAGCTATTATGTTTTTCACAATAGTCTGTTCTGTTTTCTCCTGTTTGTGCAGTTACCCTGCAGCACATGCTAGAACAACCCAAGGCTCCCAATTAAATAGACTGAGAGTGTTAGTGATGTTTAAGACTCTGCTGGAATATCCATTGGATTTTGAAGCTTGGTAGCATTTGAGCAGTTGGAGTGTTTCTCTGTGTGTTTCTCTGCTCTCTGGTATTTTTCCACAAAAAAATAACCTGTCATCTTTACAGTTAAGGCTAGCTTCTCCTTGTTTACATTATATGCGCAGCAAGATGATTCTTTCTTTCTTTACCAAACAACTTCCTGAAAGGAAGTGACTCGAGACTGCTTCACCCATGTGAAGCATCTGTTCTAATATATTTAAACAAAAGTGTTGCTAAGGAACCCCCGGCAGAGAGGTTAGAATAGAGTATTTCATTGTAGCTCAAATGATCAAATTTGTTTCTGCTGTAAATTTCTGACCAAAGATGAAACAATCAGCTCTCTGTATGGCAGCCTTCTGCTGTAGTGAAATGTTTTCATGTCTACAGTTGACCTGCAAACAGAAATATGACAGTGGCGAATGTTTGTGAATGATTTTGTGTTACATGTTTGCATAAATACTTTGACAGCAGCTCATAACTGATAGCTTATAGAGTGCTTTTGTGATTTTAGTCAAACTGGAATTTCCTGTTCTTTCACAACAAACAGCTGATTTAGAGTAAACCTGTGTTTATGATGATACAAGAAATGCTAGATTTAATTTAATCACTTCTCTGTTGAAATATAGGATAGATATGAAAGATGTAATCCACTTGAGGGAATCCATGATTTAAGGCCATATCCAAGTTAGGAACAGATAAATAGTATTATAGTTCTTCAGCAGATATTTTATTGTTAGTTGATCCAAATCCAATCAGAGATTATAATTAATGATTTTTGTGGCTGATTTAAAATCATTGATTTTGTAAAGCTCTGATCTGTCTGTATCAATTTTAGCTGATTTCCATTTAGAAAAAATAAATAATGTTCTGAATAGTTAATTTTCTACTTTCTGGATTCCTTGAAAGTGTAATAATCTTTTTTGAAGGTTTACAGTCAAATGAAATTTTCTTTGGTATTGTAAACACTATCCAGCGAAACATTTATTTCAGATCTATGGGTGGATCAGACTCAGCCTGTTTGTTTGAGAGTCAAAGGTATTACTCAGCTCTGCAGTTCAAGTGGGTTTAATTATTATTTCAAAATAAAGATAAAAGATTACACAATTCATATTTTAACATTGTTTTTTAATCATAATAGGCTTAGCATTGGTAACATTATTTAGTGTTTATTTCCTGTAGAGTTAGTAAATCTTTACATGAATTTTACAGATAGAACTAGACTCTTGACTGGTGGAATCTGTTCATCTTTTCTTATATCTGCTAGTCTAGCTACTTCTTTAAAAATAACAGCTAGAATTATCAGCCAACTATTCAGTTATGCTAAAAATTGCCAACTTTTTCCTTCTGTAACAACTTCCACACTAAAGTGTGTTGTTGTTGGCTTGGTTGTGCTTTCTTCACAGTTGAGGAAAAAGATTTCTTGTGGAGTTTGACCAGCTGATCATCAGTCAGAGCCAGTCAAACGTAATAATCTCCAGTTATTAGCCAAATATTTCAACTATTTTCTTCTATTTAATAATACAACCTTTTAAAAAAAAACCAAAAAAAAAAAAACAATGCAGTACGTCTACACTATAGTGCTTGCAGTCACTAATCATATTTCTTTTGTCTTTTAGACAGAATAGCCTACAGTGGATGCCAGGCTTTCAGGCTTTCAGTGCTGGATAAATGGGCCTGTAAATGCAGCTTGGAGAAAAGAGAGCTTTCTGTTGATATTGCTGGCTCTTGCAGCTGTTTGTCAACTGCTCTTCAGTGTCTGCAGGGCTATCATCATCTTGATTCCCCCTCAGGGACTCAAGCTTCAGCCCAGCCCTTGAGTCTGTGTATTTTTAAGATGGTCGATCCCCATCTCTTTTCCTCGTCAGAGTGGCCTTTCCCCTAGTAGGACTCCTGTGAAATGAAGCATTGATTGCCCCTGTGCAGACAGAGCATAATACATAATGATATTGCCCTGCTACCCACCTTTCTCTTTCAAAGGTTAGAACAACCATCATGGCCAATTTAGCTGGCATTAGACACTTAGATTGCCTTAGAAAATAACAGTTTTCCTCTCTCTCTCTCTCTCTCTCTCTCTCTCTCTGTATATATATATATATATATATATATATATATATATATATATATATATATATATATATATATTTTTTTTTTTTTTGTGCTCTGTTGGTAAAATTTTTAGCTGGTTATGGCACACTGTCTGATACCCTTATGTATCAACAAAAACATTTTTTCTAAGGAAACTGAGGAAAAAGTTAAGACACCCTAAGCATCTAATTGCTAATGCTCCTCCATTTTCCCAAAATATAAGTCATACTCTTCTTGTCACCGTCTAATATCGGTCTGAGGGATTCCGATACAGCCAGCTGTGAGATGTTTGTGAAGTTTAATGCATGTATAGCCTTGTTCAAGTCACCCCACAGCATCTCAGGGAGATCAACATCTGGACTATGAATCGACCTTCCCATTTCTTAATTTTCACCTCGTCCATAGTGGATCTACTGGCATGTTTGGGTTAACCATGTTTTAATCACATTTTCCTCAACCACCTTTGATACATGGTAGAATTTATTGCGGACTCTGTGATGCTAAGCTTCAGAGCTTTGCATCTTGTGATCAGTTTTCAGGGTTAACTTGCTTTGAGAGTGAGACCTGGACTTTTTGGCAGGTGTTTTGAATATCCTCCACTCTCTGACTGTTTTCCATACAGTTGAATGGCAGATTTTCCATTATTTTTAGACCTCCTTAAATCACTTGCAGACTGAGGATTTGCTAACAATCTTCTTTCTGAAGGCTTCAGAGAGCTCTTTAGATGTTACGTTGGTCTTCACTTTCACTTCAACAGTCAAAATTACCAAACTAAATGTCTGAGGTTTAAACAGGATAAACCTCCTTCAGAAGGCTGAGTAATGATGTCCTCATCACCTGTGTTTTATTTCAGTCATTTGTCCTAACTTATATCTAACCAGAAATTGCATGGTTTTATTAGATTTTACGTAAATTAATAGTTTTTTATTTACTTTATTAGATTACTCGACATTTCAGTGTTAAAATTAAAAGTAAATGTCCATATGTCCAAATTATGTCAGAATTACACACAGGCTGTTGTACGATGGTTTCTTCTTCAGTCAGAGTGGATGCTGGGGCATAGGAGCCAGACCAGTATAACATTTCATGCAGCATCATTCGTCTGTCCACAATCAGGTCCACTCTTCTTTGTTAGGTCCTTTTTTGATTCGTAATCTCCATGCTTCTGAATCCCTGGGGTAACCTCAGGCAGTCGTTGATACCTATTCACCCTGTTTCCCATCATCATTGCATCATCTGCTGTAGTGCACTGCATGAAGTGTGCTGATTTAAAATGAATTTGAAAGAAGTGACTTTGTCCTGCAACACTAGCAGTCATTATCAGGTCAAGTGGACTGTTTTTATGTGAGGGGTGTCATTTTATTTTAGCATGAATAGTTGCCATTTGTGCTTGTGCCAGGTGAGTCAGGGGAAGATTGATGGAAACTGCCATCGAGTAAGATAATAATCCTGATTATTGTTTTGGCATTAAATACTTTGGTGTTCCACTCATTAGGGACAAATTGTGCGCTGCGGTGCAGTAGTGCCTGCCAGCCAACAGTGTTAAAAAAAAAGCTTACTTTAGAGTGGTCTGGGGGACAGAGAATAGAACTCCAAAGGACATGCAAAGGAAGACAGACACACATGTGCAAACACAGCATACTTGAGCTATTTTAGCACAGGCTCTGCATTCCTAGAAATGTTCTAAACATGCTTTGAAGAAATGGGATGTGAGAAAACAAATGCATCTGCCAGAGTCTTACCATTTACCTTTGTTAGTTATTTAGTGCTTTACCAGCCCCCTAGTGATATGTCCATCAGATCCGAGGGTAAGGCTGAGGTGGTTTATTTTCTCGAGTTTATAGTAACCGAGTAATGGCTGGATCATTGGCTGAATGCAAGTATGTCTGGTTTTTAACTTATATTTAAGTGTAAATATAAGTATTATTGTCTTCTGGCAGTAGTAGAAACTGCAACTGAACAATAAAATGTAACCAAACAGACAACTGAAACCATGTATATCCATGTTGTGCTCCACCTGTGTTACTTGGATACACAAAAATGTTTTTCTAAGGATCTTGTAAGGGGCAAGGCTGGCACAGGAGGAAGGAAGTTGTCCAGTGGGTTGCCAATTTAAAACTCCGCTTCATCTGCCTCATTCATTGTGTCCTTGGGCAGTACACTTCAGGAGCCTTGCCTGCTGCTGGTGGCCACTGGTCAGAGGGCTCAGTGGCTCTGGAGCATGGCAGCCTCGCTTCTGTCAGACTACCCTAGGGCAGCTGTGGCTACAGTGTAGTAGCTTGCCACCATCAATGTGTGAATGTGTCTGAATGACTGAATGTAGTGTAAAGCAATTTGGAGTTCTCTGGATTTGATAAAGCACTATACAAGTACAAGACATTTACTATTGTGATAGAAAACTAATGTATTAACATTTTCATGTTTGTATTAATGCCATTTTCAACTACAGTCCTCATCATACCTGAAATGTTTACCCCTAAATTCTTGTGGGTTTTTTGTGGGCTACATGGTGGCTTATTGGTGGTTAACCTGTTGCATTGCAGCAAAAACGTCCTATGCATTTGTCCGTTCTCCCTGGATACTCTTGCCTCCTCCCACAGTCCAAAATCATGACAGATTTGTTGACAGTTTTGTTGATGGTCAGTGATATCTGCTTAAATTACCTGTTTCTGTTATAGAAAGATCCATACTAAGTTTTATCAGTTCATATATTGTGTGGATTTAAGGTGGTTATAATGCCAAGAAAAGCTTTATAAATTGTCCTTTTACTTATGAAATATAGAGTTCCTTAAAACTTGATTTTGATTAATCTCTGTTCAGGGTTGCTATCACGTTTCGCCAACACCTTAGAAAGACTGTGATGCACTAACTACAAACGTGTAAAGATGGATTATGTTTAAAAAAATAATGAGATGATTTGATCAAAGTGAAACAGCTCTGGAGCTCAAGGGACTGGGTTTTGTTTCTGCCAGAGAGCAGAGGAGTGTTAATGAGTAATCCACAACATTTATGATAATTATTGCACAAAGAATTTAGGATGGTGTTGGAGAGGAATTGCAGATATCCAGGCAGTTAGAGATCAAAGTAGTGGAGGAAGAAGAGTAGTGAAGCATGAGGCTGCCGAAACACAGGTTGGTGACTAGGATGGAGCAAACAGACCACTAGATGATGGTTTAAAGGAGAGCCAGGTGAGTGATTGACTGGGGGAGAAAGACCAGCAGGGACTTATTCCAGGAGAACTGTTCAGGTGAGTACACTGAGGTAGGTTGAGAAAGCAATCAGTTAAAGTGTGAATGAGACATAGATAGGTTTAAGTTAAGACACTGGAGAGCTGTGGATAAGTTCTTGGAAGTAAACATGAAGCACAAAAGATCAAGAGCCAAATTGTTAGACAAAGCAAACTGACAAAGAGGATCAGCCAGTCTGGTCTTCATGCACTCCTGATCAAACCTAGGGGGAAAGTTACAAGTATTCACATTTCCACTACCTATCAAAACCAGGTTGTAAGTTAAGCTTCAAGATGGAAAAAAGTGGAACATAAGATAAAAATATACACAGAAAGGTAAAAACAAAACTTTGCTTAGCCATGCTTGGTACAAGTGATTCCAGTTGGCTAATGGGAGTGTTGGGGCATTTGGGGAAAATGACTTCACATAGCCACCCATGATCTCCAACTGAAGTCCATTTTGATTTTTAAAAAAACCCTCTCCTGGTCAACAATAGACGTTTTCAGAGAGATTTAGATCAGAGTAACAAGCAGGATGATTCTTAGGAGGTGAGGTATTTTCTGGGAAGAAGTCCTTTGGTAGATGGGCATTGTGAACTGCAGCATTGCCTTGCTGTCAGACCCAGTCATCACCACACAGACAAGGCCTTTTAGTCAAGAGGGATACCTGCTGCAACATCTCCTGCATCGCTTGAAGCTCCGATGTTCCACTGAAAGAAAAAAAAAATCTCTGAGATTACAATGCAGCTTTCTTCCACAGTGCCATGCAGTAAAACATCTCCTGTGGGATCTTCTCTTCATGCCAATAATGATGGAAGGCATCAGGACTACCCAAATTATTGAAACATTTTGGTGAAACGTTTTACCACTTTCAAACTCAATCTTCCAACAGGATACAGAAAATACTCTGATTTTCTTTCTCGGTAAAACCATCAGCACAGCACGAGGTCAGAAATATATATATTTTCTGTCCTTCAGCAGGTTTACTAATCCCTAAACTCTTGTTACTTACCTTTCCAAGAGTGTACATTTTGTAGAAAAAGCTGTTGACATTTTAGGAAGATGTCAAGCTTTTTCTGCTGAAATCCTGTTTAAATATTTTTGTCGAAACTAGTCTTTAAGAATGAGGCTGAAACACAAAGGCTGAGACCACAATGTACATTGTAAAATTAATGGTTTTAAACAGAGTGAAATAATTTGCTCCTATAAAACCCAATTTAATTATTAACACATTGGGTGTTTTACCCTAATCTAGTTAAAATGGAGAATATAATCCACCCACTGGAATATAATCTAGTGATAAACATCACTCGAGTTTCATGTTATATTACCTTGTGCAAAAGTTCAGCATTTTAACTATGCACATTATTAGAAAATCATACATTGGCGTTGCTATTGTATTGCAGTGATATCAGTAGCAATAAATCTGTTTCTTCACTCCATTCTTACTCATTTGTCATACTTCCAACTCTGCCTGGCCCCTTTCGCATCTTGAATATCATCAGTGTATGGTGTGAACATCTACAGTCGTGAGACTCTAACAGGATGAATATATAACTGGAATGCAAAACCTGAATTGTGAACACTTAGAACACAGAGTAATAGATGCATTTTGCATTCAGACATTCTCGGTAACATACAAACATGACACAAAAAGTGAGGAAATTTTGCTTGGTCAGTTATTTCTTTGTTATAGAAATGCTTCTTGGGAAGCAATCCCTTATCATTGGATAGTCCATTGATTTCTCTTTAAACAGTGTAACATTTAAAAGGAAAATGTATTTGTGGGTTTAAGCAGCAGAGTGGAGTATGGGTTGCTCCCATTAAAAAAAAAAAAAAAAAAGGCAAATCCTCTCTCCCCGTGTCCAACAGCATTTGGTGGTAGTATTGTGATGGTAGTATCGTGAGGCATCTCCATTACTGGAAAAACAAGACTTGTCAGCAATGGAGGTAATCTTAGTGTAGAAGGCCTTTCAAGATAAGATTCTGCAACCAGATGCAATTCTGTAGGGATCAAACTCCATCCATATCCCCAAAAAGCAAGGTTTATCAGAGACTACCGCCATAATTTGAGAGTGGAAAATAATGGCCTCCTTGCAGTCCTGACCTCAACCCCATTGAAAACCTCTTGGACATGCTTTTTGTGCAAGTGTGACCTACACAAGCTGACTTGCAACAAATTCTGGTTGGAAAGTGGAGTGTCATCCTGCATCAGGAGGTGGTACCAAGCTGTTGTGGTTGTGTACAGTTCTGCACTATTGAGGCCCCTGTTAAATGAATAAACTGTTAATGTAATGAAACCCGACAGAAGACCTGAAAATTCAGCCAAACAACACATGTTAAAAGATTTTTTTTAAAATCTGAAACTAGTGGGAGTCAGCACACTGGAAACTCTGTAAGAGGAGAGGACAGGTTAGTGGCTGTTAAACAATCAGTGAATCTGACAGGACTTGAAAAAAAGCCACTAACCTTTTTAGGTTCGGTAAGAGTTTCAGTCCTGACAAAATACTCCTCCAGGAATTAACCTGTTAAGGGGATCCAAAAAGAAGTGATGACAGAGTACAGAAAGACTGGAGAGTGTTTGAACAGAGTAGGTTGTAGTTGAGTGAAATTGAGTTGATTGCAGCAGTGGAGGAGGATGTGGCAGAGTAGAGAACAGGCAGACATCAAATCAACAGTTAAATTGCCAATATGTGTTGTTTCTTTACAATAATCCACTACAAACAATGATACCAAATGGGTCAATAGGAGAATAAGCTGCTTGGTGTTGGTTTGGCAAGTTTTTTCTGCATGCTCAGCTCTGCTGCTCAATTCACAAAAACATTTTCCTGACAAATGTGGCACAATTTAAAGGAAAATAAACTGTACATTTGCTGCATAGAAGCATTGCTACAGCAAAGAATTAATCTACCAGACAAAAAAAGTCCTTATTTTTTGTTGGAAGTATTTTTGCTATATATTGTTGTTGGGCCTCAGCCATGAAAGATTGATCTGTATCTCTGCAAATTATTTTATAAAACATTACTTAATTGAAATAATGTTTTTATTTTCACTTCTATTTTGCATTGTGAAATGGTTGTATGGACACCAACCAGACCTCATCAGGCAGGTATTCATAAAACAATTACTAAGATGCTATTTCCTGATAATCAGATGGTGCCTCGTCTTGGTAATTTTGGTATAAATTATGAATTTTGTTATTAAGTGCCTTTGGCACTTTTTAATTCATATTCATTGCCAAATCAAACCCATTGTTGCACACTTGTGTACCTTTTAATTTGATTAAAAGAATGAAAATCTGAAATCTGTACAGAACTAAAGGGATTGTTAATCATTGGTCTTCTCATCTTTTGAATCTTTCTGCCGAAACAATATATATTTGGACATATTTGGACATAACTATCCTGAGGGAATTTCACTGGAGTGATAAAAACAATTTCTGTCAAAGCCCTGAACACAACAACTAGTGTCCATCATTGTTCTGTCTGCCTCTGATATGTAAGATTTAATGTTATGACTGAAATCAGTCCAGCAAAGCACTTAGTAGGGTTCTCTTCTCTGTCGTGTCTTGAACTGAACCTTGTTCTTCTCTGCTGTGACAGGCACTGAAGGATAGCTTTCTCTTTCAATAGAAAAGGTGGAAATTGCAGGGTACAGCACATTAACACAAATCAAATACTTGTCTGGGTGATTGAAGTTGAACTACATTTATTTTGTGAAGGTGTTCAGACATTGTCAGTCTTTGTTATTTTGTTTTGGTTCAGTCTGGTGGCCTCTTGCCGTTTGTTATCGGGAAAATGATATCAGAATGCTTTCAAGATTAACTGTTATAGATGTACTGCACGGTCAGAAAATCAAAAATCAGATCTGTTTTAAAGTCACTAAATGCACCATGGCAAATGTGTGAGGTGTTGAGAAGTAAAATCAAAGGAAATGCCAAAGGGATGGGAAGGTACTAAAAGGGACACTGTATTTTCTGCAGAGGTGTGGCTCATTAGAGAGAATCAAAAAGATGTTGACACATTTGTGCTTTCAGCTGTTGTCTGTTATGGAGAATAATGGATTTAAAAATGTTGGGAGTCAGGCTGACACTTAAGGTAATTCTACATACATTCTCCACTGGGAAAACACATATAGACTGCTGTTTATGGTTTGCATTGCTGTGCTAATCCTGTTAATCACCATTAAAATGATGTGAAAGAGATGCATCTGTTGTTTGTTGCTGTGGCTTCTCAGCTTTGTTTTTTTGTCTTTTTCTGCAGGTGTAGAAGGACACGTCTTGGGTAGTATCTTGTCTTCTCTTTATCCTTCTTTCTCTCCTCTATTCCTATCTCCTTCTTTCCCTTTAAACATTTTTGCCCTACCACTCTCCCTTTCTGTTTTTTTTTTTTTTTTTTTTTTTTTTTTTTAACCATTTTCCCTTTCTTTTCTGTCTGTGTCCATTACCTTTGAAATAAACCCAAAGCAATTTCTAATAAAGTTTTTTTATTTATGTATCAAGTGGAGCATTATAGTGAAAGCTGCAATGCTCCACTTGTGAAAATAAATCGGTTGGGCTTCACCTTGGCACTCAGACAACAATTGTGAGCGCCACGCTGCGGGACAGGAAATGTTAAAAGAAAAAAAAAATATGAAAGAAAGTTTAAAATGTCACCTTTCTAACTGTGTTGCCTCTCTCCTATTTGACTTCAGAGCTGTGTAACAGCAATTTCTCTCTTTCACTCATCATGTAACAGTGCTCCTGTGGTTTTACCACAAAAAGGCTTCTTAAGGCTCCGACATAGCAACAATAAATCTGTGATGGTCTTGTTAGGTAATTCATTGTTTTACTTGTTGCAGGTTTAGATTTGATTGCATTTTGGTTTGCTTGATTTATCACTCAACATTCACACTTAATTTGTCACCCATTCATATTGACATGATTTATTTTACTGACTTCATAGACCATACAGTTTTTAGGTTTGTTTTTTTTTTTTTTTTTTTTTTTTTTTGCTATTTTATTTAAAATAATGCATTTTGAGGTTTGCAAAAATAAGTTCAAATCTATAATTCTTTACCCTTGAACCTGGAGGAATTTACTGTTTAGCTAGATTTGCAGAAAGGGAATGCTCTTCAACCTTGGGTTGTATTGGAGAAAATACATTATTCTTATTTCAATATGAACATCTTATTGTGAAGCCAGGTATACTGAGTGTTATGTTTATTGAAGGGAAATTACAATCTGTGTCGGCTAGTTAAAAACTGTCAATGGTAAATCAGCCTTAAGATCTTTGATTGGTGGATCTCTATTAATGCATCATCAAAGGTATTTATTTTGATTTAGGACAGTTAGTTGACGGTACCTGGATATGATTTTATGTGATTTGTGAAATGACATAAATAATGACTGGTTGCTATTATTGAACTAAGACAAATGAAAAAATATTGGGTATTGTGAGTGCCTCTAATGCAGAAATTAATGGAAAGTTTGGTTTTGGTTGCTTTTCCAATTTTTTAAACAGTTTTTTAAAAAATATTTATAATTTTCTTAATACTGTGCAATAAACCTTTTTTTTTTATTTTTTTTTTTTAGATTTTAGCTCTTTTAGCACTACTTAAATGGCAACATACCGCTGTAAAAATACACCAAAATTTAGATCAAAGAATCGTGGTTTATTTTCTGTCTAGTTAAAGTTTTGTATTAGGCTCAAATGGCAACTACGAAATGGCCTTAAACCTGACTGTCAGGTAAGGTGGCAGTTACAGAGCAGATGAGACTGATTTACATTTAGATCATAGCATCACCTGTACATGTTATCTGCAGTCTGCTAATCAGATGTTCTTGTATAACACTGCTTAATGGAATAAGACTTGAAAGGATGTGTCATTTACTACTTTATCTCAGAATTGCACACACCCAGAGCTAAAAAGCAGAGAGGACTTTTAAACTGCAGACCTTGTACCTGATTTGTAAGCTTGACAGTTATCATACAATGTGTTCTAACAGGATTTGTTGTACCTTTACCATCTTCTTTGTCCTAAACGTAATCCTCTCATCTTGCTGTCAGACGAGGGTTTGTACATTTGCATGCTGATGAGACCAGGGAGGGACTGCGAATGAGGATGGTGCACACACTCAGATGTGTTTGTAGAGGAATTACAACTGGGTGCAAGTGTTGGTAGATTAAAAACCCCACAGAGCAATTAGTTCAACAGCGAGCAACACTGTTAGACAATCTTCATTAGCTGTCAGGAAATGAATAAGAACCAAATTGACTGTCAATTATAGACCAAAAAGCACAGAGTTTATCTGAAAGCTATTACTCCCAATTTATCAAATGGGAAATGTGCAGGCAGATGGTAATGATGTGGTACAAGTACAGAAGTGTCATAATGTTGAAAGAAAAAGTGAGCTGTAATTCAATGAGGGGAACTACAGGCAGGATTTTTTTCCTGAAACAGATGATTAAAAAAATGGTAATGCAGTTGTCAGGACAGATGAGGCCGTGCAGGGGTGCATGTCTGAGCCACCGGTTGATATTTAAACAACTGTGGTGAAAAGGAGCTGGGAGAAGACCTTTTAAACATTTTGGGGTGGTTTTGTTATGGTGTTATGATTGTGGAAGTAAATGTAATAAACCACACTGTATGTGTCTCTGAGGTATGTAGTGCGCGACAAAAATTGGACTCGAAAAAAATCCACTCTTCCTGATGGTTTTGAATCAATTTTTTCTAAATCTGGCTGTTGATTTAATTGCTGAGCCTCTAACTTGTATTTTCAATCCAAGCCTCAACACAAACAAAGTCGCTAAAGTTTGGAAATCTGCATTTGTTATTCCATTGCTAAAAGGAGGTGAATCCTCAATTGTGAATAATTACAGACCGATCCCAAAATTATGTATTCTGGCAAATGTATTTGAAAAAGTGGTCTGTGATCAACTGAAGGAATTTTTAGAATCCAACAATATTTTAAACCCTCTTCAGTCAGTTTTTAGGAAGCACCACAGTACTTCTACTCACCTGATCATGCAGAATGCTTCTACAAACACTGGCTGAAGAAAAACTGGATCTCAGGAGCTCTGTGAATTCCAGCATGGTGCTGTGGCAGGACTGTACCTATGCGAGTCCAATTATGAATTTTTCCTCACTACAAAATATCTCACAGACAACTGTTATCAACTTTATAACAAAATGGAAGCAATGGGAACGGCAGCAACTGACCCACAAAACATTTGATTGGATCAGGCCAGAGCCTCCAGAGATCCACCTTGGTTCTGAATCAGTAAAGCAGATGTAAAAACTTAAAGCAGCCTAACCAAAAATTTAAAATAACTAGCTCCAACTTAAGTTCAGATGCATGAATGGATTTAAAATATAAAGCTTGACAAAACTGAATTTTTAACTCAACAATACAGGGCCTTTTTCTCCAAAGACTCATAAGCGTTGGCTGTTACTGGGGTGTGTACTCTGAACTAGTTGGTCGCATTGACTTGCTTCAAAATTGTTGGGTGTGTCTTCCTGTGCTGGCCAGAACTCATTGAGTTTATTGAACTGAATCCAGAGACGAACACAGCTCTTCCTACGGTAGACTTTATTTTTAAAGACGTGCTAAACTGTGACAGCTGCTCTGAAACATTACATTAGATCTTCAGATTCCTTGCCCATTAATCATTGCTAATGTCTGCAATGTATCATCACAGTTTTTCATTAGACATCAGCTCTTCTCTGCAGCCAAATGGAGACATACCAATATGCAGCAGAACGGAGAAAACACAAGTATTTCTATTCCAGCTTCAACTTCTGGTTTAACCCTATTTTCTTGATTTGCTCTTTTCTTTCAGTTGAAAACTTTACACCAAAGTTCCTTCATCTATAATGTTCTCTTCACTCAGCCTCTCTGTCAGAGAGTATGGCTTGTTGTTGGAGATTTATTCTCTCAGAGCTCCCTCATATTCGTCTTTTTCTAACTTAATCATTATCACACCTTACCACAACACACTTCTGACCACAAGAATCACTAAAAGCAATTTACAGACACACATATTTCATTTAATTCAATTAACCCACATTTTTCTTACTATTCCTTTTCTGTTCCATCATCACATGTCGCCCTCCAGGTCACTGAATTCTGTTCCAACTGTCAATATAAAGGACTGTGAAATGCTCCAGCTGGTTAAATGTAATATTGATATACAAAATCTGAATGCATGTCATAAATTGTAGCTCTAGTTTTTTTTTTTGTTTCGTTTTGCATAATATAATTGGACATATTTACACACCAACAGATGTTACATGAATGTCAACCTGAAAACCTGAGTTCTCATCTCGTCTTTAATTGGTTCGTTATCTCTGGGCATGACAAGTGAACTGCATTACAAGCAGATTTGACTTTTTGCAAACAGGTCTGCAAAATGCAGTTGGATGGAGAAATTTTTTTCTTAATAATTACTGTTAGAGATATAATAGAAACTTTGCTCCAGTACCTGTAGTTAAATTTGTATTGTAAACCTCAAGCTCCACTACATTCTCTATTTGCCACAGGATTATCCTACACTAAAGAGATATTCAAGGATATATAATATGAGTAGTTAACTTCCAAAGTGTCTGTAAAGCCATTTTGCCAAAATACACTAAAATTACAGTTCTAATAATTCTTGAGAGCAGTTTCATTAAAAATGTTTCAAAAGGCTGTTCTCGGGCTCTTTACCTCACTTCTTTCATATCTTCTACTTTAGAGATGATGGTGTAGACAGAAATCACTCGTTAGGGCATATAATGCATGGCACAACAGAGAATTTTCAGTTACCTAATGCACGGTAACTGACTCAAGAGAGGAGGACCGGAACTTCAAATGATATTGGTTAATACAGCAGCCACATGCTGCCTCTTTGGGGCTGTTTTAAAACAGTTTTAGCTGTTGATTTTTACTGGTTTCCATTAATTCTGCATTAATTGACAAACAGACGTTCATTTTCTAGCTGAAAACGAATTCAGAAAGTCAAAGACAGAATATAAGGAACATAATTTTACCTATTATTATTATTATTATTATTATTATTATTATTATTATTATTATTTGTAGCAGCAAGTGGAGATGCTGAAACCTAATCAACAACTTCAATGACTGACATTAAGTGTTTTGTGAAGTCAGGATTTAATTGCACAATGTTTAATGGCAGAGCTTTAGTTATACAGTTCTTTGTTCTTATACCAGGCATTTTACAATCCTTGGGTCAGGCCACACCAGCTCCATAGCATATCCAGGACTGGCCCCTGGTGGTCAATGAAAAAAAAAAAAGAAATTTAAATATGCAGAAAGAATTAAATTTAAATTTAAATATGCAGAAAGAATTACGTCAGTTTGATTTTAAAAGAAATCGGCTTTTATTTTGTTTAGCTACATGTGCAGCATGGGTTGCGCTTCACTTTTGTATTTTTTATGAACTTGTTATAGTTAGGTGTTACAATTACATTATAGTGGACTCCACATAGTCTATTTGCGTATTCACCAATTTGTGAATATATCTGTAGAACTTATCTCCAAATAATTTTCTGAAAATGTGCTTATTCGCGGAATGTTTCAGAGAGAAAATGCATCTGGGGAAGCTGTAATACCTAGCTCTAGTAGCTCTAACTTAACCTGCTACGCTATCGGCTGCTGGTTTGCAAAGCAGTCAATCCTGGAGTTCCCATTCATTTTCATTGGTGCTAATTGGCTGTACTCCCAAGAGTGGAGATAGGGAGGACTTTGGGTTGTTAACTTTTGTGGTAATGCCAAGAAGGTCTACACTGTGCATGTTAATACATAATAAGTAAAGGTGGACAGATAAATCTGCCCTAATTTCCTTAATTTTGGGTGATCAAAAATCAGACAATACATCTGCCACCAATCTTATCTACCTCAGCAAAGGTCTGAAAATGAGTCACTGTCCCCTTTCGCTCTGCCATAAGAGAGGTCACTTGTGGTAAGAATAGTCATACCACTGTTGCCAATTTAGTAACTTTGTCGCTATATTTAGCAACTTTTCTGACAAAGGAATCTGTATCGGCCAAAATCGGAATCGGCAGGTCAGGCATTTTAAAGATCGTGATCGGCCAAAAAACTGCAATTGGTGCATCCCTAACAATAAGGCACATATATTCAGTGTTTGAACTATTAAAATAAGTAGTTATAAGCATTTTTAGAGGGGGTGTCAAGTATTTGTGTATTTCAGCTATTCCTGGGCAGCTGTAGTCTCAACCCTCTGCAAATAGTGAGTCTGTACTGTATTCCCTGTAGTTAAAATCTGACTGTATTCCAACACCTATGTGTCTTGTAGCATCCTGTTGGAAATCCTATTCTAGCAGGAATATACATGCATTTGATGATGGCCAGCAATTCCAAGCAGTGGGAGCATAAGAAGGTTATTGTTAAATAAGTTCCATGGAGACACTGTTAGCTATATAAATGTGTGGTAAATCTTTTTCTCCTTTCCCTAAATAGCAGCAGTAATTGATATTGATGTCTGCTACGGGCAGTGCTCCTAAATCACAGCTAGACCTGGGGGTGTGCATTTAGCAGTTCCAAAGTAGTGTGAGTAATGTGTGAATTAACCAACTTTGTCAATGATATGTTGTTGCTCTGTACGGCAGCTGTGGAGCCCTGACAAGCCTGATGGATGAACTGGTCTGGATGGGCCCTCATGAAGTCACCAAGGTGCTTTTCATCAATAGTCTATTGGAACCTCTGACCATGGTGATGGTGAAAAAATGTGATTTTTTTTTTTTTAAATTTAATATATTTAATGCATAAATTCACACAGTTATATATTGGCTGTTTATCATTGACACTTTGTCCCTGTGGTAATGAACTAATAATTTGATGATTATCCTTACATGTTTCTGTAAAATCTCATGTAAGCTACTCTGAATCAGAGAATTCAGCAGACAACGATGAAAAGTGTTTTTCTTTCATCAGCATATTAAAGCAACATATTGGCTGTTTGTAGTTGCAGTATTTGCTCACCCATCTGTTCTTATGATAACTGCATCATAAATCACATAAAACACTGAATGTGTGGTTTTATTATGACTTTTTGAATTAACCTGACACAAAAGCTATTTTCCCACGCTAATAGGCAGAGGTTAATTGAATCACCCCTTTGTAAGATTTCAGGTGATAATCTGCTTTAATTGGAGTGATTGTGGTGAATCAGGGAAAACATGGGCCTTGGGTTCTGAGTTATACAATCTTTCCTTATGGTTACTGGGCTTACTAAAGAAATTAAGCTGCTGTGCAGAAACGTTGGTTCACTTTTGCTCATAACATGGCTTCAGTTTAGTATGATTTACTTACATTCATTCATGCACAGAATTTTGAGGTCGAGACTTAGACGGGGCTGCTTCTGCTGTCTGACAGATAAGTCAGAGAAGTCCATGAGTGGATGAATGACTCAAAGCTGTCCAGATCCTGTGGTTGCAAACAAGCCCAAACCATCAACTCTCCACCACCCTGGTTGTGAGATGATATTTTCGTTAATATTCTGTGTTAGGGACGAAAGTACTTACATTTTCATTTTACTTTTCAAATTTAACCCCAAGTCATGATGAAACAGTGTAAACAACAAATATACATGCAAAATTACTTTTCCGTATTTTTGATTGCAGATATACTTTTAATTTGTTCTTTAAGTGCAGTTCAACAAGTAATCATTATTCAAAATTGACTAAAATAATTGTGATTTTTTTTCGATAAAGCAGTTGCAATATTCTGTGTTTAGTTGTCACCAAACTGTGCGTTATGGTCAGTGTCTGTCCAACAGACATTCTTATTGATCTCTTGTGGGTCCTTCATTCTTTCAGATTCCTCTTTGCAAAACGAGGCTGTGCTGCCTTGTTCTATGTTGTGAGAACAGAATCTCTCCTGGCAGTTTCCAGACTCCTTGCATACACATCATATCTGCTAAATTAATTTCAAATTGTATAATCATGAATTTTGAACAAGCTAATTGGCTCATATGGAATCTAATCTTCATGCTTCTCTTGGTTAATTTCTCCAAGTCTTGGGATCGATGTGCTCCCATATACGCTTAGTGATATTAGCACATTTTCTCCTGTGACTAATCTCTCTTACTGTTAAATTGCATATATTAAGTATTGTCAAAATCACTGTAAATCACTTTGCAAATAGATATGCTGCAGCAATTGCTTCTCTAAGGTAATTGCTGAGATCTTTGCTGGCATTATATATTGTAGGTCATTAAGCTGCTGCTTCTACTGTGGTGGTTGCTCTTGTTGAGGATTAGTTAATCAAATGCATTTGATTAGCAGCACCCAGCAGCAGGGGTGTACTTAGTTTTTTCCACTGTTTCCCATTACTGAATGGTTAGAAGCAGCTTGTCTCGGACTTATTAGTATTCCCTGGTTTGCTTTTTACTTTTTTTCTTTTTGTGGATGTGCTGCATAGTTAAACTGGATAGTTGTGGGGGTGGGTGCAGCCAGATAAGGAACGGGGTTGCCTGCACAAAACATCGTTTGTTTTGTTGAAGTGCTCCTGGGATCCATCAGGAGAGGAGCAAAAAACCGGATGTTTGTTTTACAAGAAAGCTTTGTTGTGTGTGTGTTGTGGAGAAGCCAGTAGGGAGAGGCAGACATTAGAGTGGCAGGAAACAGACTGACATAGGTGTACGGACAAGAGGAGATAGACTGGAAGGAGCTGCAGGAGCTGACTGACAAGCAAACATCTAGAGAGAGAAAGGCAAGCAAACTAACAGACACGCTGGCAGTCCAAGGATATGTGGGCTCAGGCACTGTTGGTGAAGATGGGCAGCTCCTCCTCACTGCTACCTGCACAGAACACAAACATGGCAGAGAAGAGAGAAACATGAGCTGCCTTTTCATCTCAGCTGCAGGCAATCAAAGCAGAAATCATTTTTCTTCACAATATTTGTTTTGCATTCCGTACCCCTTCATCTATACTAGAACAAACATCAATAACGTTAACACCCCCAACCTTCCTGCTGCTTTATTTAGACTGCTGCACAAAAACGTTAGAACCAAGGAAAAGCTCTGCAGTTGGTCAATTCATCAAACTCTGATAAAGTGACTCAGCAGGTTTTAGTCTGAATAAAAATATGACACACAAATTTCTGGAATATAAATACTGCTTTATTGCCAGTGTTTTTATTTTAAAGCAAAGGGCACTGATGTTTTTTTGTGTATTTGTAAAAGGCCTTTATTTGTATTTCAATTCCACAACTCTGACTTTGTGCTCTAGAAATGCACCGATCAGAGATATGAGATTTTTTTTTTTTTTTTAGGTCTGATCTGCTGATAGCAAATTTAAGAGATTCTGATATCTCTTTACATACAGTCAATAATGACATTCTGTTCTACTTTCTCCTCAAATTAACATTTAACTCTGTGCGACACTGAAAATCTAGAAATATAGTAAAAGTATTTGTTTTACGACCAAGAAGAACGTTCTCGAGACTACATCACAAATGTGGGGTTTTTTGCCACGATGTAGAACGTTTATATCTGAGATTTATTTAAAATATATAAAACATCCAAATTGTGAATAATAATTTTTGAAAGAAAGAAGCTCTGATTTGATGTGTATTTTTTTCAGTTATCAAGTCATTCATTGTAACTATAAAGTAGTTTGAAGCAGCCCTCGTGTCATGATAGATTAATAAATATTTCTTAGGGACAGAGGCGTCTTTACCAAATATGTGTGAGAAACAGCAAATTATCATTTGGATTGTTAACTTTACTAATTTTTACACTGTTTTCTCCATGATAAGCACTACATATCAATATCAAAGCCTCAAACAATATATATCAGATATCAGAGTATTTCTGTTTGACATATAATCTATTCCCAAAAAAGACCTCAATGAATTTTTAACTATTAATGATCATCACCATTATTATTATCACAACAAATAGCACAAAATAACGTGATACCAAAGATCATATCCGTGATTCAAACATCTCCCTGTCCATCTTTCCATCTACACAGCCAGACAGAGATTTAAAGAGGAGCAGCAAAAGCAAATGAAGTGGATTAGCTGTGCTTTCTTACAGCTGATGGTGTCATCCAGGACATCCTACTGTGAAGTATTGTCTATGCAGCTCAAATACTGAGCTTTTAGCATGTCATGACAGTCATGATGGTGTTATTATGAAATAGTCTTTAATCAGAGACCTCTTCAGATTTGTTACAAGACAGACTGCTGCAGAAGAGCTTCCCTGCCCACAGCATTACCATCCACAACGACTCTTTGAATATACTTCGATGATATGAGTTATGACAACATTTAAATTCCCTCTGGGATAAATAAAGTATTTTTAATTGAATTAAATTACACAGCTCTACAGAAAAATAGTGTTTCCCTATTACATCAGAACAAAGATGAAACTGTTACAGAGATGACATTGAAACTGCTTTTGCATCCTGTATTACTGTTTAGCATGTCAGCATTACTGACTGTAAGCAGTAGTCCTTGTGTATTTTAGCAGACCCTTCAACTCGCACTGTTTCCAAAAGATTGCCGACATTCTCCAATTTATCATGGTCCATGGTACATAGAATTGGACTCGTTAAAAGGAGAAAACAGTGGAACTTTGCTGGAATATATTCAACTTTCTGTTATTTACAGATTTTGACAGCATATCTTGCAGCTGAAAGGAAAAGTCACCACACCTCTGTAAAATTCTCTTTCCACCTTTTGTGTTTCCGTTGACTTTATTTTTAAATATTTTAGAAATACTAAAAAGACCAGCATTTTATTTTTCATAAGTAATTTTTCCATAAATTGTGAGGAGCACCTGTTACAACCTGGATATGATGAGTTCACTGGGAAAAAAAAAAGATTGCAATTATAGTTTCCGGCCAGCCAATCACTGAACAGGGCCAGTCAAGTCTAAAATCATCTGATTCACTGTGGATCTTTTTGTTTTGCACTTAACCTTCCATCCCTTGTCAATTTTACAAACCTTAAAAGCATGTCTTACTGTCTTGGCTGCAGGGCTACCATCATGCCATATAGAATATGAAATCAAAAATTTATCTTAAAGAAAATCTGAATAGTAAACTTAATTGTTCATTTTTATTCTTCATTTGTTTTGTTTTGTTTTTCCTGTAAAACTTTATTTACATGTACATGGACATTTATTTGATTTCCTCTGAAGGTTTATTCCACATATGTATGAATAGCCTGAGACTCCACTGAGGCAACATGCATGCATCATTGCTCCCACACTAACACACAGCATCTGATTTTCTGTTACTGGCAGAGCAGCAGGGAAACCCTACAGTGAAGTATTCTGTGGCGAGCAGGTAATTGCAGTATCTGTTTCACCTGAACGTTAGTCATTCCTTGGAGCTGTGAATCATGTTTATGTGTGTGTGAAAGTTCAGCTTGCCTTATAAAGTTGATGGCAACCCAAGCAGCATGGCGAGTCTTACTGCATCTCCCCCGCTGAGCGTTTTGATTAGAATTTCAGATGTGTCATTCATTGCCTTCTTCATCCAGTGTCCCTGCATCTACTTTAGGAGCATGTTTTTTTTTTTTCCTCTCCCACCTCCAGCCTCTCATGAGAAAGTTATGTCACGGGTGGGAAGTGACAGGAGAGGAGAGTACAAGTTGTTGGCTGTTAACATGTGCAATGAGGCGCAATTAGCCCACATATTGTTTTACTGCATTGACGTCTGATAAGTAACAGATGGTTTTTATTAGACTGAACATACTGAATGCCAAGCATATGTGTGGAGTTCCATATCTGCGAGACAGCTTTTCTCTCACCTAGAACTCTGCAGAGGATTGAGGCAGAAAGGAGCTTAATGTATTCCTTTGTGTAATGGCTCCTGAAAATGGGTCAGTAAAGTTTTAAATTCAGCAGATAACATTTGATTTATACCATGTGCTAATATGTGATGTTAGGACAGGATCACTTGAGGGAAAGCATTTAACCTCGATTATGTCTGATCCACTGAGAACGTTTTTTCTCCTGTTTATAAAGAATGTGATTTTAATGCTCTGCATCCTTTTTACCAGCTTAATTTTCTTTGTATTGACTTCGATATTAGCAGCATGGGGCTCATAAATTATTACACTTAGTAGGGGTGCACCAATAAATTGGCCCCGATTCCTTATGTCTGGGGATTGGTGATCGGCTGATACCGACATAAGAAACCGATCTCATCCACCAGTCTTATCTGCCTCCGCAAAGGTTTGAAAATCAGCGACTGTTCCCTTTTGCTCTGCTGTGAGAGAGGTCTGACTGACAGACTCACCCACCAGGTCCTGTCTGCATGTGCGCGGTTGCCAACTTAGCAACTTTGTTGCTATATTTAGCAACTTTTTAGTCAAAAATCGGTATCAGCCAAAATCAGAATCAACATGTCAACCTTTTTAAATATCGGTGATCGGTCAAAAACTGCAATCGGTGCATCCCTGATATTTAGTACTCCTCTGCTCATGTCTGATAAACTCATACAGAGCAAATTTTAACAAGACTTTTGCTTTACAGCAGAGGTGTCCAAAGTGCTGCCTGGAGACCATGTGTGGAATGATTTTGTGCAGCCCTGGACCAAAGTTTAGGAATGGTGGACAGTTTTCCTGCCAGCACAGGCAGTTAAAGAAGACAGACACTTTTTACATTTTTTTAGTGTAAGATTTCCACAAAAAAATGAAAAAGTTCATAAGATGGAAAAGACAATATTATTGTTTTGTTTACCATGTTTTTTTTCTTTAGTTTTAGTTTCATAGTAAACAGGTTCATAAACATCCAGTGACTTTATTCAAAAGCAGACTTAGGTGCACCCATTAATTAAACCTGGTTAAATAAAGCAAGCGTTTTTTTTTTTTTAAAGAAAGAGTGACCCAACCCTCAACCCTGTTCAGGTTGCTGAGAATAGACTATATTTTTTATTGCCCAAGAAAATAGAAAACAATCAAAGGCTTAAAATTAGGAAATCATATGCCTTTCTTTTGACAAGGTAAACATGAAAAAACCCTCTCATGTTTTTGATCGAAAATGATTTACATATCAATAACTGTCGATACTGTTCATAACTTTTCCAGACAGAATTTGTAGGTGCAGCCAAGGTGTTGAGGGGATCCTCTTTGGTGGCCCTTGGACCGCTTCTCTGCTTTTTGCATATTACATGGTCCTTTTGACCTCATCAGGTCGCGATCTACAGCTTTTGCTGGAGCAGTTAAGCATGAAGCCAAGTATGAAGCGTCCGGTTGAGAATCAGTGCCTTCAAATCCGAGGCCATGGTCTTGAGCCGGAAAAGGATAGAGTGCCTCCTACGGGTTGGGGAGGAAGTCCTGCCCCAGGTGGAGGAGTTCAAGTATCTTGGTCTCTTGTTCACAAATCAGGGAAAAATGGAGTGAGAGATCTATAGGTGGATTGGTGCTGTGTCTGCAATGATGCAGGCGCTGTACTGGTCTGTCCTGGTAAAGAGAGAGCTGAGTCAAAAGGCGAAACTCTCGATTTACCGGTTGATCTACGTTCCTACCCTTATCTATGGTCACGAGCTTTGGGTCGTAACTGAAAGAACGAGATCACGGATACAAACGGCTGAAATGAGTTTTCGCTGCAGGGTGTCTGGGCACTCCCTTAGAGACAGGGTGAGAAGCTTAGTCATCCAGGAGGGACTCTGAATAGAGCCGTTGCTTCTCCACATCGAGAGAAGCAAGTTGAGGTGGCTCTGGCATCTGGTTACAATACCTCTTGGACGCCTCCCTGGTGAGGTGTACCAGGCACGTCCCACTGAGAGGAGACCCAGAGGAAGACCCAGGACATGCTGGATGGACTATGTTTCTCAGTTAGCCTGGGAACACCTTGGAATTCCCCTGGAGGAGCTGGCCCCCTCCTCACTTAGGCTGCTGCTCCCGTGACCCAATCCTGGATAAGGCGATGAAAATGGATGGATAAATGGACGGATGGATGGATGGATCACGATGGTCTCGAATTCCTTTGCAGTGAAAGTTGCAATGTACTTACAGTTAGCTTCTCCTTTCCCATGTATTTGTTGCTCTGCCATATCCTTGTGACTCTGTTATGTGGTCATCACTTACTTACATGCTTCTGGATTTTGTCTTTCTCTTTCCTCAAAACTACATCATCAATCACCATTAAGATCACTGAGTTCTGACATTTGTAAACCGATTCCAAATCATCTGTGTGTTTCTAAAAATAGATTTCATCTCTCCCAACTGAAATCTGTGGAATACTACTTCTTCTTTGGTATCACACCTCTTGTGCTTCCTCTGACTTCATCTCTCTGATTTTAAACTAGCTGACTCTGATGCTTGCTCACTCAGTGACAACCTTCACACAAAGATCTTATGTAGTAATTAATTCAGTTTCTCACATCTTAAATTCTTGATGTGCAGGAGTGTGTAAAGCCATACATAATGTATCAACCCTAAAACATTCAAGTCTTGACAAATGACACTATGTACTCAGAGTACAGTATTATTCATTAGTTGTATTATGCTTCATTTAGCATTCATATACATTTGTTCCTATTATATTTGCTAATGTATGTTGATTTTAAAAATAGCTTGGATATAATCAGAGGAGAAAATGCACTCCTTTTATCATCAATACCTCACTGGCTCTTCGTTGTGTTCAATCAACACCGTTATTGCTCCATTTTGTACCAATAGCAATGCTTCTAAGATATGATTATCTTTCCCAGTGTGTCTTGTAGTATAACTGGGACAATCTGAGGTGTTAATTCATTTGCAGATGCAGTGTATAAATGATTTATGATCCGACTAACAGGTTGTGTCCTTTAATTTTGACACCAGTGCTGACCCAGTCTGGTGCATATGACAAGCAACATCTCCAGGAATTCTGAAGAGAAGTAAATCTATTTGGATTGTTGTCAATTATGCTTCAATAGCCCACAAATAAAGTCTTTTGATTGTAGGTAATTTACAATCCACAGATTCACAATCACACTAGTGAAACTTGGCTTCACATGCTTTAGCTTTTTTTTTTAATCTCTTTTTGGGTGCTGAGCTTAGCCAAGGGGGCTTTTAGTGCTCCCCGCTACCATCTCACTGCACTGTCCTCAGCATTCACTTCACATGTTCTCAAGGACAGTCCTGCCTTGTCAACACTCTAAGACGCCTTTGTCTTTGGTGCACTCAATTTTTTTCAATTCCGCTATTTGCTTCTCGCAGTATTTCTGTTTTCATTTGCTGTCAATTCAAACAAGCTTCTTAGAGTACATTGTAATAATTGGCATCATTGTGATCATTAAGAGCTCATAATCCCCGCTTAGTAATTTCTGTTTACAGTGCTAGCTTTGTTATATTATTACTTGGTGTTTTTAGCACGCTGCACAGAGAGGAGGATGTATGTACAAGCAGTTTTTCAGTGTGTAGTGATCTCAGTGGTTAATTAGGCTTCTAAGGAGTAGAACACTTTATTGGGTTATTGCTAAGGGTTATTGCCAATTGTGGTATTTACTGCGTTGTTGATAGTATGCAGCACAATAGCTTCAAAAGGTGATGGAATCCCTTTCTTATTAAAAAAAAAAAAATCTGTGATGAATCTGAGTGTGCACATAGATCTTCTTTCATATTTGGTCCAGCTGGTATATAATCTGAAGTCGCACAAACGATAGAACTGGTAGAAACATTATTTTTTTCTATCTAACCCTGCTTAAGTCTGCTGTTGAAGAACTGGTTGATAAAAAGAATGTGATTTAAAAAGAGAACAAACAACATAAGACATGGGTAGGCATGTGCCTCAGGCTTCAGCCATGGGGAGATGCTGCCTTTTTGTTAGATGAGAAAAAAGAACACTAGGGAAGAGAAGGGGAAAAAATCATATCTCACAGGGCTCTTGACTAACTTTTTGCACTGGTTGGACTGGTGCGACTAACTTTTTTTGACTTAGGTGCACCAGCACAAAAGTTAGGTGCACCCAAATTTTTAACCACATCATATTATTTAACATGGCAGTTTTACGGTTCTGTTTTTTTTAAAGTCACTGTCAAATCAAGGTAATATTGACCTGTCAATGATTAATTAATCTAGTAAACATAAAGTTCTTTATTTGAAGTGGAGTTACTGAAAGGATGCTTAAAGCTGAAATTTAAAAATCTTAAGATAAATAAATAAAAGAAAATCTAAATTAGAAGACGTTTTAATGGCTAATCATCTTATGAACATCTCAAATGAGTTTTTCTTTTGCAGTTGAAAGTTTACAGACGTGATTGTCCTCTTGGTTTGTTGGTTAAAACATCACTATTTTTACATCTACTTGGTTGGAGGCACAGGCCACTGAACCCGCGCTCCTGCTCAGTGCGCGCTCCCGATGCAGGAGAAACAAGAAATTACCTTGGCACGACACTCTTTACAGTAAATACGTTGCATTATACTTTTGGCGTTATTGTATCTTAGTAAGTGGCTTAACTTTCCTGGTGGAGCCGCTGTCTTTGAAACGTAAACATTTCCCCCATGTAATTTAATTCCAGTGGGTCTGGCTCGAAGTCGATCAAATGTGGCTCGTTATCTGATACCGTTTCCGAACCACAGTTTAACATAACCTGGGATGTTGATAACTCTGTCTCAGATCATTGGGAATGATTTTTTGGATGCCTCAGACCTTAACTTTTCTATATCTTCTCTCCTCAGCTGCGTTACCACCACTGTTTACCTGACTAGCCTAGCCTCGCTGCTCACCTCTGACTGCAGGAGACAGGCATATACAAAGATGGATAGCTGCACCACAGCCAATCAGAGGAGGGGGTCCCGTCCTTTACTCTCACTGATTGGCTTAGACCACGATATGTACTTGGTGTGTGTTTGGGTCCCAGCACAGGCCACCTAGGTGAGCAATGCAGTTACCTGGTGCATTGCAACTGACCTAGGTTGTCGTACCGGGGGGCAGATACCAGAGAAAGAGACCAGACTTCTTCTTGTATGAATTAGAAGTACTGACGTGGAGAAGGACATCTGTTGCAACAGCAGAGAGGATTTAGGAAGTTTTTCATGGGTACTACCCAAATTGTACCGCTCAACCCTAAATACATTTTTCGTAGAAATGCAGCACCATTTAAGGTGAAATAAAGACGCTTATCAACGGTCCAAGATTTACGGCCAAAAACACAAGGAAAACAAAACTTTCTTTTCATTTTGTGCTATGTTTATACGCATAAGTTACAGATTATGCAGCTAGCAGATGTCGCATTACTTAAGCCAACACATTTAAAATACTTTTCAGTTTTTGCTAGAGTAGTATTTTAGAGGTAAAGATTTTCATATTTCCATTTAGAATAAAATGTTCATTTAGTATATCAGATTATGCTACTGATTAGGCCATAATAGTTCCAGTTTATTCTTTAGATAAAATACAGCAGGACCATAATATCCAAATGAATATTTAACACTGTATCGTTTCATCTGTCTCATGGCTGACTTTTTCAGACCGACCAAGACAATAGCTGGTGGCTTTCTCCTTATTGATGTGCTGAATGTATTTTATATAGCATCTACCCCCACCCCCATCTCCCAGCACTGGCATAGAGGCATCCTGTTATGACAAGCACAGCTCAGTGGTATAAGTCTGCTGCTTCCATCCCACCCTGGTCTCTGTAAGTCCACGAAAGTCACAAACATCAGCTATTCAGCCCATCTGACATGTCACCTTCAGATGTGTTTGGAGATAGGGGGCAGTGTGAATGTGGGTACTCGCTTTTAGTGGGTGTGTGAGGAAACAGGCAGCCTGGGTGGATTTTTCATTCCTGAGCTCTTCACCCTTGACTGTCACAACAGAGCATTTCATCATCCTTTTCATTCATCTTGGATACATCGAGCTGCAAAGAGCAGGGAAGCATAAATAATGCACTTTATACCTCTGGCTGCCTAGATGCTCCAACAATCACATGGACTATATTTTGGTGCCGTTTATGGCTGACCTGCACACATTGTTGTATGATAAAAGGATTTGAGATAAAGGCCCACAAGGTGCAGTGATATCTCTGTTTTTAGGAGATGCCCTGCTGAGTTAAGCCAGTGAGGTAGTGTAATAGTGGACTGTTATGCTCCTTAAGCAAAGAGCTTTTTATCCCAACTGAGCTGTTAAAACTTGACCTGTGTGCACTGTGTGTTGATAGAATAAAAACTTTTTTTTTTTTCAGATACCATTATAGAGCTCCCTGCATCCTGATCAGATGCACGAAGGTTTTCACTGGTGTGGGAAGGTTCATGAGATTGGATGAGGAGAGAATAAATCAAGCTGCCATTTGTTCAGCTGACAGCTTCATTGTGGTGAATGAATAGCACTCAGGTAACAATGATTGAGATGGACAGGGCAATTTAGAAATAGCATGGACAGATTAGTTAGAAAAAATATAATAATTTGTCTTGGTTCCAGTGTGTAATCTTTCAACCTTACTATAATTTGAATACATTTTATCAGGTATTCTGAATTTTTAACATTAATGGATCTGTTTTAATTGAGGTTTGGGTACCATACTCTAAATATTTACCAATCAAGTAATCTTTGGATATAGTATCAGATACAGTCATGATAAAAAATAATAGCAGTTTAACAACACTAACCAGATTACTATTTTAGGTAAAAATTATATTTTTACATGGCAAATTTAGATAAAGATGAAGTAGAGAGATAGAAGACTATCAGATCAAGCAGTTATGGCATTCTTGTTAGTGGTTCCTTTTAAATGAATTATGAATTGAAAGGGGTCTTCAAAATAAACAGTGTGTAGTTCTGTTAGTGATGTCATTGATTCTGTGAAAACACAGGTGTTTCACAGGTGGCCCTTTATTGAAGGATGAAATCTGCAGATGTTATGTTACATGCTATACAGTAAAGTAAAATGGGTCATTATACAAAACCAACCACCGTACTTTGATTTAAAGGTTGACTGCAGTGGGGAAAACATATGAAACGGTGTAGCAAAAGATTAGCTGCACAGTTGAAAATGTTCATAGAATGTTTTAAAATGAAAACCAGAACCTGAGAATGAAGTAGAAAACTGAACAAAGAACTGTAACAAAATATTACTTCGGGGAACCTATGAAAGAGCATTTTAATGTTTAGTGCTGCAAATAACAATTATTTTAGTCATAAATTATTCTATTGATTATTCTGATGATTAATTAATTATTCCAGTAAAAAAAAAAAAAAAGGCACATTCAACAAATTTTCATTTCTCCACTTAAGCATTTTTATGCAATATTAGAAATACATTAAAAGATGCAAATAAACAAATAATTCATTTCCTTTTTTAAATATAAAAGTAAATATTTTATTGCATAAAATGCTATAACACAGCATTCCTTTAGTGAATTTGAAATGGGTGAAGCTAAAACGATGGTACTTGAGGAGTTTTGGCTAAAATATATTTACAAAGGTGTTTTTATCTTAAATTTAAAATGTATATATATTTTGTACAGTTTTGGCTTAATTACTTCTCTGAATATGTTTTTGTCATTAAATTACTGTTTTTTTAGTATGTACACACCAGTTAACAAATAACTGATTACTAAATTAGTTGATGATTATTTTAATAACTGATTCCTCACGATTAATCTGATTAATTGTTTCAGCCCTAATGTTTATAACAGGGAATACTCTAGCTTATCCTTGCATGGTCACAGGGTGGGCTAGTGCATGTCTCCGGCCATACCAACAGAAAAGAGGAAAGAACTGATTGTGAGCTTTACTTGCTTTTTTTTTAACAGAGTGATGTTGTTTTGCAAACAGCTATATGCCACAGTATTTCATACATTCATTTTGAAACTGTCTTGTACCTTTTTACAGATCACCTTCCTGTAAAAGGTGCAAAAAGCAATTCTTTGGTAGATATTTGCTAGACATAGATTTTTTTTGCTCATTCTTACCAACTGTTCATGGCAGTTGTGACATTAAAAGAATTAGATGTTATGAGATTCTCATGGTATGATAACGATGAGGTATTAACAGAAACACTTACACCAAATTATGACAATGAGGCAATTTCTTTTATAAGAAGCAAAAAAACAATTATTTCAACTGGATGCAAAGTATTACAACATTTATAATCAACATTGTAATAATATCCATAACATTTATTTATTATTATGAATTTGATACATAGATGAGAGCAAAAATATCAGATGAATCCCCTTTTTATTAGTAGCAGTTTTCAAGTGTTTATGCTACATTTTTGCTGTTTTGCTCTTTATGAAGTGAATCTGGGTAACCCTGTAATTACAACAAACTAATATCAGCTTGTTTGTTAGTCAGGCTATCAACTCTGGCAGCAGGACAGTTGGCTTCTTAACAACCGTGATAATGAAAGGGCTTGAGATTTTTATGAACAGGCAGTATTCCCAAATGCCTGAATTTGTTAAAGGGAAAAGCAAATCTATGGCAGCGTGTATCACTCTATGCTAAATACAGCTGAGGAAAATTCTGATTATTCAGGTGTTTTCTCTGGCATCTCACTAAAATCAATTTAAACCATGGAAATGATAAGATGCAAAACTTTAACAGTTTTGAATCTAACTTTTCTAAACCTTGTCCAAGCTCATGTCTAACGTAGTAGCATTTGTCAGTGTGAAGGTTTAATGTCAGTAAAAGCTGTAGTGCTATTTCCAGTCAGATTATTGACTAGCTTCGCAGTGTTATTCGATTAGCAGGAACCATATCTTGAAGAATCGGTCAGAGTCCTGTTGTGTTTACCAGTTGATCTCCTCAATGATAAAAAAAATAAAAAAAAAAAATAATGACATTAAACATTTGTTTGATGCTTCTTATGCAGTATTACCCTTTGTAGTAAATATTTGATGGATTGTGGACATTTTTGTGTTGCAAATGTCCGTTCTTTATTTTAGGTAGCCAAAAGTAACACGTCTCTATACAGAGTTTCTGTCAGCACTCCTTTCTCATGTTACATAAGTTCCTTCTAAGTGTTTTCCAGATAATACTAGAGCCTTGTTCTCAGTTGTTTGAAGCCAGCACAGCTTCACTGGCTGTCACACATTGTTCTGTGGTGAGTGTTTGTATTTAACTTGGCAGACGGTTCCCTGCTGCAGGCTGATGGAACCTGACTGTTTGGATTTAAGACGGGGCTTTGGCCATTCCATTTGTTTTCATCAAGAACTGAGCCCATATAATAAAAGGGGATTGCTGCATCAGAAGCTGATTTTGTTGGATTCAAACAGCAATCTTTCTTTCTCATTCCAAACAGCAATAGATATTAATTCACTGCTGAGTTGAGTTGTGGCCTTCATTGAGTCTTAAATATTTAAAGGTACAGTCCAGTCATTGTAAGCTTAGGAAGTTAAGACATTTGCACTTAATCTGGCAAAACTGTGGTAAAATGGCTATCATTGGTACCTCACATCAAGATGGTGTTCAGTTTGAATCTTGCCTTAGTCTAACTGTGAAGAGTTTGGATGTACTTGGATGTTTAGATGTAGGCTTTTATGGCTGTGTCTCGCCATCCTAAAACCTCCATGTTAGTGTTTTAAGGCTCTCCCATAATTCACCCGGAGCCGAACAGTTGACGCGTAGTCACGTGGTTGCAGGACATTCATATTCACACACACCTTTCACACACGATGAAGGTCAGCTGGGTGACAGCCCTCCCGCTTCAGTATACCTCACACCCTCAGCATATTGTTACCGAAGCAGGCACGGAGAGAGCACCACACCTTTATGCAGACAACAACTTTGCAATGATGTCGAGAAGGGGAGGGGAGGAAGATGCCTCCCAGCAAACAGGACTATTTTTGTCTCACAAATACGTCAATGAGAGCCGAATTTAATGCTTCGGATGAAGTATGGGAGAATCTTTAGAGTTTCAATATAGATTTTAGAGTGAGACTGAGCATGCATACATGTTTTCTACCTCTATGGTGACCCTACGATACACTCTCAGCCTGGGTGTACCTAACTTCTGCAGTCTCTCTGGTCAGGGATTGCATCTATTACTCTTCTAAGCCACAATGTTGAATCAGTGTCTCAACAAAGGTCCAATCATCTAAAGAACCTCTACATTGAGTCTGTTTCAATGCTAACAATGGGCATTTAGAAGATACTCTTACATCTGAATGTTTATGGACCTGTCATAAACTTGAACATTTGTAACACTAATGTAAATTTAATATATGTTTTAAAGCTTTGGGATTTTGCATTTTCTGTATCTTAATCTGATTTTTGCTGTCCCTAATACCAATCAGTCATTTCAGATTAGACATTTGGTGATACTGAGTCCCAGTGCAATATTATATTAAAGTTAATAAATCAAAGCTCTGTATATGCCTGAAAACTCAGTAACTGTGCAATAAAATAACACACTACAACATTTCTCATCAGTATTATATGGTAAATATTTGTATTATCCAATTTTTGCAATTTATCCTATTTGTTTTTCATGACAGCAGATTTTTTTCCTAGCTGTTGTTTCAGCCGGGCAGCCTTAAACTTAGAAAAGCTAACCTAATGTATATATTTGACTTTACACGTACAGCTTCATTCTATAGTAAAACTGTATCTTCCTATTGCTGTTGTTTTAATGCAGAGCAGTTTTCTGAAGTGCTAGGCTAACATGAACATGTGCTTTTTATTTGTTTTTATATGACTTATTGATTAATTGGGTGGTAACACATTTCAGTGAGGTTCCACGTGATCATGTTTGGATAAAATTTGATGAACATGTTCTTTTCCTGTTTTGTGAACATAACCCTTCGCTTTGAATGTCATAATTTTGCTTGATTAGTGTTTTAGCTGCTCTCTACTTCCCAATCACTGTTTTAAAATCACTGAGCATAGCATACAGAGAGGCAGGGAGCTATTGCAGTCAGTGTAGGCCCTTTTACTATGAATGCGTTTGTTGATTGATTGATTAAGCTGACAAAATCACAGACTCCTGTTATGTCCACCCATAACAAGAGTCAGGAGTTAAGCTTCATCAGGAACTCTGACATCAGTCAGTAACCGTGATTCCATCAGCTGTTTTTTATGCACGTTTTGAAGTAATGCACTAGAAAAGGCTGATGGAAACTGCAAAATTTGAAATAACTTCCTCAGTTTCAAGAAAAGTTTTTACGCTTGCTTGAGGTGGTTATTCACTTTTCTGAAAAAAAGAGTTAATGTGCTAAAGGGGAGATGGAAACACATTTACCGAATAAGTTCTGACATAGCGAACCCCTCCATCCAATGGTGGGTCTGTGTCTCATCAGAAGCACGAAACTCAGAAAAATTTCAATGTGCAAGCCTCCATCTCGGGGGGGCATTCTGGGTTATTGAAAGTGCACATTTGCTCTGCTGGTTGTTTCATCAAGAGCTTTGTCAATGTAAATTGTTCCAGTAAAAATGTCTTCCTTTGTATTTGTTTCTGCCGGCTCCAGTGGGTGACCCTTACACTGCTGAGGTTCAAGTGATTTTACAGGCCTGGCAGGATGTAAATTGCACTATGTTCCAAGACAAACACAGGTAATGAGCTAGATCCAGCTGAAAGCAAAGACATAGTCTGTGTCCCCCATTCCCACCCACACCCTTTGTGAGTGCACTCAGTGCTTGCTTTAGTGTGTGAATGAGTCCAGATGATAGGGGTGTTCTCCATTTAATCTACCCTTGAGACATCGATCAGTCTATCACAGGGCAGAGGGGAAATTATTACAAATGGAAATGGCTTCTGGCTCCATTTCGCGCTCTCTCACTCTCTCTTTCGTCTCCTCGTCTTTTTCATCATTGTTCATGTCTGCCTTAGTAAAATCGGCGATTCATTGTTGAGCGCACACATTCACAGAAAGATTTCTCCTCAGTTTTCATTCTTTCTCAAAGCAAAGTGTAGCTTCTCCATCCAAAATCCATCTATTCATTTTATAGTATCTCAGAGAATATAGGGCTTTTTTTTTCTTTGTGCAGGAAATACATTTTTTATTACATTATTCAAATATTGTGCATTTCGGGGGTGCCACATGGCTCAGTAGCAGAGCAGGCACACCATATACAGAGGATATAGTCCTCAGTGCAGTTGTCCCTGGTTCGATTCCTGGGCCTGGACCATTTGCTGCATGTCATTCCCTTCTCTCACTCTTCTCTCACTATTACTAGTGTAGAAACCAGTCTATGCAAACTGTATTTAGAGTCTATTGCAGCATGTAGGGAAAAGTCATGTCTCTCTGTAAATATTAAAAATCCAGGAACAGGAGCAAATAGTCAAATAAATCTCAGAAGTACTATATCTTATACTTTGTCTACACAAGACCGTTGTCTGGAAACTTCCAGTATTTTCTGATGTTGATCGAGGAAAAGTTCTACAGTTAGACAACACTGCGTCACGGTTTTGACATAACCGCTAAGGCAACTTGCATCCACTGTAGTTGTCATGCCAGGGCACTATATGGAGCTGTAATTTTAGCATGTCGTAGAAACGCAAATGCGCTTAGAACCTTAACCTCCAACTCATTTTGAAAACATATATATGTATATGGATCGCAACAAAAAATGTACGGTTTCTCTAAAAACCGGCTCCGTGTAAACGGGGCCTTGGTGTCATATTGGTCTCTAATTTAAAACTAAAAGAATGAAAAGTCAAGATGCTAAGCAAAGCTGTGTCTACCTTTAGATATTTTGCAGACTAGCTACCATTTCATGCTAAGAATACTCTTCATACATTTAGTAGTGATTTCTTTTCACATTCAAACTATTATATAACGCTTCAATCATAAGCAGCACCAACATCAATCAATCCACTGTGAATGACATAAAATTAGGCATTAAAGTTCTTTGACAGGAAGCTCATCAGATCAAAACAGTGTCATGTCCTTAAGAAACTCAAAATGATGACTTTGGAGAACCTCTCAAACCTCAAACTTATTTTTAGATGCTTAAATAGAAAGGCTCAGTGACCTTTAGTTTCTACTGACAGTTTTTTGGTTCAGTGAGTCTTGGACCATCCAGTGGGAGTTGAAAGGTGGAGTTACGTAAAACTCCTCAGGGACAAACAGCTCTCTGTATGAGGGGTCAACATGAGGGATTCCTTACCTGCAGAACCAAAACTGAACTCAGATTAAAGCTAAAGCAGTTTCTTAAGCAAAACTATGTACTCATGAACATTGACCACTGTTTCTTTAGATAATTTGTTGGTATTGTGTTGCACAGATAATTATAACGTTGGGTATTAGTGTGTTTTTATTCTGTTCTGTATTTGCGTTTTAAACCAAAATGTTTTTATGTAAACAAAAGATCATCAAGGTAAACACATTGCAAATTAGTTTATACTTTAAAGACTACATAAACATGTCTTTATGCTAACGAACTAAAAAAATAAACTAAATGATGTTTCCACTTTTTTTCTGAAAAGGGTTGGTATCTTTCTGCAAACTCTTTAGATCTTTGAATGTTTTCTACTTCTACATTTTCCACCAAGGCAAAGAAAGTTCTGTAACCGGTACTATTTAGGATAAAATAATTTTGCTTTTACATATTTTTCATTCTGTAAGAAATTAGACAAAAAATTATTTGCTAATACCTGTAATTTCTTTAGAAGTATCAGAATCAGCTGAAGTATTTGATTGTGTGCACCGTTTCGTCCGTGTCTTTAGTGACAGATGATAACCAGCAACAAATAATAGTTCCATAAAGAATCTGATTATAAACTCAGTGGCCACTTTCTTCATAGACCTATTCAGTTGCTTGTGATCACAAACAGCTAATTTGCCAGTCACATGGCCGAAACTCAACACATACAGGCATCTAGTCGTGGTGAAGACGACTCACTGATGTTAAAACCGAGTGTTAGAATAGAAAAGAAAGTGGATTAAAGTCACTTTGAGTGTGGCAAGGTTGTTGATGTCAAATGGGATCCCTTGAGTATTTCAGAAACTGGTGCTGTATTGTAGTGATGTCACCGCCTGTTGTTCTATGAACATGGACACAGTTTAACCCATCACCAATTACTTCCAGCCAACTCAGCGCCAAACTCCCCCTCCCCCCCAAAAAAAGAAAAAAACCAAGAAGTAAAGGTAGTTGGCAACAGAGTCATCAGATGAGTCGAGAGAAATGAATGGTAGAATATAGCGTGTTGATGAAGAATGCATTTCTGCACTTTCTGAGAAATACCAATTTATTCTCTATTGTCACAACTTTCTGCAGAGCTGTGTTTGAAGTTGTGTTTATGGTACTCCATCTCAGCATAGTTCTCCAACTCCAACATGGCAGAAAGGAGGGTCCTGCAGAGGATAGGGAGGGGAGCTGAGGGGGTCATTTGAAATGGTGCCATCAAGCAGATGGTACCACAAATTTAATGGCCGAACCAGCAGACTGCTGCACAGCTTTCTGTAACAAGCTGTTCAAATGCTGAACTGTTGTTAAGATTATGGACTTTATAATATTCTTCTTATTGTGGGTTTGGTAATAGCCATTGTATTAAAGCATTTGATCAAATGGCAAGAGAGTGATCTATATTTGAATGCAAATAATTTAATTCATCCTGTATGTACATTCTTTATTGGCAGTGTGATAAACTTCATTCATTCCAAATGATAATGTGTAGTTTTCAAGGCAAGAAAATAAAAAGCAGTCTGAAGATTTTGACAATAGATTCAGTTTTTTTATTTTTTTTTAATTTTTTTTTGAACAGCCAAGGACAAACTTGCTGTGTGTCCATGTTGCTGCCTAACTTGTCACATGTCCTTGTCCACTTCTGTCATCAGAAACAGTTTTACTGAATAAACTGACTCTGAGTGTCTCTGGAATGCAGCCAGAGCTGAGGAACTGGCTCAGATCTTTTCTCTTATTTTAGATTCTGCTCGCCACTTTTTTGTACAGCATGGATGTGCGTTGCCTATTCTCAGATGATAGTGTGTGTTTGAAACGACTGGTGTACGTCCTATCGTTCTTGACATTCAGGGACAACATTTGCTTTTTCTTTTATAACATGAAACACTTGGTGCTACTTGGTTTTCAATTGTTTAGAGCTCCAAAAACTTCCTACAACACGTCTGTCTGCTTTTCCATGTTATCTGCCTTCACAGTTGTTCTCTGGCTTTGATCTCGCCGCTTTCGCCTTGTGCTGTCTGTGTGTGCGGCTTAGAAGACTCCATCATTCATCCCTCTACAGGTTCATGCTACAAAAATGTTAGCTGTGGCTGCATTCTTTGAAATCTTTGTAACAAATAGTATCTGCTGTCTCTAAGAGGCAGCAGAATATCTGCTGTCCCCCTCTACTTAAGCCAGTGGTGTTAAAATTCTTTGGCATGGGGGCCAAAAATGTCAAGTTAAAACTACTCCAGGAGCCTGGAGTATTATTTTTCTTTTTAATTATAATAGCAAGAACTATTTTATTTTATTATTTTTACCTGCTAAATAAAACAATAATCTCAACACAATATTTTAATGAAATAAGCAAAGCAGTCATATTTCTGTTGACAAAGGATGCATAAATCATTGCACAGTTTAAACAAAAAACAGCAAACCATATCCTATTTTTTTTGTGTGTCTTTTCAGCAACATGAACCAGATATGGCTCACTTTTGCTTTATTTTACTAAGTTTATTAAATGGGTGTCTCCAAGTCTGTATTTTAGTAAAAGCCACTGGATGTTTTTGTCCCTATTACTAATAAATTAGATTAAGTTCAAAGCAAAAACCTGAATGAATACTTTGTGTTGCACCTTACATGTTCCATTTTAAGAGTTTAATCACCTGTATCTTTTTTGAACGACCTAGCATCAATGAAAAATTTCAAATTTAGGCTATTCTTAAATTGTGATCAAGGGCCAACTAAAATCATTCCAAGGGCTGCAAATGCCCCCCAGGCTAAACTCTGGACAACCCTGGCTTAAGCTGTCATATTTTTTAAAGATGGTTTCATATTTTCCTCATGCACCCTCATAGATATGGTAGACATTATTGTGGGTACTGTGATGGTGAGTTGGTCATGTCCATCACCAAACCATTACACTTCCACCTCTATACCTTAAGGTTGGTATGCAGTTCATTTTCTGAAATGCAATACATAGTCTTTGTTCAATTGTCCAAAAACTTTCTGGCACAACTGGCACACTAACTCCCAAGGTGTACGGAGAGGGTCAAAGATCAGGTGAGGTGAAGACTCCAGCGATACTTGACACGCTGGGAAACGACTTTGTTTGCAGACCAAAGTGTTTCAGCTTGTGGCCTTCATCAGGGTCGTGTTCAGGTGTCCAAACTATTCGGTTCTCACCTGTCCAAAGGACATTAATCCAGAAGTCTGGGTCTTTGTCTATGCTCTCTGTTTCAAACTTAAACCTTAATGTTTTTCTTAGTAAGCAAATGTTTCCTGTTATAGTGGCATATGATGACATTTTAGGGTTTGGAGACTTCTTTTAGCATCTTGTGGTCTGCTATCAGGTGGAACTTGCTTGAATGCACAGACCTGGACACTTACAGCCTGTTTTCTGTACAGTAGAATGGCTGGTTTCAACTTCTTTTAAATAGGGATGCAAAATATATTGCCACTAACATCAGTATTGGCAGGAATTTGTCAATTTTTAACGTATTGCAACGATGCAATAAATAAAACTAGGCTGATATTAAAAACCAATATTTATTTCCATCTTGTTGCCATTTGCTTCTATAGGAGGGAGTGGAGGAAGTTGGTTATGTCATGTTTGTTTGGTCATGTGACAGTGATAGTGATGCAGTGGGTCTTTAACTGAAGCAGTGAAGCAGCAAAAGCAGCAATATTAATATCAAATATCGATATCTGCCCAAATTTTCATATCAGTGCATTCCTACTTTTGACAATTCTTTAAATTCCCTTCCAGGCTCAGATCCGGCTACAATCTGCTTCTTGAAGCTGTCAGACAGCTCTTTGGATCTCGCTTTTACTCTGACTTTAACAGTCAAGAGCACCAAACTGAACGTCTCATGTTTAATGAATGCAAACCTCCTTATATATACACCTCATGAGGGGTGGAAAATGTTTCACAAAAACCTAACATTGTGTCAGCTGTGTAGTTTTTCAGTACTCACTGCAGGTGGTTTTCTCTTATGACTCCAACTCTTGTCTCTGTAAAGGCAAGGAGTATTTTGTGATTTTCTTCCACTAATTTTTTTTTTTTTGTTTATATTGTTGATTGACAGAAAATAGAACATGCTAAAATAATTAACTCGCTGAGAAGGAAATAGAAGAAATACCTTTTTTCTGGCAGCCGTAGCAACCAAAGGATGCTCTGCATTTTCTCTCTTTCTGATCTCATTAGCTCTTTTGAGCATGAAATGTCAAGTGCCTGGAGAGGCATTGAATGCTTCAGAGACTTACTGTCAGTCCATCTGTGGCTGTTTTTAGTTCTGCTTTCTCACACTCCTCCTCAGAAATACTCTTAGTCATCTTAAAATTTTTCTCTCCAAACATCAGTAATCTTTCATGTAAAACAGAGGAGTTAAAGTAATCATCGGTGTTGGTTTGCAGGCTATTCCACCTATTTTCTCCTGCTTCATAGCTCCTCTCCTCCTCAGTAAAGTAAAGCCAAAGAGCCCTTTCATGGCTCCACATTAGCCACTGTTTACATACAGTGATATTTAAAGTTTAGAGATTTTCCCCATCCTCTACTCACACCTCCGAGGTTGATATCATTCCAGTCATTTATTTCCCTTCTGCACTGCCCTGTCCTGTTTCTCTCTAACTGGGTCCCCTGCTCTCACACACTCATAGACTAATGACTTGTTCATATTGCAAGCATCATTTGTTGCATATAATTGCAGCCAAATTAAAATTTACTGCAGCATATAAAGCTGTTCCCACTGCTTACAAATGATTAAATATCCAAATATAGGTTTATGCTGTTTAGGAGTGAGGCTGAATCTTAGTGACTGCTAAACCTGCTATTTGCTCAATTCAATTAATATGTCACATGTAAGAACTTTACATTATACTTAAACACATATTTTTTGATGGATTTTTTTCCATAGCGCATATTTGAAATATGCAAAAGAAAATGCATATTGGGAAGCTGAAATACCTAGGCACAATGGTACTTGCAAAACAGACAATCCATTCATTTGGTGTTGATTGGCTGTATCCTTAAGTGCAGAAATAAGGAAGACTGTTGATATTAGCTTTTCTGAGGTAGTGCTCAGACAGTTTCCACTGTGCGTGTTATTGCATATTAAGGTATATTTGGTCTTTCAACTATTAAAATAGGCAGTTATAAACGTTTTTAGGCCCTCAAGTATTTGCGGATTTAATCTAGTCGCTGTACATGGCTTTCAAAATTGCTAAAAGTAACAATCTGAAAAATGTGGTGTGCATATTTATTCAGCTCCACTGAGTTAATGCAATGTAGATTCCCCATTCATTGGAGCATGTCTCTATCATCTTTGCACATCCAGAGAATGGGCTTTTTGCCCATTCGTTTTGGCAAAATATCCCAGATTCTATCAGATTGGATGGACAGCTTCTGGTAACACTGGTTTTAAAGTCTTTTCACAGATTCCCAATTCTATTTGGGTCTGGGCTTTGACTGGGCCATTCTAACAGATCGATATGCTTTAAAAAATGGTGTGTTATATTTATCTCTCCCCATGAAACCATTACTTGACCAAACCTGAGGACAATAGAAACTACTGAAGCTTTTGAAAGCAAACTTGAAATTACCTTTTTGGTTTGACTTTTTGCTCACTTTTAGCCATTAAAGTGAAGCTAATCCCCAGATCAACTTTTTATGCTGATAAACTAAATAGATTATTCAGGATTCTATCATTTTCACATAAATTTGTTTAGTTAAAACTGTCTCAGTGCTGGTCTCCCTAGGTTGAACAGTGCCTAAGCAGTTAAATTTCCTATTGGTTACAGCGGTGCAGCTTGGTATAACTTCATCACAGCCCTGTGTTGGGGTATAAAACCATCTCAGTCAGATACATGGCGACCATTGATCGATAGTGTTACTTAACTTTGCAAATGTGTGATTTATTTACAGTGTGGACAAAGAGTGTAATGGGGCTCCACTGCTCTGACTACTGGCAACAATACTGCAGGATTATAGTGTTAGACTGACTGCAGTGCTTAGGAAGCAGGAGGGGCTCACGGCAGCACTCGCTGCTTGCTCAGGACAGAGCAGGGTTGCAGCGGTTCCGCAGAGCGTTGTTGCCATAAGAGTCTCTAACAACACAGAAAACAGTCACTAGATTTATCACTAGGTGGTTATATGGAGAAAAAAAAGTCACTCGAGGGGTCTGAAAAGTCGCTAAATATAGTGACAAAGTGAATCAACTGGCAACAGTGCTTTTTTCGTCCTGACCACAGCCCAGTTTCCGCCCACCGCTCTTTCCCACACATGACCATTCTCCTCAGTCTCTCTTCAAAGGAGGTTTGGTTACACTTTAAGGTTATGTATATCTATTTTTACATCATCATAAATATAAATGTAATTTTATTGCACTTAAATTTGGCTTTATATTTATTTTTAAAATTATTGTATTTACTGTATTTTTTTATTTTTGTTTGTATTGTGATTACAGAACTTTGAGATCAGTTGTTTGAATTAAATATAGAATCTTATTCACATGTCTTTATTTATTTATTTATGTGTTCATTATTTTTCTGTCCTATTTTTATTTGTTATTCCTTTTTTATTATTTGTCATTATTTGCGTTTAACATATTTTAGAGTCAATGTTTCTTTGAATATTTATGTCTACCTCCAGTATCTTTCTCAGTCCTTTAAACCAATGTCACTGCTGTTGGCTACTCATTTCTGTACATTTCTGGACAGCACTTTGTATTGACTTCATGTATGGAAAGTTCTTATGTATTTATTGATTAATCTAAACCCTACGTGGGCTGTCCTGAGGGAAGCTGAACCCCCGTTCCTCTGATGGAGGCTGAACCCCCATCCAGCTGAACTCTTTCAAAGCCTTAAACAGATTTTGTTTTGTGTTACCTTTCATTCACCCTCCGATCAACTCTGACCAGCTTCCTTGTCCATGTTGAAGGAACCCATCGCTGGAGCATGATACTGCCACCACCGTGTGTCACTTCTGAAGACAATTTATTCCATTGGACTTCATTTAGTGGAATCAGATTAAAATGAGCTTCATTTTTAAAGCCATGCGTTTTCGATTTTTGATCCTTTAAATACTTTAGCTATCAAAACAGCAGTTGGAGTTATTTGTGTTTAAGCTGTTTCTTTATTTTGTATGTCACAGTTTTTCCAGATTGTTCTGATAGGTGCAACTCCCACTGTGTGGATCCTTTTCTCCTGAGAGATGTTTGACAGGTGTCACAGAATTTCACCAGGACCAGCACCGTTTCTGCAACGTGCCCTGATGAGGCTTCAGTCACACTTGCTGTAAACAGCAGTGACATCGGCTGGATGCGGTTGCTTTGATTTCATATCTCCTATGTGTAAGGAGGGCAAGTTCACTCCCTGCTGACACATTACAGCTCTTCTAGCCTGTCACGGGTTGTGAAAACTGTCATCTTATGTTGAGCTACCATTTAAGAGATGCCTGAAAGACAGGTGCAGATGGGGCAGAAAGGACTGTTACAAAGGTCGCAGAGCCTTTTGGTTTTGGTCTCGAATCATTTTGTTCCCCCGGAGACTATCCTGCCACAAAGAGAGGGCACTGCTGCGGGGCAACCTAAGAAGTACAAAGTGACAGTTCCTTAAAAATGCCCCAGATTCCACTTCCCTGCACAAGCCGAGGCATAACCCACAGGATATTAGTTGTAAAAAACAGCATAAACCATTTTTCCTGCCAGTGTGCTGTGTGTCAGATGTGTAGTGCATTTCCCAGCACTTCCATACAGGCTGTTAAAGCTGTCACTTTCTTGGTGCCGCTCAGCTTGCTTTATACTGCGAGTGTACTCACATCAACATTAATGCTTTGAGGCAGGCAAGCAGCCAGATATACGTATATGGTAGAGCTGGAGCATGCTGTGTTCCAAGTTATGTGGCCTACTCATCATCCACAATCATCTTTTGTGTATAAAACATAAAGATCAATCATGACTACAAGTTGGTGGAGGTTTAATGGGGGCAGTTCTTTGAAAATGAAGCAGATGATGATAGAGATATATGTTTAAGTTGCCTGGAGAGCTGAAGTATATCTTATACAGGATTATTGCAAAAGTAGGAGTGCTCCCTCTCTCTGCCTGTTGGACAGCCAAAACTGAGAAATCCAACCAATTTTGCTATAATAAAGTAAAAAATGCACTTTTTTTCTGCTGGTGATCATATAATATTTTTTTACCAGTCACATCGACAAGCATTGAGACAAGAAAAAAAAAGTTGGAGCTCCTGTAGGAACAGCTTAAAGGAGCCCTCTCCTCTTCTTTGCCTATAACTATGCTCCTCACTTTATGTCTCATTTGTCAGATTTCTGGATCCTTTCCCAGGCTGCCATATTTCTTCTGTGCTGATACAGTATTCTTTGCCTTGCAAATTATTAATAATTCTTTTTTACATTTTGTCACATTACATTCTTATTGGGAATTTATGTGATAGACAAATGGATAATCCATAATTGTAGAAGACGAAGGCAAACAATCAACATTTTTTTCACAAATTACTTTAACACATGAATATGCTTTATTCTAAGCCATCTCACCCTACTGGAAGGTAAAACTTTGCCCTAATCTCTAGTACTTTTCAACCTCTAACAGATTTTCTCTCTTCCTATATTTAGCTTCATCCATCTACCTATCAACTGTGACCACTATCCTCAACAGGTAATGCTATGACCACGAGTTTCATGTATGTTCAGGGTATTTTCCACCACATTAACCATTTTGTATTCAGGCCAAAAGGTTTAACTTTGGTGTCTTCTGACCAGAGCACTTTCCTTCATATACAGTATTTCCTGTGTTTGGTGCAATTGCAATTCTTTCTTACATTCTTCATGTCAATATTCCATGGAGTTCACAACTAATGGTTGTTCTGACGACAGATGCTCTCAACTCAACTGTGGATTTCTGCAGCTCCTCCAGAGTTACCACGGGCTTCTTGACTGCTTCTTTGATTATTGCTGTCCCTGTCCAGCCTGTTAGTTTATTCGAGTGGTCATATTTTTAAGGGTTTGCAGTCGTCCTATATCCTTTTCATTAATGCATGGTCTTCATAACAGTGGTTTGGAAGATCCAATCAGAAGCCTAGCAGCAGCATTCTGCACAGACTGCAACCGATCTAAAGAGATTTTGGTTTAACATTTGTAAAGTGCATTGCAATTATCAAGATGAGGCAAAACAAAAGCATGAATTAAGATTTCCATTTCTGAACGAGTATAAGTTTGGCAGTATTCCGCAGATAGTAAAAACAAGAATGAACCAGAGACTTAACATGATTTTTCAGAGTAAAACATGAGTCGAAGGGTATCCCAAGGTTTCTAACCGAGGATTTAGCCAGATAACCAAGAGACCCAAGGATCTGCTTAATCTTTACAGCTATTTTTTCTGGTGCAAAGATGATTACTCCAGTTTTCTCTTCATTCAGCTGGAGAAAACTTTCAGTCATCCAGTTTTTAATTGAAACCAGACAGTCAAGTAAAATGTGCAGTTTCAATACTTCATAAGGACAGAAAGAAATATACAACTGGACATCGTCAGCTTAAAAATAATAGGAAATATCCTTAAAAGATGAAAGTATCGGACCAAGAGGGAACAGATAGAGCAAAAACCACAATGACCCCAAAACAGAGACCCGTGGAATGCCAAAATGAAAAGGACAAGAATGAGATTTGTATGTAGATGTAGATTAATATTAATTGAAGCTAACTCTAAACAAATATATTTTTAGCCTTGATTTTAAGGAACGCAATGTTTAAACTGTTTTTAAGTTTTATGGAAGTTTGTTCCAGATTAGAGCAGCATATAAACTGAATGCTGCTTCTCCATGTTTGGTTCTGGGGATGCACAGTAGACTAGAACCAGAAGACCTGAATGGTCTGGAAGGTTGATACAATGACAACAAATCTTTATTGTATTTTGGTGCTAAGCTGTTCAGTGATTTATAAACTAGCAAGAGTATTTTAAAGTATATTCTCTGAGTTACAGGGAGCCAATGGAAGGACTTTAGAAGTGGGGTAATGTACTCTATTTTCCTAATTTTTGTGAGAACACGAGCAGCGCTGTTCTGGATCAGCTGCACCTGTCTGACTTTTTAGGGAGACCTGTGAAGACACTGTTGCAGTAATCAATGAGACTAAAGATTAACACGTGGATGAGTTTCTCCAGACCTTGCTGGGACATTAGTCCTTTATTCCTGGAAATGTTCTTCAGGTGATAGAAGGCTGACTTTGTAATTGTCTTTATGTGTCTCTGAAGGTTCAGGTCTGAGTCCATCACTACACCCATATTTTGGGCCTGTTCACTGGTTTCTAGCTATAACTAAAACTATGTGCTGACTCTTGATCGTTCCTCTTTAGGTCCAAAGCTTTCTTCAGTTTTGTTTCTGAAGAAAGTTATGGCACATCCACGCTTTGATTTGTTCTATGCATTTACTAAACACTTAAATAGGTTCATAGCCACCTGGTGACATTGCAGTGTAAAGCTGTGTATCATCAGCGTAGTTATGGTAACTTATCTTGTTATTTGGTATAATTCACGCTTGCAGGAGCATAAACAGGAGGGGGTCCCAAGATGGAACTTTGGGAAATTAAATAAAAATCAGATAAAAGGAACATATGATTCAAAACCACTATGTATATATCTAAAAATGAAACACTTTTATTTTCTCTTTGTTTTATTTTCCTTGTAAAAATAAATTGGAATCCATAACAATCTGAGTTGGTTGGTCAGTTATCTAAGTAAACTGGGAATCAATGGCCAGGAAACTCTCTGGATCTCTAACTTTGCTTCAGAAATCCAACTAACATATATTATACTGCACACTTCAGATCTGTAGCAGCCACAGCAATGGATCAGGTGTTCAGAGAAGTTGCATGCTTTGCCTTTTCAAATAACTCTATGGGAGCATAGCACAATCTGTGCTTCTCTGTGGTTTATCTACTGAAGTAAGCCGCAGCCCTAAACAACGCTTCCATGGTATTTGAGCAGCAGCTACTTCGTCTGATTATGTGTCAGTACTTTCAGTTGCTGCCATCCACCAACATTTATTTAACAGCAGTGCTGCAGTGTTTGTTGGCTTCAGATAATTTTTTTAGTGGCTGGAGAATATTGTCGAGAGAATAGTTTTGAGTCGCGTCTCATCTGACAAACAGCAGTGATCATGCTGAGACAGAAGCACAGTGCATTTGGGTTGACAGCTAAATTACTTTAGTCCTCTTAAACCCTCACAGACTGTTTGATGAGCTTTGAAAAGAAGTGATGGTGAAGTTTTTATCCGCTGTCATCTGTTTCAAATGAACTCTGCACACTTGTGTTCCTATGATTGGTTACTGTGATATTTCTTAATGCCAGAAAACTGACTCTTTGAGGAGTTAAAACATTATTACAGGTTGCTTCACTTCATATCTCGGACAGATGATGCAAAAACAGCTTATTTTTTATCTATTGGAAGGAGGTGAGGCTTTATCATTAGAAATGTTGTTGCTAATTGTAATGCAGTGCGGATGCTGATGCATACCTGACTTGTAGCTGGTTTTTAGATCAATTCCATGAGAACTTGTAATTTAAAATTAATTTGTCATTTAAAATTACATTTATATAAGAGGAAGAAGACATGCGGAACAATACACTGAGAGATGATCTGGTGACCAGAGCCAGAAGATTTTCAGTTTATCAGCCCTGACCGGTTAGGAACTCAAAAATAAAACATTTTTCAATGCAACATTTCGATCAGGTTTTTGTTTTACTTTTTTTGTTTCTAAAATTTCAAGATTTAAGATAAAACTAAAATTAAGTGATAAAAAATTTCTCCCAGCCAAAATGAAAAAAATAATCTCAGGACAAGAACAGCATTTCATCACTTCTCTCATTCTGCTAAAATATTTGGATAGTTTTAGAAATGTTCTGTAATACTTAATGCAGGACATTTTAATGAAGTCACTAACTAAAGTAGAATGTAAGCACAGCAACAACAAAAAAATGCATTACTTTTTTTCATTTTTTTTTTTGTCTCTTACAATCATTACAAAAGGAAATCATTTCGAAGTTGCTCCTATTTCATTTTTGGCTTCAATAGCTGACTAAGAACATGCCCAATTCCATTATATCCTCCTTTCTTATTGCAGCTTAAATGGTCTGTAAACACCCTTAATGAAATAGCTTTTACTCAAACTGAAACACATTCAGGACTTAAGTTTTATTTCTGCAATGCATTTAAAACCCAATGAACTGAAGTAGAGACAAGGTCATGTTATATAGGAATTAGTTTGACTTTGTGCAACGATTGCAGACAAACTGTGGCCCTTATAATAAGCTCCTCTTTTTCTCCTTTGAAAAAATAGAACATGCGTTAGTTTTTCTGCATTCTCATTTGAACTGTGATTAAGCTAGTAATGAGTCAGATGAGTTCACCCTTCAAACATCGAAAAACAGAATAGAGTGAGAGATAGTTTGGGCTGTTGTTGGGAATTTCAGAGCAGATCTGTGGACAGAGGGAAGACTGCTGGTTGAAAATTGTCTTGTTAGCCTGCAGGAGAGCCTCGCTCTGTTTCCCTTCCTCTGCTGTGAACTAATTGGTTCTCAGTGGCCTGAAATGATTGCTGTGTCATTCAACTTGACTGACACAAGGAACTGTTTATTTATCCCTTTGTTTCTGCTGTTGCTGCCTGTAGACACTGCAGTGAACGCTATGGTTGTTTATTGACACATTATATGTCGACTCATCATTGCTCTTCATCACTGCAATATCACTAATCAATATTTTATAAATAGGATCAATAACAGTTTTATGGTATTTTTTGTCTTAATTAGTGCAAAAAAGAGCAGCTAAATAATGTGCTAGATCTAAAATATAGCTGTGTAGCATGCACCTATGAAAACTGGCTGTTCTAAACTTTGCCACTCAGTTTGCTTGGAATGCACTTGACCGTAGACCAAGCAACAGTAGTTGCACTTGAGTTGCTTTATTTGCAGTTTAAAAATAATGGTATTTTCCCAGTTGTTCTTGTGTTAAATTCCATGAGCATGTCATTCTTGGAATTCCAAACTCAGCTGGCTTTCGCATTTGTCTATGTTTGTATTCTTGAGTGGAAACTCTGAAAATCTACCCCAGAGTACAAAGACAGTGCACCATAAAATCACACCCGATGGTGTATGTCTGTCTACATCTTTGACAGTACGTGATGTTTGGCACTAACAGAAACACATTCTTTATCTATTAAGCCTCAACTGGAATAAAATCTTAGATCCAAATTAGAGGGCAGTAAAAAGCAACAGAGGCTGTCCTAATTTCATGTGTTGTTTTGATGTTTCTTAATAAACCATGAGATTTCTCAGTTCCATTTTTCAGTGTACAATACTGATACCAATGGTTGAGAAGTGACTGATTACTCTTCAAACCAAGATAAGATCTTCCAAATAAATATGTAAAATAATAACTTTCTGCACAACTCAGCTTTTGCTGATTATTCTGAATTTACAGAAGTGAGAGAGATACAAAGAAGGGAAAAAAGAATCTGTTTAATGCAAAGCTACTGATACTCTGTATGATTGGTGTTCAGTCACTGCCTAGTTAGTGTGTGCTCGTTATACAACAACTATCAAATAAACTGGAAGGTGTATTTACTTGTACTTTAGAAATAAAGACTGGATAATGTTCTACTTTTGGATTTCTAACACTCAGAACATCTCAGCTCACTGAGGAGGCACTAACTAAAGCTGTTATCGAACCTGCAGCTTTCATTTTCTTCTGAAGGGACAATAGATGTCATTTTTCTGCTCCTACTTTGCCCAGACACGGACTGCCTGCAAAGTACAACATCCTCTGTCTGCTCACAAAAAGCAATGGTTTCAACAGCTGTCTCTCACACACTTGAGCGATAAAAGGAGCAGGTTGTTTAAACAGGTGTGAAATATATAACATGCTCCACAAATAGATTGTTTCCACTGTGCATATCAATGCATATTAGGTATATTTAATGTTTAAACTGCAAAAATAGGCAGTGTTTTTAGGGAGAGTCTCAAGTATTTGCAGATTTTAGCTATTTGCAGGCGGCTGTGGTCCCTAACCTCCGTGAATGCCGGGGCTCCACTGCATAAGCCCAGGTGATGTCCACTTATGAAGTATTACAATAATCAAGATATGTCCAGTTTCAAACTGTTGTCTAATTTAACAGAAGCATTTGTTACAATAGATTTAACAAATTGTTGGAAGGAGCCTTGGTCCTGTACAGTGACATCAGTAGCACCACTGATGACTTTAGCTTCTCTGTAATTGAAATTTTAAAATGTTCTCAGCCATCCAGACGTTGATAGGAGGCACACTCAAGAATTTATTCAGAGACCTTCCATCTTTCTTTTGTTTTAGTGGGGGCGTATCAATTTCTGACATTCTTAGAAAAAAACTGTAACCAATGTGATGACATTTAAAATAGGTCTGAGGCAGAACAAGTAAAGGGAGAAGAGAACAGAACCAAGGATTGATTTGTGGGGAACTCCACATGAGCAGCAAGAGAATACCACTTTGGCTCACTATAAATTTACTTCCAAACAGACATAGCATGATCTGAACTACTTTAATGCAGTGCTTTTTGCCATGTCATTGTCCCCCAAGTGAGACATGAGAGTGTCATGGTCCACTGTGTCAAATCAAACAGGAAAAATCATCTACATCTGTTGTGATTAGAAGGTCCTTAGCAACTCTGAGGAGTTCAGATTACGTAATTTAGAATGCCTTGAAACCAGATGGAGAATACAGAGAGGTGGAACCTTCAATATAGTTTCTGAGATGAAGAGAGTTGGGATGTGGGGCAATAATCTGACGAGCTACAAAATTACTGCTGCAGAGGTACAGCTACTAATAATTAGGGGTGCACCAATAAATCGGCCCTGATTTCTTTAATTTTGGATGATCAGCTGATAATTCAGTGTGACACCAAACCTATCTGCAAATGTCTAAAAATAAGCCACTGTCCGCTTTTGTTTGGCCATGAGAGAGGGCTGACTGACAGACCCCCCCCCCCCACCAGGTCACATCTGCACAGGCGCGGTTAGTAATAGTCACCACACTGTTGCCAACTTAGAAAATTTGCCGCTATATTCAGCAACTTTTCAGACAAAACAAATTTGTATCAACCAAAATTGGAATCTGCAGGTCAGGCTTTTTAAAGATCGGTGATCAGAAAACAGCAGTCGGTGCACCCCTACTAATAATGCAGGCTGTTTATGATATGTATATGTATGTTTCATCCTATAGCACCCCTAGCCATTGGCTCTAGTTGGTCAAAGACTGATGTTGTCATGGCAATGGAAGGGTTAGACTTGTGAGGTGGTGTACTTGCTCTAATCAACAGAATCTCATGAAAAAAATGTAGAAATGTGTTTCAGATTTCTTACAGCTTTGTGATAGTCTGCTTGGGGAGTGTTGAAAACACACACACGGATTCTTTCTTCATAACACTAGAAAGATTCTTTGTTTTTGGGCCTTAAACGACTCTATGATAGTTACGCAGTCTGTCCTCAAGGATCTCATAAGAGACTTGGAGATGAATATTTTGCTTTCAAGTGCCATTTTATTAAAAAAAAAAAAAAGCATCAGTCATTGAAGTATTTGACAAACACTTTGATGCACTCATAATTCAAAGAGCTTGATAAAGAATGTGGAAATGAGGCCACTTATTTGTGCTACAAACTGACTCATGCTCACTCTTAAGAGTTTACAGTTTATTGTCAGCTTTTTACCTTCAATCTACTGATGGTTATTAGCTGAACTGAAAGGATTTGGTAGAACTCTTTGCTTTCACTTGTATGTGATACCTTAATTAAACTAAAGTCCTAAGTTAATTACTTTCTTACTATCATTTTGAATTGTGGACAATTGCTCTGTTGTGTTTGTACGTCCACTGCATAGTTTTAATCCATTAATTTGGAGTATTTCTGTTTAATTTAAAGGAATTGTGAGTGAAACACCCTGGAATTCTTCCACCAGCCTCATTCTGAATCATCCTGCATCACCTCATCTGATCACTGTGTCAGCAGAGTGTCAGCAGCTACAGTGCAGCCTCTTCTATACTCTGAGGAGCCTCCCGCATATAAATGTACCATCTGAACACAGATGGTACACTTTAGAGTGACGTATTCTATAGTGCTTTGAGCTGTTGCAAAAAAGTCAACTATGTTCTCAAAAATGGCTAGCTTTTAATCAGTTAGTCCTGCTTGCATAGGAAGCTGCGGCAATTACAAAAACTCATCAGCATAGCAACAGCTCGTTATTCGGAAAATTTAATTATATGAATTGAACTCATCCTTATTTGAGAACAATAGAAAAGGGTATTTTTTTTGACACAAACCGCCCCCTCGAGTGTGGAGATGGAGAGTTTATGTAAGGTTTCTTGTTACCTCTGCAGGGGCATGTCTGTCTTCTCATGTTATACTGTAAGCTTTAATGTCTATAGGCTATAAATAGTGCAGGAATCTGGAGCCTTCAGTCTTTAGTCTTTATAAATGCAGGAAATAGAGTTATGCATGCACAGCCAGTGCTGCCTTGTAACTGAAATGAGGTAATCTGTTATGTATGTTTGGGAGAACTAAATAGCTCTTCTGTGTTAACGATAGCAGGGAATAAGATTTATGTTTTTTACATTGATATCAATATCCAGTTCCTTTCATGTCCTATGCTTAAGTTCTAAGCTTTTTAGGGTTTTTTTTTGTTTGCTTGTTTTGTTTTTATTGATTTAAATAGTCCTAAAATTCAGGTGGATAAGTGACAAGATTTACCCCAAAAAACTTGCTAAGCCCGGTGGTAGATGCACATGGGTAGTCCATCAGCAGCCTGCAGTATTTGTTTTAAAAATGTTAAAAGTTGACAGGAAACTTGACTTAGTAATGATGTGTTATTGGAAGACATTACTGACAATACTTAAAAACCAACTTATGCAGTCTTAAAAGGCTAACACCATTAAATATAATTGAAATAAATAATGAAAATTTTTTGCACTTGAGTTAGATCCTAAGTAAGTAATCAGGGAGCAGAGCTTAAAACAATCTATGTAATGCTAGTCACATGTAAAAGTAAAATAAATGTAAAGAATTATTGCCTAAAATGGACAATGATAAGCATATTTGTATGCTTTGCTAAATATATATGTATTGCGTGAGCGTGTGTGAGGTAGAGGCCACGGGTTATTCTTTGTTCACAAAGATATATGGGCTCAAATCAGTCTCACTGCACGCTCAACGCGAACTTCTAAAAGGTGGCTATAACTCAGTCTTTATAGTTGTGCTTTTAGAGGTTCGTGTTGAGCCAATCAAGCAGTGAGGCTTTTGTATTTGATACATACGCTGGTGCAGTATTCTCTCAAAAGACAGCCTTCATAGAGGGATCATATAAATGCTGGGACAGGTGGACCTGGTTTGCAAGAGCACCTTCCAAATAGACCATTGTAAATGAAAGGTGGTGCACGCGATCTGCCCCGAATTCAGTGCGTCAACTATAGACCTAGCTTAAGCCATCTTAGCTATCACTGTTACTGGTGTATGAAAAAAAAAAAAAAACAACATATTTAGAATAAATAAACAAGCAACGTTTAGCCTGATGACAGGTAGAAATGCTCCACTGTAAGTGTTCTAATCTAATATCTTTATTTAAGTACCTGCCAATTTGAATATTTTTCTGTCTAGAATACTTTTGTTTCAACATTTATTGTAATATTTATCCTGGTGTTGTTAACAAATATGAAAAACAACCGAAGACAATGTATAGTCTCAGCTATACTGCAGCAAATAAGCCTAGGAACATCCATTCATGTATATATTAACACTATGCTGCTGAGCTGCTGAATATGTACACAGAAAGGCTAATGAGAGAGTGAGGGGACAATAGACTGTAACAAAACCATTGAGAAAGTAGCTTAGCAAAACTTACCACTAAGCATAAAACCTAATGTCAACACTGAGGCTACAGATAGATCATACTTAGATTATGAGTCGATGTCAAACAAAGATAGTTAGTCAATGTTTAGATCTAAAATGCCAAAGCTCAAAGAAAGCTTTATTTGATTCATAAAAATGTGATAATTATTTTCACTTGATATTGTAGTCATAATATATATGTGTAGAAAAAGACTAGATTTATTTAGAGTGCACAATAAAAGGAATGGTGGTAAATATTTAACAAGATACTGTATGTATTAGTTCAAAGAACACCCATTTTTATCTTGCGTTCAAAGATTTAAGCTCTACAGGCTACACACTGATAACAAGATGCTCTCTTGACATCAATAGATAACATTCAGTTTGTTTAATCAAAAGAAAAATATTGATTATTCAGCACAAATCATAATTTTATGCCAAAACTACAATACTGTCACAAAGTGGCAGTACCTCATGACACAGAGATGATGCAGCACTGATAGAATATCTCTGAAGTAGATGGAGATCAGAATTTAATTTATATATTATATATAATTTATATATTAACTAATGCAGCATCAACAAAAGCATAACAGACACACAAACAGTCCTGGGATTGAATATTATTTAAGCAAAGAGAGCTATGCTGATATATAGTTTATCTAGTAAAGACACTGTGTTCGTAAAATGAAAGGTCTGAAACACATACCCAGCTATTACACTCCTTATTTATGCTCAATCAAGTCTATATGTAGACTTCTAATAAGCATCTAAAAGGAAACTTAACACACTTAAAAAACTTTCACTTTCAAATACATACCAACGTTATCCCAGATGTCTATGGAGCATTTCGACCTTGTTTTGGTCTACTTTCAACTGGGCTGAAGCTGTCAGTTGTTTAGCTTTGTCGGGATGTAAATGTTGGCTTGTGGAGGAGTAAGAACAACACAGGAGCTAGGTTTGATCACCTCATTTACTCGACTCCAACAGAGATCAACAGAGTAATGGTACAAAGAGCAATGCTAAGTGGCAAAAAAAAAAAAATTTTTTCATATTTTTTTAATCCAAATATCCGGTAATCTGGGTGTGAGTTGAGTCCCCTTGTGGTCCGTCACAGGCCAAATAAAGGCTATGAAAAGTTGCCTTTTTATCATCTGTAACAGCAGTGTCTCTTTAAGATTAAAAAATTGTAAATATTGCTACCATGTGTTGAAGTCCTCCAACAAGCTCCTGACATTTTCAACCCGTTATGCTCCATAGCAGATGGAGGTTAAAACGTTATAAAATAAAGCAGTATTTCTGTATTTTGGTTATCTTTCCTTTTGTTAGCATAAGATTGTTGTTCCTCTGAAGAGCAGATGGATCAGATTGAGCCCATATTTAATGAGAAATTAGGCCAAGTTTATTTAACTTGAAATGATGAATAAAATTGCATTAAAGAAGATGTCTAAAGTTATTTTAACTTCATAAATCATTCCAATCATTCAAACACTCTAACAGCATTTTTGCATTCACTGTGCTCGGGCCAGCAGCTGCTCAGATACTAACAAAGAACTAAATGAGTGTTGGTGCAGTTTAATGATCTCCCTTTTTGGACCTAGTTGCCTAGCAACATGCATCAGTTTGTCTGAAGCCTTGGTGTCCTGACTGAAACTTTACATCATTGGTCTGAGGAGTTGTGAAATAATAAGTGGGGACACAAAAGACATGTGGACTCAAACTGATTCTTTCTTTTGCTGACTGTCCCGGGATACTGACTTGTTGTGTTTTCAGCTGCTGCTCTGTCTGAATGGAAGCAGAAACTTAAGAGGAAATCTGATTAGTTTGGGCTTGATGACTGTTACAGTTGCAGGACTAGAGCCAGCTGGGTAATTCAGCTGGATGTGTGAATCCCCCCTGTTTAGCTACCATAACTAATAGTTAATTAAACTATTTGCTGTGACTTTCTCTGTCTGTAAATTGCAGTTGCAGTATCTGGCAGCAGTCTCTTTACCAGCGTGTTGGGGAAAAGCTCTCAGGACAGGAAGACTAAAGCACCACCTGCTATTCTCTCCCTCCCTGAGTCAATTTTCTGCTGTAAATCATAGTGGCAGAGGAGAAAAAGAGAAATAAGAGGGAATGGGAGCTCTTACTACAAAGACACAGCTTGAATGAAATCAAGTATTTCTGTTTCACCTGACTCCAAATCTCAGGAGAGGGCTGTTTTTTTGTTTTCTTTTTACCTTCAGTGGTGGTTATTCCAGCTCCAGTGTGCATTCAACTCATTTTTTGAATCCCCAACAGCTCATGGGTTTGGTAAAGATGCTAGAGAGCAGATATAGGGATTATATTTTTTATCTTTTCTTTATAAAAAGACTGAATCTCTCTGAATGAATAGAAAAACATAGGTCAGAGTTTTGCCGCTGATTTCCTAGTCCCTACTTTTTGTGAAGCTTTGATTCGTCAATGCTGATTTTAGCTGATTTAGCCGATTCCAGTTTCTCTTTTGGACGTTCAATACATAAAGTTACAGGAACAACATTCATTATATTATTTTCCTGTCATAAGTGGTCAATAATTATTGAATTGAAGAGTAATAGTAATGAAAGCCTACACTAACTAACACTTAAGGAGGAGCAACCCCATAGCTGCTGGTACTAAACAAACCTAACAATTTAAGGCAAAAAGGGAACACAAAACTGAATTCAAACAACACCAACTGACACAGCTGCTCACATCAAATCAGAGCCTCGGAGTGACAATTTGCTTGAGTTTTTATTGAGCTGCAGATAATCAGCCGGTTGAGCAGACGGCAGAGCTGATTGGCTCAGAGAGACTTTCACTTCAGTCCAGTCAGCAACAGCAGCTATAGTGTGAGGCAACAAGGTGAGCCAAAACTGCAGCCAATCACAGACCAGAACTGGTTCAAATCGATTTTAAACACAAAAAGACTCAGTCAGTGAAATACTAAGAAGCATAATTACATTGATCGATGGTTATAATGGATGACAACTGAAATATTGATGTTTAATGGCTATGTTCAGTTCCTTTTCTTATATGGAGGCTGTTTTTGTTTATTACCATTAATATTTCTCATTATTCCAAAGGTTTGACTTGTTTCTGAGAAAAGTGAGTGAGCTGTCATCTCAGGATCAGTGAACAATGGGGACAGTTTTTCAGAATCCGGTAATAGAACTTCCTCCTGCCTGTTTAAGCAGTCGCCTCATTTGTCATCACATCTTGTAGCAATTAGGTGTAATTATTTTGACCACACACGGCAGGTTTAAAGTCCATCCCACAATGCAACTGGGCCTGGGATTGTTTTCTACACATTAGTTCCTGTTTGGCGTGATTGAATTAGAAAGGTCTCAGCCTGAAACATGCATATTTATTCATGCTAACATAGTGAGATCATCATAAAGGGAAATGAACCATTTTGTTTAAATATCTAAGAAACTTTAACTGTATAACCTGCAGAAATATTAAGTTAAAGCAGCGTTAGAAGCTGTGTTGGTTTCCATGCTTGCATAGTCAGTGAAGGGCCACTCTGTCTGCTTTGCTTACTCAGTGATTACCATGAAAAAAGCCAGGATGACAGTCTGTGTTTGGTCCTCATCTTTATTTCATCAGGGTAAATGTTGTGGTTTCTCATCACCCATACTGAATATGTTTGTTTTTCATTAAGTCCTGCACTCTGCAGGAGGAACTGCAGACTCGCCGTTCTGCTGCAAACAGATTTTTTTTTTTTTTTTTTTTTTTTTTTTTTTTTTTTTTTTTTTTTGTGCATTGTGTCATCAACACAAACATACAGAAGCACATTTTTCACTTCAGTGTTGTGAATACAGAGTAAATTAGAAAGTAAAATCATCATTTTCAAAAATGATTCACTTTGACAGGCCTGGTTGTTACTTTGTCACTCTATGCATGCCTTGTTTTCACTTCGTGATTGTTACAGCCACATTATTGCTGTCTTTGAAACAGAAAATGTTGCCAGTGTCACTTTATTTTATTTCAAAAATTCAGTTGTATTTTCCTCAGTTGCCACCATTACTCCAGTCAGCCTCAATCATGTGTGCACTCGGAAAGAGAACTGGTGCCAGACACAACAGATGTTTGTAGACAGGATAACCCGTGGTGTTCAAGTGCTGTCAGTACAACAGAAACTACTGCCAAGAAGACAGTACAATTTTTCATGTTCACACCAACAGATAAAACTGCTTAGTTAAACATTTATGAAGCAGAAAGGATGTAATTGCTGTTTGATCTGGATTTCTGAAACAAATCTCTGCGCAAGTCTAAATATTCTGACAAATGCAGTATTTTCACACAAAGCAGATGTTTGAGGGGGTCGGTTGTATTGGTTTATTTAACAAGTGAACACTGTAATGTGATGTCTCTCATGGATGGATGGATGCATGCATGCATGGATATCATAGTAACATATAACAAAAAATATCTCAATATAGTATGGAGGACCAATCCTGCCATAATGAAGAATAAATACAGAAACAAATAAAAGTCAAAATAGGCACGTGTGTAAAGTTGCTAAATGTTTTAGCTCACTAGCTGCGTTTCCATTTACCATAAAATTGCACAAATTGGAATTATGAAAATAAATTTGCTTAATGGCGAGACTGCAATTGCAGTAAAAAAACATTTTTCACAAAAAAGGTTTTGCGCTAGGATGGGGTGGGTTTTTTTTCACGCGAGTGACGCCAGTTTGTATACAGCAGCAAAGCACTTATTCAGTTCAGTTCAGTTTATTTGTATAGCACCAATTCACAACAAATGTCTTTTCGAATCACTTCACAAAAAAAATTATTTCATTTCAATCATACATACATTCCAATTGATCCTAGTTATCAAACAGTACAGTAAGCTCAATTAGCCATTCAAAGTAGTTCAAAAAGTTTCGAAGGAAACCCAGCAGATCGCATCGAGTCATTGACTTGCAGCATTCACTCCTCCTGGACGAGCACATAGCGACTGTAGACAATCGCTTGCGTTGTGTCGTTGACGATACATCCATCCCTCATACCGAGCATGCATGTAGTGAAGAGGAAAAACTCCCCTTTAACAGGAAGAATCCTCCAGCAGAACCTGGCTCAGTACAAGCGGCCATCTCCCACGACCGACTGGGGGTTTGAGAAGACAGAGCAGAATGCACAAGAAAAAACAGAACAAGAACAACAGAAAACAACAACAAAAAACTTATTTGTTGGCACTGGCCTGCCTGGACAATGCGCAGCTGGTTTTTAAAAAAGGTCTCACAGCATCGCAGAGTTGATCAAAAGTTGCATTTGTTTTCTGAAAGTGGTAAATCTATACTTTTTCTGTAAAATCGGTGACTACAATTTCCTAAAAATTCAGCATAAACATTTTTAATGACTTAATGCGGGAACAAACTTACTCATGTGTGATTTTAATTGCATTTCTTATTGAACAGAAACATCACAATTGCTAAATTATATTTTTTCAAAATTAGAAGAATATCGAAAATGCTTTGCGCAAATTTGGAATGGAAATGCTGCAACTGATAGCCTCATCGTAGATCGCCATGTTTGTTGTCATTGTGGCTGTTAGGATGTAGATTGGAGATCTGCAGTGTAATGCTAACCAACCAAAGGCACAACCTCCCTTCACCTGTCCCTTTCATAATGAGGCAGAAATACATACAATATGTAAAAAGAACAGGTAGAAATAAATATTGAAATACTGCAGAAATAGATAGGTTAAAAAGTACAAAAGGAAGAATAAAACAGACAAAAATATGAAAACATATACATAAATAAGTACATTTTAAAAAAGTAATTCATAAATAAAGCTGAAAATTATAACGAATAATAAATGAGGTAAATGTTTCAAAGGTGATTAAATAAAGAAGCTAATCAAAAGAGATATGTATATTTTTGTCTTGCTGTATAATTAATTACTGCCAACATTTATTTATTTACTGTATTTTTAGTGTGTTTCATCATATTGCTAATTTAGTTATTGAGGATTGATTTATTTCTGTATTTATTCGAATTATAACAGGATTGGTCCTCCATAATATAGGAGCAAAGAATATGATAAAACACTTAAAAAAGAATTCCACTGCTATTAGTCAAGTTCTTTACAGACCGTATGTACAGTACAGATATGAAGTCCAGAGGAACAGTCGTGGATTTCCTGTCACACTGTAAGTGATTCTGTTTTAGGAAGGATGTCTCTGGAGGGTGAGATGGTTTAAAGTAGAGCTGCACAATATATCAAATCGCTATCACGAAGGACTACATGGAAGCAATATTTAATAGGATATTGTATCAGCGAGGCGAATTCTGCGTGGCAGTATTTGGCCTGTTAAACTGCCTTTTTACAGAATTATTTCTTACTGTCTTCTAATTCAGAAGTTTACATCAATGAGTGAACTGGCGCCACATAAATAAACTGAATTGAACTGAACAGTTCTTTTTGTTGCTTTTTTGTAGCAAAAACAATATTATAACACAACTATTTCATATAAAAGCTGACCATGATTGCTTTGAAAGAAACTGTCTACAAAATAAACTGAAATAAGTGACATTTGGTTCTGGAATAGTGGCCAAAAAAAGCATCACAATTATTACTTTATTGCTATTAATCTGTCTTTTTTCCCCCAGCTTGAAACGTTTAAGGCCTTGACCACGTTAATGAAAAAACAACCTTCTTCAACATTCCTTTATAGCTGTTCGGGATGGAGCTGTGTCGTTCACCATGTTAGACACCTTAAGTTTACAATCAGACTCAGATCTGGCAGGTATGCTGCCCATGTCATTTAGACCCTCCGCCTATTCTGAGGACAGGTTGCAGTGGCAAGATGTGCTACCATGCAGAAATTTGACTTTACTGTCACTAAAACCATTTTGGAATAATGAAATAAAAAAGTGCAGAAAATAAAAATAAATATGCCTGAATTCTTTTCGAAACTGCTTAGTATAAAACCTGATTTTAAAAAAAAGTTTGAGTCTTTCAAAATTCCCTCCTGATCATTTCATTAATAAGCATTTCATATCTTTTTTTTTTTTTTTCTTTACCTCACTAATTACTTATTCATCTACAAGTGTAGAAAGAATTGTTATTTGGCACCCTATTTGTTTTTTGGACTGATTTTACTTTGATGTTTCAAGTAAGTTAATGAGCATTCACACAAGGCTCATCATTATGCATCTATCCTGAAAATTGCCAGCTTGTGTAAGCCAACAACTGTTCCTTAGTTACAGGAAACAAGATTGAAGTGTTAAACAAAGATAATGTGAACATATTGAGACGGTAATCCAACAATTAAGTACTTAACATGAAGTTCCCTACCAATTTGAGTATCAGTGTATGAATTATTGGGTGAGTGTGGCTCTAGTGTAAAGCACTTGGAGTGATCAGTATGACTAGAAAAGGACTGTATGAATTCCATCCATTTTCCACCAACCTTGTGGGATCCAGATATACATGTTTACAGAAGCACTTTGAAAAAATGGAAAATAAAATAAAGCTGGACCTGAACCTTTTAACTGTCTGATTCCTTCTGCTGTACTGTATGTAGTCTTTTGTCTGTAAATAGATGTGAAAATCCATCTGAGAATGTTTGTATGTGTGCAGCTTGTCTTACCGCATTGTCACCATCTAGGATTCATAGGTTCACTTCAGATGGGCAGTTTCTTGTCATGTCAATGAAAAGTTCAGGAAGATCTTTGCACTTGTGGATCCAATGAGACTTGTTCTTACTAATTGTTACAATAAAAAATAAATCATTAAATGAGGTGAATAAAACCAAACCATGTAAATCCTGACATATTTAAACAAAATATCCATGTAGAACATTCTAAAAGTCATGAAGTTCAACATTTTTTAGCCATGTAGACATTTGCACAAGTAACAAGTATGGCACAGAAGAACATGAAATATCTCTAAATGCAGATTATGTTCTACTGTATTTTTGGGCCGCTCAGTTAAAGCCTTAAATTTCATGGACTCAAGGGGATTCTCACACAAGATGGCTGAGCACTGAACAAGTGATGTGCTCTGAACTATTAAAGGTATTGCCATTTTTAGATATTCCAATAAAGGAACTGCCATTGTGGACTAGAACCACACTTAATATCTGGAACAAAGTACAAGTGGCATTTAAGCTGACAAGAGGTTTATCAATATTAATAAACATTGGACATATTAAATCCTTGACTCCTAATTCCTTTGACAAAAATTTTTCAAAATGGCCTGAACAGGGGCTTATGTTTTTACATCAGTTAATCAACAGAAATAACCTTATGTCATTTGAAGAGTTACATAGGCACTGTCATCTTCTGAAAAATGATTTCTTTAGATATTTGCAGTTGCACTCTTTTCTTATACACAGGAACTGGGGAAGAGTACTAAACTGGGAAAGAGTGCTAAACTGGGAAAGAGTACTAAACCCCACACCAATAGAGAACTTCCTAATTCAATTCCAAAAAGGTGAAGCGGATAAGAAATTAATAACAAAGCTATATAAGGTGTTTCTGTCAGTGAATCTTAATAGGCCCACTCGGACAAAACAAAGATGGGAGGCAGAGATAGCCAAAATTATTTCTGATGAGACATGGGAGGGAGTTTGGACTGAGACATATTGGGCTACAAACTTAAATATGTGGTGGGAATATAAATGGAAAATTATCAGTAGATATTTCAGGACCCCAGATGTAGCATCTCTGTTCTAACACACCTAAATCAAATAAATGATATAAAGGATGAATTACCTCCTTGGAAGTAGTGGAAGTCTTGGAAAAGCCTGATCATTAACCATTTATTTGATGACCTAAAACATCCTTTAACATCATGGGATATACAAGAAAAATATAAACTGATTCATCCCATTGACTTTTATGATTCTTAAACCTATATATTTTATTTGCCACACAAAAAAGCAAAATAAAAGATTTTCATCCACTATAATGGTCTCTAAAAGTCAATTCTGCACACTTGCAATCAAATCGTAGGTTTAAAGGGTTATTATAGGGGAAGGAGACAGTGTTTCCTGGTCAGTGAGGTGTGAACCCTTACACACAAATGCAGCAGTTCAGTGCTCTTATCTGAACTTCTAAATGGCTGCATCATGGAAAACAACAGCAGTGAATTTTCTGATAATGTGTTTGACTCACCAATTAGAGTTGGCTTAATGCTCTTAACCACGAGCTGAAAATGTGATAATCAGGCAGGGACTCTGAGGCATTAAAGACAATTCACTGCTTAATAAGATGGCTGAAGTTAAAATGCACTGCTCTCCACTAGTGTCCGACATATTTATCCACCTTTAGTGTATTTATTTGTCTGTTTATACTGCATTTCTTTTTTTGATCTGCAAATATACAGTAATGATGGCACAAGTGCTTAGTTGTAACCCTGATAAAGCTAACACTTTGAGTTCCACCACAAAGGTTGGCTTAATGTCTTCATAATGTCCTGAGACTAACATAGTCTCAGGACATTATCTGATTAAGTTGCTTTGGTGTGAAACTTAGAATCACAGGTCAGAATTAAGGACTGTAGAGCCATTACATGTTGTTTTAAATCTTAAAACTGCAATATCAGTTCACAACAGTTTATGACAAGCTTTATGAAACAGTGATTAACAATAATAACAATTCTTTCTGGATGTCAGCTTATAATGACAATGGCCAAATTCAAAATGAGCTACTATTTTTATATCCTACCTAGCCAGTTAACAACACACATTTTATGCTGCTGGCTTCCAACAAACTACATCATCTGATACTCTAAACAAGTGAAGTGGAAAAGCCAGTAAGTAGAGCAGCAGCTAAATATACTACAAACATGCTAAAATACACTTACTAATTATAGTAGATCATGAAAAAATAACAAAGGGTGGCAAAAACTTGAGCGCAATGTAAAAACTGTAACATGGAATGTATGTGATATGCACAATTAGGCCTGTTATGTAACAAATTTTGCTGGACAATAAATTGTCCACATAATTATTGCAATAAATGATAATTTTGTTGTTTTGAGACCATTTTCAAGTAATATGTTGATAATAGCAAAATAATGCAAGTTTGCCTCATGGCTGCTGGGATAGATGACAGAATAACACATGAAGAGGATATTATAAAAATCTGGTAACCAATGACCTATGAACCCAGTATCTGTTCTGAGATTTTTGTGTCTTAAACATGTTTGTTGTTATACTGGAATCTAACATGTCTAATATAACAATCTCAACACATAGTGCTTTAAATTTTTCTTATTTTCCCTTTCATTCATATTTTCTAACACTGGTGAATCAGAGGCAATAATTCACTCAATACCTGGACATGCCGTGGGCATGTCTACTGACCTTAAATATAATTACATTTCTCTTAATTTAGTTTTATTGAAAAGATAATTGAAATCTTTGTATTCTGGCATTGTGAATTGCTTAGGTTACCTTTAAACATTCTAACTAAATGCCACCAAATGCCTTTTTTATATGGTTACTGCTGTCAGTGTTGGTATTGAGTGAATCTCTCTTAGCCCCATCATAAGTTTTCTCTTATTTTCTGTACTGACAATACATGTCATGTTGCATTATTTGCCTTGAATGAGAGTGGGCGGAAAGGCAAACAAGATTAGTTGATGCATGCACTTGTTTTTCTGAGTGAGTCAAGGCTTTCAGAAATGATTTCATGAGTCAGTGTTTGTAGCATGCCTTTCAAACTCATTTCTATTCCATGTTTTTGTAATGCTGGTGAAATAATGCTCTACAGAAACATAAAGCATACTTCAGGGTGGTCTGTCAGTGAGTAACTGCTGGTTTTAGAGTTGTGGAGAATTTATTCTTAGCGATGTGTAATGGAAAATTTGCAGTGATTTCATTCCTTATACGTCACTTTGGTCTGTGTGGTATAATTCCTGGACTAAAGGTGGGATTTAATGGGACACTGATTCGTCTCTTTTTATTTTACTGGTCCTTGAAATGAAGAGAAAATCCCCAAGTGTAAGGAATGGTTTTCAGGTCTAATTTGGCAAAACAAAAGCAAAACTTCCTTACAAAAAGTCGTTCTAAAAATCTTTCAAGAAAAAAATTAAGAAAATTTACGTCAAAACATAAAAATTATCAAGAGATGACCAAAGTCAGTCATCATTGCACCTGCTTTAGGATCAATTTTTTTAATGCAAGATACAAATATAGTGATGGTACAAAAAGCTGGTATCTTAAAACATGTTAAAGGTGAGTAAAAACATAATGAAATTAAGATTTTTTTTTTTAACCACCAGCAATATAGAGTATGTGTGTGACTGTAGATGCACCTCCACTTTTTATTGTGTGTGTTGGGATAAGGAGTGTAAAATTCTACTGCCTCAAAAAAGGGTAAGTCACAGTTGCGATGACATTGTGTCATTTTCTTTGATTTTTTTTCCCCAAACGTCATGATCTGGAGATGAATGTTCAATGGTATATGTGGGTGTATGAGTGCCCCCAAATGGTCAAATAAATATGAACAGAATTATTTGGTTGTCAGTGGAAGTCACCCCAAGCATTCGAGATGCTGAGGTGAGTGGGTGAGTGACTCTTTATCAGCACAGACAGAGTGCCTGCATATTGTATCATGAGATGAAATAATTTTTTTGGGTCACTGATCCAACATTTGAAACAAACTGTTCCAGTATTAAATGTTTAGGAAGGTGGATGATTATTTACTTAAAACTGGATTAGATATGCTATAATGTGATAAAAATTTTAATATCCACACACCCCTTTAAACTACAGACCGGACTGTTCCATTTGTAATGTTTCACACATTGAACAAACTGTATATCAGACATAGAATGCATCTTATCCTTCCAACTAGATACCTACTGAAACATTCAGGAAACCTGGGTGTCATTAATTTTGATGAGCTAAACAACAGATCAAAAATGGGGCTGTAGGTGACCACTCTGTAGCGCCACTCTGGTCCTGGTACCAGTCATGGACATTTCTTCAACTTACTGCAGTGCCCTTCAAGCATGTTTCTCACCATGCACAGTGCTGCTGGTCCAAAACGGTAACAGTCTGTGTAGTGTTTGATCAAGTTATTGATATCTTCTGGCTACCACTGGCTGGCTGAATCAAATTCAAGTCATGCTGTGACTAAAACTGCCAGCAGCCATCTAAATTAAGTCAGATGGGTTTATGCTTTTTCTCTACCACAGTGTTCCACTCAGGAACATTGCTGCTTCCACAAGTCACTTCCTGAACTTCTGACACTCCATCAAACCTATGCTGAACAGATTTGTTTATCAAAACTATTTCATCTTGTACTGAATAAAAGTGGCCATCTTTAACCATCTTTACTGTTCTATGTGTGCAAATGCAGCCCCAGACACCTGATTATGTTGGAAAGGGCAGTTAAACGGAGCAGGTCCTGAAGGAAAGATGGCCATTGTAACTGTTATGCATTACCAGTGCATGTTAAAAGATGCATCAGTGGCTTAGTAGATATTTTAATTTGATATGGGACTTTTAGAGTTAGAGCTGATTTAAAAAGCCTTCTTAAAGTTTTGCTGCATCAGACTGGTAGGTGTGAGCAGCTAGAGTTGTATTTCACCTGGTTTCCGGTGAGTGATAGAGATGCAGGAATGTCGTAACACCTAAAAAGCTGATTTAGACCCATTTGCCTTTGCTTTCCATGGGAAAAAGCATTTATTTCTAACATTTAAGTTTAGTTCATTAGTTTAAAAACCAGAACAAGGATTAGACAAATTTGTCAGACTACAAAGATTAATCAGATTTAGTGTGGCAAAATATATATTTGCAACTACTGCAATTTAAATCAGTGTTTAAATCAGTGACTAATTTATCAGCTCTGGTCTGGACGCTATTGCTATTGTATAAAAAGGAGTGATTCATTCCATGTTTTTAGTCAATTAAGCTATTTTGTTTCAATGCTTTAAATATAAAAAAATATCAACTGTTGGTCATATGCCCTGAACGTTGACCGGCAAAAATTCTAGCACTGGCTTAGTCATGGAATTCACCATACTAAGCATGACTAGGTTGTGCTAACAGCAATAGTGTTTGATGTGAAGATTAGAAAGAACCCAAAAGTTAGTCGTTTTCAGCATCAGTAGCTCTGTTTCCATCCAGTTATCAGGCGAATTTTGAGCAAACTTAAGTGTTGCCAAAAAGAAAACAAAAAAGAAAACGTGAATTAGGCGTGTTTCCAGCTACTAGTTTGGTGCGAATCAACCAGGCTATGCAAAGCATAATTTCGTCAGATGCTGATGCTATGTATAACTGTAAGAAACAAGATGTAGAGGTTATAAATTAGCATGGATCGCAAGTTTCAGAAACATGGAGAGAGTCCTCCCCTCTGTGGTGGAGGTTTGGACTTTTACATTTTCTGAGTTTTGTTCCTCTGTGCACAGAACCACCAGTGAATGGGAAAGTTTGCTACATCAGAACTTATTCAGCAAATGTTTCCATCTCCCCTTTAATGCATTAACTCTTTTTCGGAAAAACCAAAAACCACCTCAAGTGAGTGTAAAAACTTTTTTTGTGAAATTGAGGAAGTTATTTCAAATTTTGCCGCTTCCATCAACCTTTTCAAATACTTCAAAATGCACATAAAAAACGTTGATGGAAACATGGCTAACGAGGTGTTTAAAATGAAGTCAGAAGGAGAAAATGAAAAATACAGTTTGAAAGAAAATTCATTTTCTATCTGTCAAGACATCTTCAGTTTGTTTAGACTACAAAAGACCGAGAGTGAGACTTTCAGCAGATAACAGGAAGGCTGTGCTTGTTACCCCAAAGTTTTGCTGTTTTATCTTTTTGAGACTTGAGCCTCTGTATATCGTGGAACACTTTGGAAAGGTTGCCATCACTTTAAAAATATGTGTTCACTACACTTTTTAGAGAATACACACAAAGATTGTGATTTCAGTAATGCCAGCTGCAATAATCACTAATGTCAGTTGCCGCAGACAGATTAAAAGGTCAACTCTGTCAACCTTTACAGTTTGCATTAAAATATTATTAAAATCCAGTTTTATGGTGACTGATTTCTTACACAGTGACATGATGTCACCTCTGCTTCTATTATAAATAATGATTATCGGCTGGAAGGCTTGGAATGTTGTCAAAGTTATTGTATCTTCTTATCAGCCTCAGTTCTGATTGTGGCCATCTCTAATCCAGTCATACTGATTTGTTAAAGAATATTTTTTCACAAGAAGTAACATTTTTACTCCAGTTGTACTTTCATACCCTTTAATTTAATTTCAGCTCAAAGCAAAGCTAACTTAATATTGACTCCCATGCGGGTAGCTAAAGTAAAAAGACCAGTCCTTTTTCTTTATTCTCATAATGTCATATAATCAGTGTTATGAGTCTGTTCATACAAATCTTGCTCCTTAAATAACTTCAGCTTCCACAGCTCACTGATTTTATACTTTTACTAGCAGCTCACATGCAATAAAGCTGTATTTCTTATAGTGTTGTCTTGCCATCTGTGCTAATTAAAATTGGTGTGGAAGTGGCTAAGTGTGCCTGCTGTCAGGGCTTGATGTTGGCTCGCCATTGTGATGCCTGTCAGACATCAACGTAAAATGTTGCCATCGTCTGCTAGTCTGGTTCTGCTGTGTAGACTACCGACTGCAACTGTACATACTACTCTAGGAAAGAAAACTCGATAAGTACGCATCGAAGAACTCTAGATGGGTACTTTGGAAAAAAATCATGAGGGGCATAGAAAGCACATTTACTTTGACTTGTTCAACCATAAAAACTAAACGTATGAGTTTGGAGTGAACTTGACTGCAGGCACTAACAGTTTTTAGTTCAATTGTTAACATAAAACAAAGGATTTTTCCCCTGATTCCTTTTTGCTATGCTAGTAAGTCTGACAAAAATGAACCAGATTTCACTGTAGACAGTGAACTTCAACCATATGATGATAATGACCCCAATAAAAATAATACAAGGATCATCTGATGTAATAAAAAATCCCCCAGCAGCAATTACTACCTGCAGTCAATTCAGTATAGTTAGTGCAACGTAGCACAAAGTGTCAGGATTTCTAAAACTAACATCTTGAGATTTATGGCTGATTTCGGATTTTTCTTTGAATAACTGTGTTGAAATTAATTGTTTTTCTAGATTTCTAGCCATGAACTCTCATGAATTATTTTTTTAGGAGACAACATCACAGTAAACATGGGAAATCAATCACTGTACAACAGGATGTTACTAATATTTTAAAACAAAATTATTACAGTGTACATTTTAAACTGTATTTAGCATATTTTCTTTGCATGATTAGTCCTGTCTGTATTCTTTAGATATGGGTGCTTCCAAAATATGCAGATCTTCAGCCACATCACAGTAGTTTTTAACATCTTAGGGCAAAAATTTCAGAAAATGAGCAAAACTTTCACATGTAAAGGCAATCAGGCTATTGTGAGCAAGTTCTCTTGTTTTTATGCTGCTTCTGCACAGAATGATACTAAAGGTACAAAAGAAATGTTTCTTTTATTCATTTGTTTTACGTCATTTGGCTGAAAACTGTGTGCTTTATATCTTTAAGCTACTCATTTTTCTCATTTTCCATTATTATGTAAAAAGACTTATTGATCTATGTATTCCATATAGTATGCATGATACATTGTTTCTTTTTCTCATGTAAGTCAAATAGGATTTGTGACTTTAAACAAATCTTATTTAGCAGGAATAACGGCAAAAATGGTTCTTTGGATTGAAAAGGTTGCTGAGCCTTGCCCTGGAGAATGCTGACCTTTACCTCAACTCGGAGGTTCCCACAAAGCTGCCTACATTTCAAATTCAGCATGTTCCATTATAGAGGTCAAACATTCAAAAGAATAAAATAGAGCAACTTTTCTATAATACATCCAGCCTTTGCTAAAGTTGGTTATGAAGTCAGAAATACAGTTTCCTTTTAATCAGCTTCTTACACATTTCATGCGTCCTCTGACAACGTTCTGATGCTCAGTATTACTAACTTTCAGTCTTCTTTCTTCTGTATCAACTTTCAGTCTTCTTTCTTCTGTATCAACTTCCATACTGAAGAGTGTTGTAGTTAGCACAGTAGTTCTCAGTTGCTTTCTGTCATGCTTTCCTAGGAAGCATGAATTTTGAATACTGTTGAGAACCTTATAATATATATTTGTTTATTTGTACAAACCACTGTATATTTTTCTGGCACCAGCATTCTGCATACAACCACCTGATTATCAAAACAGTTAATAAACAACAACTTAAAAATGTTAAGTTGCTGCAGCTCATTTAATTGTTTTAAAACTGAAAACAATTTCAAAGTTCAGTATTAACTCAATTTGTAACATAAAGATTGTAATATTCAAAACATTTCTAAACTGTAAACATTTTTTACTTGTCAACTTCATCCACTTATTCCTTTTCAAAGAAGGTTTATAACTTAAAATCTTTGTGCAAAATTCGCAACAATATTGCTTATATTTTAGCTCATCAAAAGAAATGAAAAGTGTTTAACATTTAGCATTCACAGTAAACCAAGGGCTATGTAGGCTTCATCATATTTCCTGGTCTTTTTTTCCGGCCACTGTCATTTGCTTTACTTGCCTCAGGTGTTTCTGCTGTTTTTCAGTTGACTGTCACAGATTTCTCCATCTTTCCTCCTCTGTCAGCTCCAGTGGATTGAACAGGCAGCCTGTTGATTAGTTTGAGCACTGCTGCCACCTAGTGACTGGAGGCTTGTTTGTCGTTCAAGCATGACTAAAGACTAAATATACTAAAAAAAAATTCTCCTGTCTCTTGAGCCCACCTAACACCTCAGTCCCACTATTTGAGAAGTACTGAATTAGCATGACCTGGTACATAGGTATGGTGTATTCATCAATTTGAAAATTATTGGATTTTTGACGCCTGACCAATTCTGGTCAACATTAGATGTCTCTATTGTCTGCATGGACAGCTGTGGACAGGAGATTATTGTCATCACTTTAACCACTACAGAACTGCAGCGAAGCAAGCTGCATTAAACTATTGGCAGTTACTTGTGTATCATTACAACCAGGTTTCACGTTTAGTCAGTCTGGTTTAAATGCAGCTGGAGTCTCTTTTTCCTCCCTCTTTCTTTGTACAACCAGGGGGGAAGAAATTAGGGAAAACTGATGACGGACATTTGTTGTTCCTAGTCTCTATAGAAGAAAGTCCTCCACTCTGGATCTAAAGCCCCTCTGCACCATAAACGTATTTTAGAACAAATTTTCTGACCCTCGTTGGAGACATTGGTTTTATGTCAAAGTTGTTTTTTATGAGTTTCCTTCTTGCTGCCAACAGGTTTCTCTGATATAGAAAAATGAAACGCCAAATGACTGTAGAGTCTTCTAAAGCCATTTTTATGACTGATTTATTCTGTCAAACGCATTACTCTTGTGAAGAATCAAATGTCTTTTTTTAACTTAGCTTTCTGCTCTTGTTTTCTTTGTAGAAGAACATGACATTGACACCCCAGGAGAGCAGAAACAGCCAAGCCGGCCCTCTACACAAGAAGAAGCCCCCCAAACTGCCCAATGGCTTAAGCCTGGACTCTTTCAAGAACAACCACCACCAGCACCAGCTGTCAGACCAGGAGAACAATCCCAGCCTGGCACACACACAGGGGAAGAGGAAGAAGAAACACCTGAAGAAGAAGCGCACAATGGTGAGCTAAGTGCTTTGATGTTGATGTTATATATATTTCCATGTGGATTATAGTGTAGAGATGAGCTGTGTCAATGAATTTTATGTGTAGCTATCAATAAGAGAAGGACTCAGTTTACTGACCCGTCACCTTGTCAGGTAAGTGGTTGGCTAATGTGTAAAGTCAGATTAATGGTTGAGTTTCAGAACTTTCCACAAGCTGGCTCATGTCTTTGCTGAACTTCTATGTTTTATTTCGTTTTTGTTGACACAATGTTTCCCAGCTACCAGTAAGCAGTTTTGGATAATAATTCAACATCTTTCAGTAGGGATGCACTGATACTAATATTGCTATTACAGCCAATATCTGACATTATATAGTTCCTTACCCTTTTTTTACACTAATGTAACCAAATTGCTGACATTGCTTCTCTGCATGCATCCCCATTCTTCAGACAAAATCTTGTGATTTATTCATAAAAGCTCTTCAGATGTCAGAAAAAAAGTAGTTCTTCAGCAAAAGTGATAGTTGCTGCTTTGACTCTATAATCATAAGCTGTTTTAAGAACCTGCTGTGTTGATTGCACTGTTGCACATACACTTAAGTTATTTTACCCTCAGGAGCATTTACTGCGGTGACAGCGAGCAGTGCTTCCTTCACATATCCAGGAAACAAATATTTTCCATTAATGCGCTAAGTATTGAAACCCCTTTTTTTTTTTACTTTTTGTCACATCATAATCACAAACTTCAGTGTTCCAATTCAATTGGGGCTTTATTTGACAGACCAACACATAGTTGTGCATTGTTGCAAAGTAGAATGAACATGAGACACACAGCATTTAAAAAGTGTGGTATGAATCAGTTTCCAGTACTTAGAAGTAGATTTTGTTACAAACACAGCTGCAAATCATTTGGGGTATTTTTCTCTTTTAGATAAATCATACCTGTGAGCATCAGTTTTAAATTTTTGCCAAGATTCTCAACTAGATTTTGGTCTGGACTTTGACTAAGCTATTCCAGAACAAGAGTTTGCTTTAATCGAAACTATTCCATTACAACTCTGGCTATATGTTTTAGGTTGTTGTACCTGATGGAAGGTGAATCTCTGCCCCAGTCACTATAGTCCTGGGTATCTATAGAAATAGAATAATATCCCACTTAGTCATTTATTATGGCAACAACTATACAGTTAATTGGGTTTTTTGTATTACTTTGTGTTGCATTCCTGTATTTCCAAAACACTACCACCACATGAATCTATCATAGCTTATTAAAGTAGCAAGAACTGGTTAAATAAACATAGATAAAATAATTTCAGTGTGAAGTATACCTTCTGGTATAATGAGAGTATACAAACAAGTCTCTTTAAGCAGATTTTTTTATGAGCAGGAAAGTAACAAGGTCACAAATGAATATTTATGTTACGCTGATGCAGTGGTAAATCTCTGCCTGCAATGACTTTTACAGCCCTTCCTATACTTCCAGACAGTAAGTACGAACAGTCCCACACAAGCAGAGCCTCTAAGGTTAAGCTGTGTTATCTCCCTGGACGAGGGTCATTCTATTTCAGCTGTAAATTCAAGAACTGTCTGAATACCTGCAGGACAAGCAGGCACGAGCAGAGAGAACAGGTATAGTCACAAACATACTGTTGCACATTTGTATAACACGTATATAAGCAGCTTTGGGTAAAATATGCTTTCCCTCTGCATCTGATCTAATAGCATTCACAGTTTGATCTCCAGCTAAGTCAGGCTATTATAGATTTGGCATGTCGAAAAATCTCATGACATGAACAACATATTTACAGCACACATACATCACAGCTGCATACATTTTCCTTATTTGGGCACGTCTCCTCTCTTAGGGTACTAATAGACTTCTATTGAACATTGAACTTTCATCTCCAGGTGTTAAATTGGTCATTAAAAAATAAAACAAGGGGGCGCTGGGTGGATCAGTGGACAGAGCATGCACACCATGTGCAGAGGCTATAGTCCTTGACACGGTTGTCCTGGGTTCGATTCCTGGTCTCGGGCCGCTTGCTGCATGTTTTTCCTATCTCTCTCCTCCCTATTTCCTGTCCATTTACTGCTAAATAAAGGCTGCTAAAGCCTAAAAAATCTCTTTGAAAAAATAAATAAAACAAGACCATTATATCATGGAAAAAAACTATCATATAAATTCCAATATATGTGCACTATACAAAACATGGCGCACCAAAGGGAACACAAATACTTCTCAGAAGTTAATGTTTCATAAAATGAGCCCTAATTTGTTCACATTTAGATCTAAGACAAATTTTTTAAATGGGGAACTATACATGTTGAGATGGTTTTTCTATTGTTTAATTTTATAATCATTACAATGATTCATTCTGAACCCATTTCTGTAAATATAGCATTTATGCTTTTTTTATCCAGCAGGTTTTGTTGTAATCTCCCTCCTCTTTTGAATAGATGAACCTAGAGCTGATCTTGGTAGTCCAGCTACTTGAACATGTTTGGATTTTAATTAACAAAATATATTATAAAAATAAATAAATAAAGTAAAGATTGTGTAATGTATTATCTATATCTTAACAGGGCCCTTAAACTGTGTGTTTCAGTCATATGTGATGAGTAGGCTGTTGGCAGAAGTCATGTCCTGCTCCCTTTAACCAGCACCACAAAACAGATCTTTTCAAAGGCTGTGTATATTATGGAAGGGGGAACTCCAGTTCTGACCGAGGAAACTGCTGGATGGTTGAAGGACCACTTTGACAAACTTATCAGTCCAGGAACAGTGAACCCCCACCTATTTGCGGTTCAGTATTCATGGATTCACCTATTCACAAATTTTTTTGTTGCGCACATCTAACATATTTAAACAAAAATTCAGCTTGGTAAGCTGAAATACCTTGGTGCAATGCTACTGGACCCACGATTGGCTGGTGTTTGCAAATCAGCCAATCCAGTTAATTTTTTTTGGTGCTGATTGGCTGTACCCTCTAGAGTAAAAATAAGGAAGACCGATGAGCTTACCTTATATGGGAATGCCAAGATGGTTTCCTTTGTGTACATTAATGCTTATTTAGGTATATTTGGAAATATGAAGTTATAAGCACTATTGGAGGGGGTCTCAAGTATTCATAGATTTCAGCTATTCGTGGGCTGTTTTGGTCCTTAAACTCCATGTATACCGAGGGTCCACTGTAAAAGCTCCTTGTTTGCAGGGCACCTGGAGTTGGATGAGTTTTGGGCTCTTGATGTTGTAGGACTGTGGTGGTTGACACATTTCCCTTCAGTGTTGCATGGAAGACTTGGACAACACCTGCAAAGTCGCATGCCAGTTTTTAAAAAAAGAGATCTGAGTGCGCGCTCCAAATACACACGTCTTAACCTCCCAAGGAAAGCCTACTCTAGGGTGTTGTAAAGGAGCATCCCATCAATTTGTCCTTCCTGGAATTCAGGAGGAGCAGTTTGGGTTTTATATTGGCCGTGGAACAGTGGATCAGCTCTTTAACTTTACAGAATTGCTGAGAAGGGCCATGGAAGTTTGGGTATCCAGTCCACATGTGGTTTGTAGATCTGAGTGAATATGATTGTGTCCCTCAAGGTCTTTGTGGTGAGTGTGGGAAACCAGGAATGCTTTTAAGCACTAATCTGTCCTTGGAGTTGGATTGTACAATGGACGTTTTGCATGGGACTCTTCAGAAAGTGCAATTTCCGTCGTGACCCAATCTGCCATGACGGAGGTCTAAATAACATAAGCATGGACAATGCAAGAGTTTGCAGCAACCAGTTTCTAACAGGTAAGGATGGTATCCTTTATTAAATTGTATTTTCAGATATTTTATTGGAGAATTACTTAGACAGACAAGCACTGTTTTTAATGAGGTTTCTGTAGATCTCTGTGAATGGCTTGTTGTATACTACGAGGTCTGCATTACCAGATAGTTTGTTATGTAAATCGCCTCCATGCCGGGTAAATCCTGCAGACAACTCTTTTTTATTAAGACTATATGAGTGAAATCCTAAATGTACATGTATTCTTTTGCAATAGGCATTATACTCGCTGTCATCCATTTCGCTGTGTTTTGAACCAGAGCAAATCACTTCCTGCCCCCATCTGAATTTCATGCGTCATCCGGGCCATGTGACTGCAACCCAGCAATTGCTTTTATTGATTTTATTGTAAAAATGATCTTAGGGTGCTGCATGGTTGACTGCACAAACAGACAAGGATATAAACCAAACTTGTCATTTTATTGTAAACCTTTTGAGAGAGGAGACCGTGATGTATAGCAGCACATAAGGACTGGCAGCCCTCTATGTATTCGTGGATTTGCAGCGAACACTTTTTACAAGGTAAGAAGATGAATGTCCATATACTTCATAAGTAAGTACGCTTAGTAAGATGCAATCAAATATTGCATTATGGAGAAGGTATGCATCTAACTATTAGTAACCATGAAGAAAAAGCCCCACCATTATGTAACCTCCTATGTACAAAAGACTTTTGTACAAGTCTGCTCTGGTATAAGGAGAAATGCTCCTTACACCAGAAAATGATTTATATCACTATGACATAGTGGTATAAATCATGTGCTGTAAATTAAGGCAAAGTTGGCCATTTGATCCAATCAACAAACACCTCAGGAGGGAAAAGGTATGGGTCAGTTTCAAAGCCAGCTATTTCCAATGTTTGGAAATGCCCCAAATAGGTATGCTACTTCCACAGACAAATTAGCTTGACTTGAACAAGTAGAAGTCACAGCTAAATTGGCAAAAACATCTTGGGAAAACAGTCGCAGTCGCTCCGTTTAATACTCCTGTCCCTCACTTCCGACGTCCATCGTGGTGCCTCAATGTGATTAGGTGACATAGTTGCAAAAGGTCAATAGGATGGACTCTGATTCACTACAGCAACTCTGGTCAGAGAGCATGAGAACTCAGCAAGTTTTTCTAAATTCAGACTTTTGACAGGTGGAACTTTGTTCTTTTAAATTCTGGCTGTGTTCAAGTTGTCCTCGAAACTGGGAAAGTCCGACTTCCCAACTAAAACTCACCTGAAACACCCTCCAATGTGGGATTTCCCACAGGGAAACTGGGAGTAATATGTAGTGGGAAATATGTTTATTTTACAAGATACACATGCAGGAGTGCGTTTAAAAACAAAGCTACATGTAGTGCCTGCAACTCTAAACTGGAAAAAGTTAAAAGTAGCGTTTGCTTATGGAAAGTAAAACTTAAAATGATGTTTGTAAGAGGTTCTGCAAACCTCTTACACCCATCTCTATGGGTGTTGCCATGTTGAAATTCTGACTTCTTAACTAGAACACCGTTACCTCAGGTAGGTCTGACGTCAAACCCTGCCCAGAGTTATGACTTCCCAGGTAAATCGAATGCAGCATCTGAACTGGTGGCAATCACCAGTGAAGAAGTCTGCAAATCACAATTGGACATTTTAAGCTTGATAAATACTTATTCCAGTGTTTTCAGTTGTATCAAATAGGGTTTTGATGATCTAATGTGTCAGACTGATGCTACTCATGCTCAGACTATTAGAACAATGTTTTTTGTTCCTTTCAATGTGCAGATTGTCCCGTGAACCTTCATTCGCACTGCAAGATTTCTTTCTCACACTTAATGGCATCTGCATGATTGAAAAGACCATCGTCTTTGCCTCACGCCACCCTCTTTGTTGTTCTCAGAGCTAAGCAGTGGAGCTATTATCTCATTGATTTCACTGAAAATAAATCTTAAACTATTGTCCGTATTCAAGGTTACATTATAAATATCAGAAGGCTCTATTAAGGTTTAATTTTCCATTTTGGAAAACCTACAGTCTGGAACCACAGTGCCTGTTATCAGCATTGTCACCCGCTCTGAAGCAGAATGACAGAAGAAAAAGGAAAGGAGAAGAATTTGTGTTGAATAAAGGAAGAGGTATGTTTTCTTCATTTCGATTCCTCTCCCAGTGGAGCTCACTGCTGTTTTCTTTTTTGTTAGATTTTTCTCTTTGACACTGACCTAGTCTGCTGATCTATGGGATATTGTAAGCTTTAAATGTTGCCTCCCATCTGAGTTTACACCTAACTCTGGAAATAAACCTGAATATATATGAGAGGGGAGTGATCAAGTATAAATCAGAGGCATCTCCAGCTTGACTCTGCTACTGATGTCATTTCATCATTTTCTTGTCTCCAGTGTCATATGATGTTACAGATTTTAAGATTGTTTTTCCTGAGATGATCATATTAGGCCTAAAAGGTGATGGAGTGTTGAATTAAACTGGTACCATATAGTTTTTATTAGCTTTTCTTAACTTTTTAGACAAACACCATAGTTATACTCTTTTCATTTTGAGGTGACTCATGACACCCCAGTATCCTTCTGTAATGGAACATAGACATGTTCCTCAAAATTCTACACACAAATACCCAATTATGACAATGTGAAATATTTCTTTAGTGTTTTGCAAATTCTTTAAAAATAGAAAACCAAGAAATCACATTTACGTAAGTATTCACACCATTTGCTTAATATTTTGTTGATCCACCTTTGGCAGCTCCTACAGCCTCAAGTCTTTTTGAATATGATGCCACAAGCTTAGCTTAGCTATCTTTAGGCAGTTTGGCCCATTCTTTTTTGCAGTACTTCTCCACCTCCATTAGGTTGGATGGGAGACGTCTGTGCAGCCATTTTCAGATCTTTCCAGAGATGTTCAATCAGATTCAAGTCTGGACTCTTGCTTAGCGACTCCAGGACATTCACAGAGTGGTTCTGAAGCCACTCCTTTGAGATCTTGGCCATGTGCTTTGGGTTGTTCTGCTGGAAAATGAACTGTCATCCCAGTTTGACGTCAAGAGCGCTCTGGAGCAGGTTTTCATTTAGGATGTTTCTGTACATTGCTGAATTCATCTTTCCCTCTATTCTGACTAGTCTGTCAGTTTCTACTGCTGCAAAAAGCCTCCATAGCATGATGCTGCCACCACTATGCTTCACTGTTGGGATGGTGGAGTTTCCTGCAAACATGATGCCTGGCATTCACACCAAAGAGTTCAATATCTGTGTCATCAGACCAGAGAATTTTGTTTCTCATGGTATGAGTGTCCTTCAAGTGGCTTTTGGCAAACTCCAGACAAGCTGCCATGTGCCTTTTTATTAAGGAGTGGCTTTCATCTGGCCACTCTACCATACAGGGGGGGCTTGGGTGCCAAACTGGTCCACATTGTCATTTAGGGGTATGTGTGTAGAATTTTGAAGAAAAAGATTAATTTCATACAATTTAGAATAAAGCTGTAATACAAAAAATGTGGAATAAGTGTAGGACCGTGAATACTGTAAGTGGAATATATGGATATTGTAACCTTGGTAACAATGACAGTTTCTGTTACAACATCAACAACAAATACAGCAAGTTTGCACTCTCTTGAAGGAAGAAATCCATTCTTTGTGCATTATGTAAATTGTTGTTTTCCAGTACTTTACCTCAGGTTGTCATGTTTTTCCTGATGACGCTTTGTTCTACTCACTGATGTAGTGGGAGCCTGTGATGGCTGCTGCTTTGTACAGTAGCTCTGGTAAACAGAACACCGTGCTGTGAGGCCCATCTGCTCTCTGGAGTGATGAGAAAAGGAAGTGTGGTTGGTGAGCAAGGAGGGCTTAGGTTAGATCTCCCTTCTCAGAACTCCTCATGTTTCAGTCCAACCACCTTCCTGTCTGTCTGTTGGTCTGTCTGTCGTCTTGTTTGTCAGCAGCTAAGGGGCAGTGATTTTTTTTTAAAAAAAGAATCAGTTTGTATTCGATGTAAAAGTCCCTTGAGAAGCTAGCTGAGAAATTACATAGAACGGCTTCTGAGTTCAAGTTCAGTGGCTTCCCATCCTTCAAATGCAGTCCACAAATTTTTTTAACTGCGTTGAGGTCAGAGCTTGGAGTTAGTCTCCTCTGTGTACTGGAACACTGTGAAGAAGGTTTAACACTGCTGTGACCTTAAAAGATTTCAACCAAGAAACAGGTCTCTTCTCCAAAATTGACAACCTCAAGGTCAACAGCAATTTCCATCTCCTCACCTCAACCATCCAAATGCCTTCAAGAGACAGTTTTAAGATCTGACTAAATATATTGAGCTATTTGACCACAGTGGCAATAAATTTGGTTTTATATGATATGTAAAACCGAGGCTTTCAAACCTTAGGGCACAGTAGGTTATTTTAAGCAAGGTGGTGGCAGTATCATGCTGAGGGTCCGTGTCACTGCCTGTGATGCTGGTGTATTGCACCAACTGGATCGAATAATAAAGGGGAACTATCTCTAAATTATTCAACTTTTCCTCAACTTTTTAGCCTTAACCTCAACCCTAATAAATAAAATAAATTCTGATTCATGCTTTGAGCTGGGTCTGTGCCATGAAACCAACCTATTCTAATGTATGCTATGTATTTTGCAAAGAAGAGTGGTAAAATATCCAGACAGAATTATTCCAGGGCCTCATTGATAACTATAAAATGTGCGTTGTTTCTTTGCAATGCACTAAATGACATGCATTTAGTTATTACTGGTGGTGTATGTACATATTTGAGCAGGTGAATGTTTTTGACGTATTCCTGCTCCAACACAGCAGATGCTAGTAGTTATCTCCTCAGCCTCTCACCGTCATTTAGGAGACCTGTTCATATAAATCAGGTGTCTTCAACAAGATGCGGGACACCATCTCTCAGGGAGTGGAATTGCTCACCACTTCTCTCATCTTATTTCTAACATTGTATTACCAGGACTGTCATCAGGCATTCAGATTTATTTATAAAGCTATAGTGGCACTATGGATTTGTTTATTGAAAAACATTCACGCTCTTTCTGTATTGTATGACTCGATAGTTTTATCTGATGCCAAATGAAATGTGTCCAGTGCTGAAAGTTATAGTTTCTCAGTCATCCAGAGTTGGTGTCCAACTCTGGGATTTGAAAAGCCTTCAAAGAGAGGTTTTAACCACGCCAGCCAGTCAACTGAAGGGCTCTGAACTCTGGCTCTCTGAATATTTTTACTGGCTGGGGCCTCAGTCCTGCCTCCCCCCTCATGGAGAAGTCCTGCCTTAGGACTGCCAGTGGCGTGTTTATTATCCAACATCAGTCTCTTACCTACACTGAACTTTCACTTCAACCCTGCTGGAGGCCACATGTAATGAGATCAAGCTAAAAGCACTAATGGCAGCTCTCAAGGGCTGGCTTATTTGAGTGTTTGTGTGTGTCTGTGTTTTTCTGTGTCCTTGTGGTAAATATGTGACTGAAGCCCATATTGTGGTCAAAATGGAGGCAAATTTGCATGGTTTTCAGTCTCTATTGAAGATGTAATGCAATGTTCAGCTCTTTCAGCTTTGTGGGTCACCCTTAATAAGCTTATCCCTTAAGCCAGTTGGAGATTTGAAGGAAAGCATTGTCCTGATTGTCAGATAAGATGGCAAATCCATCCTGTGGGTGATGATAACCGTCACTGTCCACTGTCACTGTGGCTCTTCATGCAGTGGCGTTGGATCAAATCAAATCATTATGGCTTATTCTGAGACACATGCCCATTATGTGTGAACACGTTGATGCTACTCTGCGTTTGATGGCGGACTGTGTAATTACTGAGGTGAATATTTGTGATTCAAGGGCACTATGCGACGTGTTGTTTCAGTATAATTTATCAAATTGCCATTGTCATCACAATACCAGTATAAGTGATATCCCAATTGCAAAAAATTGCTTGGTTGTAATATTATTTCAGGATTATGCAGTCATGTTGTCTATATTTGGCTAATTAGTTGGACTCATAACTGTCCATCTTGCAAAACCATGATGTATATTTATAGTACCTGAGAGACTATGGGTGTTTTCACACCTGATAATCCAGAAGCAGTGGTGGGCCGTCAGGGCCTGCAAGCACTATCAGAATCACTAACATATATCTACAACCTAAATTATATATATATATTTTTTCAATTAAATTGTTTGAATTTACTGCCAATAGTCTATTCTCTTTTTTAAAAATGTTTCTCTTGGGTGTGTGACTTCCTGTACATGTCTGTGTGACTTATCAGTGTTTGAGCCAATCAGATTTCAGTATCTGTGTGTTGCCAGGGCCAGCCTAATCTGTCCAGGGCCTTCAGAATGGCCAGAGCAGGCCTATGTTCAGTAAACAATATAGCAGTGGAACTGTTCTTTTAACCAATCTGCTTTCAGAGTCACCTCATAGAGCCTGCTAGAAGGCCCACAGTGATATCAGAAGACTCCCGCCCTCTGATTGGATGGTCAGAGCAAATCTATCACCCCTATGTTTTGCTAGCAAAGCACATCTTCAGCAAGCCTCACTGCTCATATTGATATGTGTGAATTTATTTTTATTTTCCACACAACAGCTGATGGAGATGGAGAAACTGATTTGGTCTTAGGAATAATTAAAAATACATTTTCAAGGAGGACTTTTTCTAAATAACTGGACATCGTAAAAACACGGGGGATCTCAGCTGTGAGCGGTAAGCAGTACCACAGTCTCTGAGGAGCATTGCAAATTAAATGGCTGGGATTTGCCAAGAATACAACAAAGAACAGGCCATAGAAAAGGACTTGTTGATGCAACTGAAACAAAGAGATCAGCTTTATGACAATCATTTAAGTTTTCCTGCATAAAGAGAGAAGGATGGATTTTATCTATAAAGAAATAATCAGTAACTGAGTGACTATTATGTACTGTATCTATATATGTGGCGCAGTTGCGGCTGTAGTGTAGAGGTGGAGTTGTCTTAACTGGTTTCTTGTTTGAATAACAATAGTATTCACTCTCAATATGCAAAAAAACACTCATAATAAATTATTAGTAGACTAACTGATGAATAAACACCATTGCGTAAATTACGTAGTGCCCTCTCGCTCGCTCCCCACCTTCCTCTGTCTCTCTGTGCACGCCTCATAAACATCCTGTTGCAGTATCATGGCATCATATAAAAAAATATCAAAAGGAAACTTAGCTGTCTTCTCTTTGTGTTTATTTACATGCAGTACAGTTGGTGAGATCTGGATGCATGTGGTCACACAGGAAGCATTTAAATACTAGGTCTGAAAGGCGCATTCAGAGCAGGATGCTTTAAATCCGATCACTCAGTACTGATGTTGATGTCAGTGCTGAACACAACCTGTGTAATAACAGGCCTTGTGATATTGCGTTTTTGTACACTATAATATTGGTGGCTTGTATAATTTTAATGTCATAGTGGTGAAATAAATTGGTAAACCACCACTGAAGGCCCACGTACCAAATGGACAGCCCTCCACTGTCCGGTAGACTTGGTTCGATTGGGAACCAAAATTGTAACGTTTGTGAATTTTCAGCTGGTGCATTTTTTTCACACTGTGTCAAATGAACCAAACCCTTTGAACAACCTGTTCATCCCCTTGCTGCGGTGGCAGTGCAGCAAGAACCACTGAAGGAAACAACACAAAAACCTCTAAGCAGGACACTGAGCACAACTTCTTTCTTCACAAAATGTAAACGAAAATGGAGTGGTGATAGATTTTAGCGGTTGAAGGATTTCTCTTTTGTCTTTGGCAAAAGAACAAGAGCCATTTCTCCTGCTAGCGCTAGACACACCCATTTGTTCTGATTGTATTTACCCAGAATGACCAGCGCTATAGTTCACTTTTGGAGCTGTCTCCGGTCTGCTTGGCATTCTCATATACATTCAAACCACACCAGTGTTCACCTCAACCGAGCTGAGACCAAGGTTTGTAGGCGGTTGGTTGTTTTTTTTTTTTTTTTTTTTTTTTTGGTCCACATCAGAGTTCGATTGCACATTCCAGACTTTCTAGGCAAATGGACTAGAGTTCAGTTAAAGCAGACTAAACAGGGCTGGCGTGAATGCACCCTAAAAGCTCACATAGAGTGTGTTGGTGTGTTGCTATTTTCACCCAATAGCATTGCAGTTACAGATTTTCCTGATGTTTTGGAGCCTTATTATGAATCCTGGATGTAAGTTTTGTGCTTTTAGCTTAACACGCTGTATCTGTTTGAGACTCCTATTTTGAAGTAAGGGAGAAAGTAGGTCTTGAGTTGTCCTGTTGTGTCAGCTACAAAAACAGCCAATGATCCAACAGCTAACGGTTATATTAGCAATGAATGCATGCAAATGCTTGTGTACCTTTGTAGTTGTGTCCCAGAGGGAGATGGTTCCACTTCGTACAGGATGTTTCATACTGACCATGCGTCAATTTGTATCCACAAGGGGGATGTCTCATACTGACTTTTGACAACTGATGACTCAAAGAATTTTTCTTATGAACTATATATACTCTGCTGTAAGGAAATATGGGTATATGACATCTGTAAGTAACATCTGTCAGCAGGAGATTGTTAACACATCTTTCACACTTTTGCATATCTGGCTTTTGTTTTAATGATGTAGATAGACATGATGCCATAGGCAACAAATGCTCTCACATCACCATTTGACATTGTCGCCTATATAACTTGATCACCAGATTAGCCAGGCTGGCACAGGGTTTTTTTGGCATTTTGGAAAATTCCACCATATGTGGACCACTGTTATTGAATCAACACAAATGACAAAATAGCATAATTACATAATCACACATTACACTAAAAAGACTCTTTAATTACCTTAGAATCCAGGAACCTGAAGGTGAAACTTATGATTTAACTTACTGTCTGATTAATTAGGTTTATGATTATCTGACCACTTGGAGGCACTCAAACAATAATGAAATCTCATCGTATCCCCAGATTGGCAGTTGATCCTTTAATATAAAAAACAACACAGGAGATGCCAAGTCAACAAAAAGTACCATACCTGACAGATGACTGCAAATAGCACATCACTGAGTATAATGAGAAGAAGACCACATTACAAGCAATATGCATTGTTCAAAGTTGTGACAAGACTTGATGTTAGGCTCTTTCTGTGTTTTTTAATACATGGCAAACAGAAAGAGACACAATGTCAAAGAACAGGTACAAAATTATTGAATGGGTGAACTGACCAACATTGAAGAAATCTCGACCCTTCAAAACCCTAGTTTTGAATAACTAGTCTGGTGCCATTTTGGATACATTGTAATGAAAAAAAGCTATCACTGACAAAAGACTAACAAGATGTCATGCAACAGTGACTGGCTTACCATTAGCTGCTAATGATCTTGAAGTTTGGTTTGTGCTTTAAAACTCTGCTCCCTCCGGAACTTTCTCTGATTTTTCAAGTGAAGGACTGTAAACCGTAGAAGTGGTATGATGAAAATTCAGAATGTTTTTGAAAGTGTAACTTTTAACAGTTGTATGCTTGAGACTGGTTACCAGACCATTCCTGACCATAATATATAAGGCTCGTCAAACCTGAGCTGAAATATTCTACACTAACATTTGATACGTACAAACAAAGAAATTGGATTCTGATTTTTCCCCAAAAATATTACTAAAATACCATCTCCTGTCATTCTTGTAAAACCCAATATCGGGTATCGTCTCGTGCTGGATGTTTAGCCACACCCCTTTCACTAACCTATAAGAATATTTCCACAGCAGAGTACTGATGTTGAATCCCTGTAAATTCCTGAATCGTCATGTTTGTGAGTGACTCTGCTGTCATACATATGTAATGTAGGCACTGATGCTTCATAAACTAGTCCCTCAGACTTTCCACACTGTCATTTTTTCTTCTGTGCTCAAGCTTATCTGACAGAACATTCACACCTCAGTATCAGTAACTTCATGCTTCCACCCACTCCCACTGCATCTCTTATGGATGACTCGTGTGTCTGTGTTGTTCCTGCTTCCAAAGGCCTGTCTGTAGCAGGAGCCCCTGATGCTGTTTGACAAGTCTAGGCCAGCATGTCTTTGAAAATGGTTTAATGTTTTTTTTTTTCTTTCTGCTTGCCTTGCATTTAAAGAACATGTTCCTTTGAAGTGTCACTCCTCTAAGAGAGGACAGTAAAGAGAGGGATAGGGGACCTGCTTTACGACTGAATCCTTTCATAGTGCTCTGCATTTGCTGAGTAAAGACAGGCAACATTTGCTCTTACTGGTCACCATCCAGCCTGATTCTGGATCTCTCTCCTGACAGCCCCCACTATCAGCTCATGAAAAATTAAGTGGCTATACTTAAAGTGTCAGCCACTTTAAGCCAAGACCCATTCCAGCTGTCAGTCAATTCTGGCCAGTGGGTTGTAAGTGTTTGAAGAAGCTTTTATCATGGTTGTCCAGCCCCATCGCAGGCGCACCAGCAAGGCACACCAGTCAAACGTGTTTCAAATCCAGCCTGCTGCCGTTTACACCTCTCAGGCTTAGTGATAAAAGCTCAAGATAGTTTGAGTCTATCTGGATATGAGAAAGATTTTGTTTTCCCCAATTTATTCCTGCTAAAGGAAACACAACACAGTGTGACTGTGTTGTCAGTGCAACTTGAATATTTTGTCCTTTTTACGGCAATTAGAAACAAACCAAAAATGCAATTGTCTGGTCATATTAGGACTTTACATCCAGTCTATTGAAATAGCAAAGCATTATTCCAATATGTATCTGAGCTATATTGAAGAATTCAGTGTAGGCCTTCAATTATATAGGTTATGACACAACAAAAATGGTTGTAAAAAATGAACTGTATGTTTTTTAGGGAACCAACTAGTTTTCAAATGAATGTGATTTTCAGTCTTGAATATTTAATTTTTTTTTACCTCGGATAGCAGTGTGGTTTGTTGTCAGCTTATATTTTGACTCTTTTATCCCTAGCCCATGTTTTCATAGTTTTGTCCAGTTTTGTATTAAAGGATAGGACTGCTGCTAACCTACCCTGCATCACAAAAGTATTCACACCCTTTGGTTTCTTATTTTATGTCATTTTGCAGCCACATACATCAGTGTATTTTATTGGGATTTGGATGGTCCAAGAGAATGTAGTGCATAACTGGAAAGTATAAATGTGTGGACTACATTTGTATTCCGTTACCTCTACAATGACCTGATGTGGTTGCGATGACTTTAGAAGTCTATAGTTTCAACAATTTTCACCTGTGTGTAATTTAATATCTCAAGACAGATATCCTGTAAAGGCTTCGGAGGTTTCTTAGAGAACAGCAGTGAACAATCAGTATCTTGGAGACAAAGGAACATAGCAAGTCAGGGAGAAAGATGTGAAGAACTTTAAAGCTTCTCACATACAGCTGATCAGTCCATCATCTGAAAATGGAAAGTGTATAAAGTGTATTGCATGACTGCAAACCTATAGACAGGGTGTCCATCTAAACTGACAGACTGGACAAGGAGCGCATTAATCAGAGAAGCAGCCAAGAGGCCCATGTTAACTGTGGAGAAGCTGTAGAAGTGGGTGGGCGAATCTATTAGGTTGAAATTAAAATAAATAATAAAAAAAAAACACTCATATCACCTAAATCAAATATATTCAGATAAAAATCTTTCATTTTGGCCTAAATCTCATTTCGCTTTAAGGTGAGTGGTAAAATAATAATTATAACTAGTAAAGGAGAAATGACAGATCCCTAGAACCTGTCTAATTCTCATGTTGTTTAGGTGTAACTTCATAGAAAGTTGATAAAACGGCAGAAGCTGAATCTTCATCCTTTAAAAAGACATAATGAGTACAGTGCCTTTATTTTTCTGTTGAGCTATCATTTATTTTACAAATCTTAAAGGCTCTGTTCTTAATCTTGAAGCTCACCCTCAGGATTTTTTTCCCCCCTTTTAATCATTCATCCAAAGAAAATCCTAAATGTATGACAAGCACTATAAATAGCTGCTAAACTTGGAAAATGAGCTCATGATTAGCACTTGAGGTTAACAAAAGCAGTGCTACATCATGGGGGGAAATGAGAGAAAGTCTTTAATGACCAAGAGAAGAGAAATGAAAGCTCATATTTGCATGAGTTGAGTCAGAACTGGAAACTCCTCTATTTGCTTTTCATCATATCTGCTTTCTTTGGTGGTGGCAAAAATAAATAAATAAATAATAATAATAATAATTTCTATTTATCCTTCTCCTCCATTTCCTTCTTTTTAGAGTACAGTAGACCATTTCCTCCAAACATTTGCAGCAATTGTAACTCTATGTAGGAGTTATTTCCAGTCAATTCTCTAATATTTGATTACTCTCAGTACAGTGGTGATGTAACTTTACATAGCTCAGTGAAGCTGTGTGGAATAATGGGGGATAATATTCACATGATGGCTTCCATGTTGCATTTGAGAAGGACCCTGTTAGGACTATTGTATAATTACATCTTCCAGCTAATTGTGTGTGATATCATCTTTAGTTTTCCTTGTCACATGACAGCAGAGCAAAAACTTAGCTGGAAAAAGAAGCCATTTCACCATTTAATACCCATAATAAATTTTTTGTTCAAATAAAAATCTGTTAAGTTGGTGAGAATTCGTTTTCAACCCCTTTTATTCTGATACCTCTCAAAAACAATCCAGTGCAATCTAATGCGGACACAGTTTCCTTCAGAGGATCCCGGCCTGATATTGGGTCGTGTGTAATTTAATGTCAGTCTAAAGCCAGATGATCTGTGAAGGCCTCAGAGATTTATTAGAGAACATTAGTATAGTGGCTCGGAAGGGTCAACATAATACAAAAAAATAATACAAAAACCACAACACAACAGCAGAAAGCCTCAACAACATAAGCCACAACAGAAGTTATGCTAAAACTGAAGTTCTGCTAAAATGGATGTTATGATAAAACAGAAGATTTGATAAAACAGAAGTTATGCTAAAACAAAATTTTTTTTTAAAAACGGAAGTTACACTAAAACGGAATTTATGCTGTAGCAGAGGTTATGTTAAAACGAAAATTATGCTAAAAGAGAAGTTACACTAAAATGGAGGTTATCCTAAAATGTAAGGTATGGTAAAACTAAAATTTTGTTAAAATAGAACTTAAGTGGAAACTAAAATTATGCTCCAACAGAAGATGTGATAAAACTGAAGTTATGCTAAAACAAAATTATACTAAAACGGAAGTTATGCTAAAATTGAATTTATACTTAAATAGAAGTTATGATAAACTTCTTAACAACAACTTCTGTTTTAGCATATTTTCTGTTGTGGTGTTTTGCTGTTGTGTTATGGCTTTTGTATTTTGTTGGCCCTTTTGAACCACCATAGATTACAGTGGCGCCCCCAGTGGGGGGCTGGGTGGCCATAGCCCCCTCTTGAAAATTGCTGGCTACTCCTTGCCCCCCCAGAGAATCATGTTCAGGTCACAGAAAGGCACAAGGTATAGGCTACAGAGTCATCTTCTTCAATCAAGATATAAATGTGAAACCCAATAAATAAATAAGTAGAAGAAAAAAAAAAAAACAAATGAAAATTTTCTGGGGGTGCCACTGCATTACAGAACGAACTGCGCCATGAAGACCAAGGAACACAGGAGACAGGTCAGGGAGAAACTGATGTAGAAGTTCAAAGCAGGATTAGGTTATAAAACAATATCCCAAGCTTTGAACGCCACACAGACCTATCACATAAAATCCAAATAAGAGAATATTTGATGAGATTAGATTTTTTTGTTGCAGCATTATTACTTATAGTTTTCAGAATATGATAGGGTATTGACATTTCTCCTCATATTAGATCAGTGTTACATGTCACATGAGTTATGTTGATATAGATGTAATGTTTCACATTTGTGGAAGAGAACTGTAAGCCTCAGCTTTATATAGTGATTGAAACTGTGTAGAAATAGCCTTGGATTGGAGGCAAAGGCAGATGCTTTTGCATGAAATTTGAATTAGAAAACAGGTTGCGTGTACTAGTGACAGAAACATGTACCCAGTGTTGTTGCTGGTCCAAAAATGATACCCAAAATAACAGACTGCTTGTCAGGAAAAACAGTATCATACATCTTGAATCACAACTGGGCTGTGTGAGTGTTTAGACAGACACTGACATGAGTTTTACCACCAAATGAAGCAGATTGGATCAAGTTCTTAATACCACCGGAGGAAATATAATGTACAATGGTCACCTGAGAGCAGCAATATAAGGTTGATTATGCTGATTTATTGAGCTGTATGAACAACAGTTTTACCTATTTGAACCTTAGGGTTTTTTCTGCTGTTGGTAGTATGAGTTTTTCTGATACAGCAGCCTAATATTACTGCAGGATGTCACTAAGAAAGCAGAGAGACACAAAATCATTCACATTTTAGTAGAGTTTATCTGTCAATGAATACAAAGTGGCTACAAATTAACAGCTTGATAATATGCTGTTTGTAATGTCAATGTGAAAATGCTATCAGGACCTTTAAATGGCAAGTGACTGGGAGATAAAATGCTTCTCCACTTGCTATTTAGACTGTAAAGCAAAATGAATCAATTTGCAGATACATTATTCATAAAACTCTTTCTTTGCATATGTATAGATTCTTAGTGATGCGAGAAACATCACTGACAAGATGTTCATTTTATAGATGAACACCTTTCAGATGCTTACAATTTCGCACTGAACCTCTGCTTAGTGGAGTATGAATGTGAGTTGGAGACCAAGTGTTTGCAAACCTAAAAAGGAATTCCCTTTTTTTCCGCTTGTGGACTGATTTTTCTGGACTGTATTTCCGTCTTGAATGATGATCAGAGCCACTTGGCAATAGACTGATGTAATGGCAAGGGACTGAAATTGTTCTCTGTGTGCTGGTTCGATTTCATGGTGCAGTTGAACAAGCTGTTACAGTATTGAGTTTAAAGCCAGACCTGGCCCAGATGAAATCCAATCACATTCCTTCTGTTTTAATTGCTTTTTGTGTTCTCAAAATGAAAACACCTAGCTATGAATTGTCTTTTTGTTTTGTTTTTTTTTTTTGGTTTTTTTTTTTTTTTTTTTTTTTTTTTTTTTGCTTTTTCTTCTTAGCTTAGTATGTTTTTAGCTGTCGTTTGTACGTGCCGTCACTTTAATTCATACAGATGTGAAACAAAAAAGGAAATGTTTCTTGATCTGGAGGTCATTATCCATTGGCCCTGATCTTCTTCTACATTGAATTTTGAGATTTTTTTTTTTCTCCCACGTTTTGTTGTCTGAGAGGGTCCTCTTCAAGGGATTCCTTGATCATGCAGGTCTGGCAGTCATCAGACTTGGGTGTGACTAGATACATTTAACTGAAAAAAGTTAATCAGTTGATACATAAGGGGGCAATTATAATATCGCATAGAGCCATTTTAGTTTAGATACATTGTAATACCCTTAATAAATAAAATAATTTGAAAACTGCATTTTGTATTTACTCAGGTTATTAATGTTTGAAATTAGACTGTGTTTAAACCTGCACTGCTCTGGAGCAATTGTGTTTTGTTGTGTTGCGTGATGAAACTGATATGTGTTTGTGGATTTTTTAAACAGTTAATTATGTTGATTGTATCTCAAACATATCTGAATGGAGTGTCTGTTTATTGGCGTGCCTCATTGCTTTTGAAAATGCTTGCCCTGGAAAAGATTCAAGTGGGATCATGTTCATAAATGCTGAGAAGATCAAGTGTCCATCCATGAAATCGTAAACTCAGCAAAACATGTTGTCAAGTCTGCATGGCAGAAGATAAACTTCGACAAAGTCTCTGTCTGCTGGACCGAATCATTTCCTTCAGTCATAGATCATTTAGTGCAGAGAAGATTTAAAATAGTTGGATTGTTGCACAGATATTAACACTGAAACGTTCTCTGATATCCAACAGGTGGAAGTAGATGCATTTAATATATTAGGATTAACATTTAAAAATGACATTTATGCTTTAAAGGAGAACTGAAATCAAATCTTAAAATATTGATTTCACATGAATATCAATTAGTGAAATGCCTCCACAAAACATTCCAGGGACCCATTTCTCTGGCTTCAAACGTAAATAACTTGTTTTTAGCCTTTTGTGAATAACAACCAAAGTGGGGTGATTTTGGAGAGGCGGAGTTACCGTCCTCTACCGTACTCAGTTCGTGATGTACACCGGCCTCAACTAGTGAAAACTCTTTAGATTTGGATTCTGATGATCAGGTTCATCATGGCTGAAAACACCCAAGTGTTTTTTTTTTTTTTGTTTGTTGTTGTTCTTTTTATTTTTCAAAATTCAGTGTTTAATACAAGCTACATGTGCCTGCTGTTTTTCATGGCCAGCTTTCTTCCTGCCTCTACATTGCAATGTGTCCTTTTAATTACAACTCCACCAACCCGTTTAAGATAAAGAATCACACACTCAGAATCAACAAACCCTCGGCAGACTTTCCAAGTCAACGACCAGCATTGTTGTACTGTCATGAATGGTGAAAAGGAGAACCCAAATGTAGAGCAGAGGCAGCAGGCAGGTGAAAAATACCCCCCTTCACCCCCCCCAAAAAATAAAAAAATCAATAAATCAAAAGGGTGACATGAGGACACGGACTGGTGGCAACAGCAGTAGGATCTGACTAAGAAGTATTTACAGTGGAGAGCTTGGTTACTGGAATGCTAGACATGTAAGTTAATGAGCAGGTAAGAGATAGTTGGGGAATACAGGGAGCTGTGACACTGAGGGAGGGTAATTGATTATCACTGAGAATACAGAGATGTCCTAACTAAAAACAAAGAATCTACAAACCAAAAGGAAAAAGCCTAACACTAATAAAGGGACTAGACCCAAAGCCACAGGGAACAGGAACACAAAACTAAGAAAGAAACTAAACACAAAGGAATGAACCCATATGACAAGACCCAGATGATTATAATGAACAACCCAGTAATAAACAGAATAAGGGATGCAAAGAGTGACAAATGTCAAAATAAAGTAAAACACAAAACCCTAAGGTCATGAAAGATACTGCTCAAGCACAACCTTCAGTGTTAGAGTTAATTAAGCCAGATCGCTAAGAAAATCTAGATAGGTTGTATATCATTGATTTCTTACATGTAAACAAATGTATCATCAGTGCACATCCATGTATTACTTAATTAACCTATTAAGATAGCATAACATATTGACATAATCCAGACACTTAACATTTTGTGGTCCGTTTACTCATCGGAAAATGATCAGATTATTTTTAGTTGTGGCCAGTTTAATGCCAGGGCTGCTGTGAAGATAAACTTAACATTTGTTTGTGTTTACAAGCACAGCTTTTACCAGTCGTCTGTTCATCCTGAAAAATCCTTGTTTTTAAGAGAAAATAAAAACCGTGCCCCGTTGCGCTCCTCCTACACCAACAGAAACGTTCGGGATTTCCTTCTTCTTAAAATGAATATGTGAATCAAAGCAATCTGGTGAAGAATTTGGGCTAAATTGGGATTCAGCTTTTGTCTGACAATTATAACTGTGATTGTGCAATATTTTACATTTTTATTTCAAATTCAATTTTGGTTCCAAACATTTACAAAAACTGTGCAGTTGACCAAAAAGTGTTTTTCAAATTAGCTTTTTTTTTCTTTTCTTCTTCAAGCCCAATTAACACAGTTTTTCATTTAAATTAAATCAGTAGATGTGTTAATGCTGATTTCAACAAAAATACAAAAACAGAAATGTTTTCCTAATTATGGAGCGGCTCTACTCATACGGATGACAAGTACCAGAAGAAAGTCACAGTGAACTGTGAAGAAAAACTAGGTGTAGTATAGAAACACAGGAACAAAACACACAACATACAATTAATATCAAAGTTTTCTAATAGTTTGCTTCACAAACCCTAGATGAAAAGGTGGATTAAACATGTTTATGCTGCTGCTGTGTTTTCAGTAAAATCTGAAAAGAAACTGCTTTTTTGTCAGAAATGATGAGCAGATGGGAGATGGTTTCTTCAAGGAACCCGCTGGGAGGGTCATGCTCTTCCCATCAGCCCATTCTCCTGACAGTGCCAGCTCACTGCCACCGTAGGCTGATAAGGTGGCACTCCCATCCTGGGTTTTCCCATCAGCACAGGGCAGAAAAAGAGAAAGAGCCATCTGTGATTTACCCTGACGCTGGGCCTCATCTGCCCCTGTCAGCAGGCTGAAAAAGTCAAGCTAAACCTGGCACAAACATAAGAAATCTAAGTGCACCCACAATGCTGGTTTAAGAATCCTCTGACCCCATCATAGCACTTAAAAAGACAGTAATAACCAAAAATTTTGTTCCCAAAGCAAACATTTGACTAATAGACAAATTTTTCCTGGAATAACTCCAATATCTCTGCCCTCACCTGCTATCATCACACGTTGGAATCAGTTTAGAAAAGTCAGGGAGAGAAATCACAATCATAGACTTCTTCTCCATCTTTATTTTTGATATTTCTCAGGATGGACTTTAGACTCTGGTATGTGCTGCCTGCTGGGGTGCTTTTATGATATGCTGGCACCCTCTGCTGCCAGCTAAGGAGAATGCCTTTGCTCTCCTTTTTGGAGCAGTTTCATTAAACAAGTGCTGCTTTCCTCCTGCAGCTGTTCCGTAACCACATGATGCACAGATTGTGATGCCTTGAGTGCCCCTCTTTCTGTTTTACACGGTCTCACAACAGAGTTAATGTGTTTTATAGGTCCACAGGGCAAAAGCAGTCAGTGGTGTAAAGAAAAGGGTAACTGTTGCTGTATCTGCAGTAAGGGATGCACATTTTATGCACAAAGGGTCATTTTTAGAGCGCACGGTTAAGGAAATGTATTTTTATTTAACAGCTTGGTTTTAACCCTGTAGCCAATCAGATTTTTCTGTATACCTTATTTAATTTTGGCCCATGCTGACAGACAGCCTCACACACGATCTCTGCTTCACCTCCTTATTACAGTCCATCTTAGAGCCAATTTGCTGTGATATTTCGAAATGCAGAGAAACCAACTGACAATAATGAAGCCAAAATAAGTCGAGCTTATTATACGGTGCAGCACACGACCCAGCCAGGGTTTTCTCCACACAACAGTCATTTCTCAGGTAAAAATATGCCAATCTTCACGGATTGACTTGCTGGGATACATCCTTGTTAGTGCAGCAAGGTGAGGCACCATGTGTCTTTGTGTCTGTGTGTGCACGCATGTGTGTGCTGCTGATTCCCGTAGCTCATGTGTCTGAATGTCACACTAAGAGCTAACACTGTATAATAAGCAAAAAAAAAAAAAAAAGGTTTAGTGGAAAACCTTATCACAACTTTATTATTGACACAAGGCAATACATCAAGAGGTCATTTCAAAGTCTGAACATATTTTGAGGTAAGCTCAATTAACTTATTAAGGAGGTATCTATGTTTGGAGGTTTTCAATTAGACAGACTTTTCAAAATGTATGTTTTTACTGAATATAAGCCTGCACAATACATCACAAATATAAAATCATTGCAATATCATTCTGTGCAATATTCATATCACAAAGGACTGTTTGGAATGGAATAAGGATTGTCTTATGTGACGCGACACACGAAATGTAGGCACAAGTTGGCAGAGCAGAAATAGAGAAAAATGATAAAAACCACCAATTTCTGAGAAAATAGTGTTGTTGGTTTTTTTTGTTTGTTTGTTTGTTTGTTTGTTTGTTTGTTTTTTTGTTTTGTTTTTTTTTTTGAAAAGTATAGTAGTTAAAGTTATGAATTAACCACCCCATGCATTAAATAGCAGTTTCGGAGGTTTTAAAATGGTAAACTTTGTGTTTGAATTCAGCTTGTTTACTGAGTAAATCTGAGCTGTTTCAGGAGGTTTGGGGGAAACTCATAGTTGAATAACATACCAGACTTTATTGGCTATTCACACATATGTTTCAAGCGGTATGAATTTGCATGTTAAATGCTAACGTAATATTTAGCCTGTTGGACATAGTCTCATGGCATCAGATGCTTGTACTGGACACAAATGACATTGGGCAAAAATCTAAAGGTTAGAGAGTGATGGAAGCACATATGACAACAAGAGGAGAGCAGAAAAAACATATAACATGAATGAGACTGCCATCACAATATTTAATAATATTATCACCATGGCAACATTTTCTAATACTGTGAATTCCTAACTGAATATGCTGTGTTTATATTGATGTAATTATTAAACCATGTTAACATCTTCATTTACACTTTAATTGGTACTTGGGCTTTTCATAAACTGTAAGAGATAAACATCAAAAAGGAAAAACAATAAAAGCTTGACATATACCACTCTGTATAATGAACCAATGGAATATATGAGAAGGACTTTTTCAAGTAAATTACTAAAATCAGTAAAATTTTTGATAATTTCCTAATTTACAGAGAAGCACCTGTGCATGCGGTTGATGTTTAAACTCTCAACATACAGCTCTACTTTGTGCTAAGTTAAAGACAGACAAGGAAATCACACATAACCCTCGCACTCAAAAGGGTTAGGAACATCAGTGATTATATTTGAAATACGAACTCATCTTTGCACAGAATTTGAGGTTTAAAGAGGTCAACACGGTAGTTCCAGTAGGATCTTTCCTTATTCCTTTTTTACTGTGCTTTAGATCACTTTGGTAGCGCTTCCCCCTAGGCTGCCGTTAACCTTGATTCAAGAGTCTTTGAATTGACCTGCATTAAGACCTGCAGTGGAAATGGTTCTTTGATGCCTTTATGCTGCTTCTGGTCCTTCTTGACTCGCCTCCAGCTGTACAGTATATTTTGACAAAAGGTGGCCTTAGTCAGCACTCATGCACAGCAGATCTCTAACTTTCTCTCTCTCAACATCTTCATTACCCCACATCCTTTGATGCATCTTGCCCATCAGTGCAACACAAGTAGTTAATAGGTTATAATCAATATCTGTGCCATTCAGAAAAGAGTGAACTAACCTCTAGAAATCCACATTTATGGTGTGTTGCAACATAGCATGTTTTAAAGTTTTAACTGAACTATAACATCTGTTTGGATCATAGTAAAGCTGTTTCTGATCTTGCCACATATGGTTGCAAATCTTAAAAAAAAAAACATGTTACATGGGTTCATAAACGTGAAGAAATGAATTTGTGCAAGGTTATTCACCTGCATCAGCAGCACCTTTGCTTTTTTGTTTGCATTTTTCTGTATTTGATGATTATTTGATTATCTGAGGATAACATTTTAGTGCTCCATACACAGTGAATGAGTCAAATAATTCTAGCATGAGATGATCAGAAAGTAGGTCATACTTCCTTTAGTTGGAGTCACTTAATAGTAATCAACATGTTGAGGTAAGTAACTCTAATCAGCACAGAGCGGTCATCTGCATAGTGTAGCCTGTGATTAAATAACTGAATTATTACGTATTGTTGCAACATTAGTAGCATTAAGCTCAGTTTTGTAGCAGTGACGCATATTTGTGGTACAGATGGTGTGTTAGGCCCACAACACACCGCTTGCGTCAAACTTTTCATACTCTGATTGAATTTTTACCAGACACACAAGCTTCGACTCCATGGTTCGTCAATTCTCCACCGGACTTGCAAGAGCGAGTATTCACGCAACAGTATGTACCAGAAATGCCACCAGAGTAAACACAAGCCAGCTTGGCAGTAAACAGAAAGCTGCTTGAACAAGATCACTGTTTTACTCTTTCATTTCTTTACTTCTGAGGTCTTACCATCTGTAATTACACTGCTATTTTTGCAAGTAATATATTTTAGTTTGTATTTTTCCCTCAAAAATTTTACTTTGTCACTGTGGCTTACTTCCTGTCTCACTAATTACATTTTCATCAAATTGCTGCATAGTTCTGACTAAAATAGACCTCAGGTCTATCTTAGACAATCGGAGAGCCAGTTGCAGGAAATCACTTGCAATCTGCGAGGCGTCATTTACTTTAATGTGTTCTAATTGGTACTTGCATCATCTGACCCGATTTTCCGTCGGATCAGATGCCAAAATGGATCCGGTGTGTTTTGGACCTTAGAGTTGCGATGGTCGATTTTATATGGTAGAAAATTATATTTGTTGAAAGGCAATGCTGGAGCATTATTTCCCAAAGGTAGTTTGTCTTTCTACATGTCTGCAGACACTCTTGTGAAGTGTGATAAGGTTATTATGGACAGATAAGTGGTTGAAGACTGAAGGAAAAAAAGCTCTCTCATTCATTCATGGTTTAGTCATCTGGTGGAATTCCTCTACTGGGGAAAGGAACCTGATAAATTGAACAAGAAGTCCTGGAGAACTTATGTTTTAAAGCACAGTCTTATTTTTTTTATACCTAGAAATAAACATGTCAAGATTGTGCTGTAAGAGGTGGATAATCAGTTTCAACAGTAAATTGCTGTGATAACACTTAAATTCAGATGATTGCCAGAAAATTATTTAATTGAGAACATTATGTGGAATTTTGAAACAGGTCCTGGATGGGAGGGGGTGGTACACTCAGAACCATCTCAGCTCCCCTCACTGTCCTCTGCAGGGCCTTCCTGTCTGCTTATTGGAGCTGGAATACCACACTGAATGACCATGCAGTATGTCAATAGTCTCCACCATAGCTCTATAGAATGTTGTCAGGATGCTGGTAGTGAGGGATGAGCTGTCTCTCCTGTGTGTGTTTCATGATCCTGTGGTACTCTCACAGGTCTGCCTAAAAAATCAATCAGACAGCTGCAGCTGATCCAGAATGCTGCTGCTCACATTCTCACTAAAACCAGGAAAATCAAGCACATCACCCCTGTTCTAAAGTCCTTCCACTGGCTCCCTGTAGCTCAGAGAATAGACTTTAAAATACTTCTGTTAGTTTATAAATCACTGAATGGCTTAGCACCAAAATACATTAGACCTGTTGTTGTTGTATCAACCTACCAGACCACTCAGGTCTTCTGCTTCTAGTCTACTTTGCATCCCCAGAACCAGAACCAAACATGGAGAAGCAGCTTTCAGCTTTTATGCTCCACACATCTGGAACAAACTTCCAGACAACTGCGAAACAGCTGACTGATGAACAGCCACTGAGTTCCTTTAAATCAAGGCTAAAACCCACCTGTTTAGAGCTGCCTTTGTTTAGTAGTAAGTGAAACATTGATCAGTATTTTTGAATTATATTTGCTTGATGAGCCTTATGATTTTGGTGCATTGATATTTGCTCGATCATTTTATGATTTTCATGTATATTTGCTGGATGATTTTGATGATTTTGCTGTATACTTGATTGATGTTATTATGATGTGAAGCACTTTGAACAGCCTTGCGGCTGAAATGTGCTATACAAATAAACTTGAACTTTGACCAGCAGAGATCATCCGAGGTATACACTGAGATAAATAAAATTTTCAGAGGTGGTTTTCCAGGAAATTTCAAGCGTTATTTTGCTCTTTCTGAAACTGGTCGGCTGAGTTTCTGGCGAGCTCTCATTAAACATCCAGCCATCCTGAACAATTGACTTACAAGCTCCCTGCACACAACCAGCCCTGTCCTTAGTTCCTTAGGTCTGTGAGCAATTAGTCTGTGTTTATCTCTGTTTCCTGCTTTCATTTGATCCATGCTTGGACAGACACAGGGACAGCTGGGGTTTGTAGGTTGCTTCCTTTTGTGAACAGACAAAAGGTTGAATTCGTGCAAAGGCATATAGAAGAGAAGGAGGTGAGCTGAAACATTGTGGCACAGGCTCGCACATCTGAAAGTCATTGCAACAGGAACATATCCCCTCTTCATTCTCTTCTCTGTTTCTCCCTGGAGCTCAGTTCCCTTGTTAAACCATGGCCTGCTGACTTGTATTTGGAAATTATTTCCAAATGAAACCCTGGTTTAGAATTCAGACAATATGGCTGGGTCCGTTTTTTGTGTTTTTCATTTTGTACATTAGTATCCCGTTTTTGTCATCATCAACATCATTTGATCAGATAATGTTGAAAGACAATAATGAGTGCAGTCAATATACATGGCACCTACATAGCTTTAAGGTTAAAGTTCAAGGAAGTACACTTGTCACATCCCTTGATGTACAAGCAGCAGGGTTACTTGCTCAATAAATCAGCTATGTCTGTACCACAGCCTGCAGTTAGTCTCCATGGTTACCAACTGCTTTGCTTGCCTGTAGGTGGTGGTAATCTCTGTTGCTTCAAGTACTGCTTAATGTTTTTGCACTGCAGCATCAGAATATAGGATTCCATTCAGTTGGATCTAGAGATATTACTGTGTTTGGATTTGCAGCTATAATTTATCCATCCTGTTATCCAAAGGGTGACTGTTAGTTGGAAAAACAACAAGTAAACAAGTGTTTTCTACACTGACATCTTGGCAAACATTTGTTTCTTCTTTCATCTTTCTGCTTTTAATATTAGCAGCTCATAACAAAAGCTCTTTCTTGGTGTGCCAAATGTGCCAAAAATTACGATGATAAGTTTTATGTATGTTTGCGCCAATTAGGGGACTTCCAAAGAGCCATTGAATAGGTGCCCAATAGTAGATGGATCAACTGAAGGATGATGCATATTTTAGGTCATGTGTCAAGACTTTTGATGGAAATTTAACTGCTTCTGAAAGAGACCGCTTTTAATTGTGATTATGGATAAAGCACCCCACCACAAAAAAATTAATCCCAGGGAATTCAACAAAGAAGTAAGGACGTCTAGCTAAAATCTGTAAAAATGCAATCCAGTATATTATTATATTGTTCATTCCATCATGTTTAAGCACCTCATCCCCAGGAGCATTAAAGGTGAAGTAAAACTGCAAAGTTAGGAAAACAAATAGAAAACAATTGGATCTGATAGAGAATCTAGGAAGGGAGGTACAGATTAGGGTGATGGCAAGGGGGGCTTCCAACCTCAAAGACTTGGAGCTCATCAGCAAAGATAAATTGTCAAAATACCTGTGGAAACATGAAAGAAACTGTTCGGCAATTATAAGAATGCATAACTATTGTAATACCAGTAAAGGTTTTTCTACTAATTATTGGGAAAGGTACAAATCATTTTCAGTTTTCTATTTTATGTTGAAATGTACATAAAAGCAGAGAAATATTTGGTTTAAAAATGATATACATTGCATGTTACCTTATTATCTTTTGGAAGATGCTTGTTTTACATAAATATTTTTGTCAACATTTCTTATTAAAATATTGTCTTAACCTGGCTATATAATAAATTTGAAAAGCTGCTGTCCAGCATAAAGTGAGCTTCATTTAAAATATAAAAACAAAAAAATTGCATTTTTTTTTTATTATGAAAGATATAAATTGATAATTTTCATCTCCTACCTGTGAAAAGCTACCATGATAGACAGGATTCAAGTTTTTACAGCTCGTCAAGGATGTAAACTATAGTTGCCAAGCAGTATGCACTATATTTGTGCCTTGTGTAGTGCTATGTTTCCCTGTATTAGCAGGCAGAGAAGCTCTGGATAACTTGATTTCCTGGCTGAGGCCAAGATGGGACTCAGGTCTCTATTATCTGACAATCAGAGACTGAGCTACAAGTCTAATATTTGTGTGGAGAGCAGGAAATGACCTTTGTGTTGCTGGACTATACAGCCTGGGGAAAGAAAGAAAGGAACATGCACTGTGTGTAGTGTCAGGCTTTTGGCTCCTGCTGCTTCCAGCAGAATGAAAAAGGAGAGAACAAACAGCCTAGCAGAGAAACATTTATGGCAACTCTTTCCTTCTATAATAACTTTTCCTCCTAAAAAGGAAAGCATTGTTTAACACATTTGAAATTAAGCTTTTCCTTACATTACTCAGAGAACTATCTCACTATTGGGCATCTGACTTGAGTTTCAGTGACATAGGAAAATGCAACACCTTAAGTAAATTACTCTCTAACATTGCATCCTACGCATCCTACATAGGATGCGTAGGATGCAATGCATAAGCAGTTTAATCCCCAACCTATCCAGGTAGAAGGTAAATAAATGAAATTACCAGATACAAAATTTTTGTTTCCTTTTCACTACTCACTCTGATTTGAATATAGATCCAGCAACATAGAACAGTTCATTTATGACAATATGTTTGAATAGCAATGCTATCTACATGCAATATTTTGCTTTTAGATTTTTCTTTGCACTGATATCACAGTAATCAGTTTTCTGCCAACCAGTTCAGTGCACGTGTGGACATACAGAAAGTAAACGTAGACTGTTGCAGAAAGTGGAGGGCTTCCATGTTTCTCTTGGCTTGCCATCATGCTTTTTTTTTTTTTTTTTTTTTTTTTTTTTAAACCGAGCGCTTTGGAGTTGTTCCATGGCATTGAGCATATAAACTACTGTAGTCAGAAGTAAGAGAGCTGTTAAATGAACATATAAACCAATGAACACAAAACATTTGTCATTCACGTAGATACCCTTGAAAGAACATCCACAACCAGTATTGTCAATTTACAGAAAAAGGCAGGTCCACTCTGAGCAGTCCCACTTGGGTCTGTCTTTAGCCTCAAGAGCAGTTCTGCCTCCACTCACGAAGCTTCTGTGCAGTCAGGCAGCTTCAGGGCCTCTGTGGGCGTCTTCTGCTACTACTCTGTTTGATCCTGCAGGAAAGTGGTATTCAACAAGAGAGAAATCAAAGTGAGACATGCTGCAGAACTGCAGGAATCTTCAGACTCAGTGCTATATCATATTTCTGTCCAAAAACTGGAGGATGAAAAATCAGTTTTTATTTTTCCACCTTTCTTTTTGCTGGAAACAATTCTCCGTAAACCCTAGTTATCCTTTGAAAATACCTTTGATATAATCAGAATCCATTCTGTTTGATTGAGAGTAGAGGTCCAAAAGGTACCAAAAAAAAAAAAATTTTAGACCTGCCTGCCGTTTTATTGTCCTTAACACTATTATCAGTAGGCCACTAACTTAGCCTTTTCAGTTGTGCTGAAGTCTGTGTGTTGTGTATAAATACACTCCAGGCGGTGATTTGATATCCCAAACTACTTGTTTCAGTTTAGTTGGATTTGGTCCCTGTAAGCTCTTGAAACTCTGCTGTCTGGGCAAAGCGATGGCCATCGGGGACATGGCCAGGCGTAGGCATGTGTGTGGGAAGTGAGCAAGGCAGGCAAGCTGTCACTTAGCATTACAGCACCACAGGCTCCCCGTGGGTGATATGAGGAGAGAGGGAAGTGATAAGACAAGAGAGAAAGAAGGCTATGAAGGAGAAAACAGGAGTGAAGCAAAGCAAATACAGGAGCCCACATAACACACACACCCTGCCCCCAGCAACACAGAGTCTAGAAAACCTGCTGTTTGTTTTTCTTCTGATTAGACCAACCACAGAGGATAAACCACCTGACAAGACCTGACTGCTGGCCTCCAAAAGGAATATCTAAAGAAACCATGCTCAAAAGAAGAGGTTAAAGACTTCTGGTTAGAGAAGACAAAGCATGATTTGTGCTTAATGTTCATTTGCTGGTTTCCAAATTAGTAAATGGAGACATTCTCTCTATTTTGTGAAGATATATTTCACCAACACATATTCCTGTTACAGCTCGATGGGTGAAGAAAGTGAAACCTTATTTAACAAGAAAGTTGAGAATTTGAGAAAAAGGTTCCGTTAAAAGGTTTTAAGCTGTTAATATTTTCTTGGAGTAGATAACTGTCATTGTGTCTTTATTTAGTATAAATCCAGATTAGTTGGTCCCAAAGGCTGAAGCTAATAGTGAGTTTAAATAAACTCAAATCACAGTGCATTATTCTAAAACTACTGGCACATAAGCTAATGCAACACTATTTACACAACTGCTGCTCAAATATCATAGCACTAACTCGATAACAGCATACTCATTCTCACTCAACACTTTGCCTGTGCTGATGAAGGTGAACTCACCTCGGACACTGGATGCTTGAAGCAGAAAGTGAAACTGGCAGCATGACCTACCCTATGATTAACTTGTGTGATAATTATCTGACTACTTAGAGCAACTCAGAACACTGTAATTCCTCATCAGATAGTATAAGCAGGTTATTCTTAAATATTGAACAAAAAAATATGAGATGGTGATGTCACAGCTAACATGCATATCCTGTCCTCATGGGGTTTAAGGCTTTGAATTCCACAACTTTGATCCTAATATGCATGTACTATTCAAAACTGATGCCCAAACTTCAAAGACGTGACAGGACTAGATATTCCTCAAAATTCCCACTTTTCCTTCCATTTAAACCTACGTAACGTGTTTGTCAGTATGTCAGCAGACATGGCAGATTGGAAACAACTTGTTTTATGATGTTAAAAGTCAGCTTTGCTCCTGGCTTCTCTAGCCCAAAGCTTTAGCCTCCAGGACCGATTAATCTGTATTCATATTAAATGAAGAGCATTATCTACGGTTGGGAAGATATAAAGTAATAATTTAACAGAAATTCATTTTAAAAAGCCTGAACTTTGCCTTTTTAGGGTTTCAGATCTGAAGGTATCCTAAGTACCTTCTTCTTCACGTTATTGCAGTTCAGGTTGTGGAGTCTTTTCAGTAGCAATATTGCTTTTGAGGCATTGCTTTTAACCTTGTGGTAGACTATAAAACCGATTTTAATCCCAAGTGGCAAACCCTGATGTTTTTCCTATGATTCGGGTAGGAATATCCTCAAACAAACGTAGCCTTGAGACAGACCAGTTAAAGGATCAGTGACTGAGAGTTAGAAAATAACAGGTCTAGTGATGGAGAACAGAATTAATAACCAGGGAGGTTTTCTATTGTATTTTGTCTTTGGTACAAGGTCAAATATTTATTTCAACTCACTGACATGAAAAACAATTTTACAGTTTTATGTGATTCACTTATATTTAATTTTAGTTGATTTTATATCTGTTCACATCAAAAGAACTACCATAAAAATTAGATCATAACACTGAAGGGGTACAAAAAGGCTGGGGATGTTTTCAGTGGTTGTAATTAGTTCTTAAGTATGCTCTGGTCTGATTGGCTATTTACCTGACTACCCTGTCAACTTCAGCTATCTGCAGACTGAGATTAACTGCTACCCAATTCAGGCTACACACTGACTACTAAGAATTTCAATTATATTTCATGAAACACAAAGAAGTGAACAAGTGTAACATAGCCTAATTCTTTTCCTATTGCCTCTTTTAAGTAGAGGACACAATTTTCTGCAGATGCCAGTCAATCCATTGGAAACCTCTGCTCGAGACAAGCATGTTTTGTGTGGGGCCCTCCCTGTTGTTTCACTATGGCAGTACATTCTGCCAAACCTTCTTTTCCACTGGCACCAGCTTGGGGCTAAAGTGCTACTAAGCCAATTATGTCTTCATGGATGCTAACACAGTGGCACTACTGAGATCAATCGCCATTGTTTATAAGCCTCTGTTATGCTATGATAGAAGGGTTACCTCTGTTTAACTCTGGAGCTGCCAAATTTGGTTAAAAACTGTGGGGTACAGGAGCCCATTTTAGTTGGCAGGCTTCTCAAGCCATTTTGAGATGTGACATAATTATATACACACAAGTGTTTTCTGTTTGGACTTTGGGTCCTCTGTGCTGAGGGGAGTGGCAGAATGTAAACATTGGCTGGGTGGCCCACTTTGTGTGCTGGGTTCTAGTCTTTTTAGTCTGTAAGCATTCACACTCAGTGTTTAAAGGTCCATTTCATTCTGTTCACTTTCTCCCACAGAAATCTTTCAAACATTTCACTGCTTACTT